>CATIXN010000022.1:10152222-10193713 GCA_949711725.1 Leptidea reali | reverse complement strand
GCTATTATTATTTAATCTTAATATATATGAATTACATGACACGTTGTTTGTCCGCGATAGAGTCCTAAACTAATGAACGGATTTAAATGGGGAATACTTCATGCAGTTAGGCCCAACTTGAGAGATAGGACACTTTTTATTTCGATTTGGGACCCATTTTTTTTTTCCATTTTTTTTGTATGGACATATTTTCTGCGAAACAATTTTTTGACGCACGGTTTTACCGACACCGACAAAACCTGAGTGAAGCTCTATAAAGAAATAATTTATATAACCTACTATAAAATTATTAAGCCGCGTTTTATTAGTTAACGAAATAAATTCATAAATAAAACATAAATATAGTAAAAAACAAGAAGATATTCCTACTAAAGGAATCGACAAAACCAATCGGTATTGAGCAAATACCACCTCCGATGCAATAATTGGATTGAAGTTCTAAATGACTGTTACTTTCTCGACTCCTGACCTCAGTCACCCGACATGTTGACAGTAAGCTCAACGATATGTACGGATAAATATAAATACTAGGATGCCAATGTCGCTCGTCGTACCGCTTCTTCTTCGCTTCGGCGTATATTTAGTTAATCAAACAAGATTTGATCACTTGGCTCAATTTTTAAATAAATATAAATAGCGCGTGCTAATTTAGAATAATGTGTAAGTCATGTTTGTTATTAATTACAATAATTGAATCAAGTCGAAATTGAAAATTCTGTCTCGACAATAACCTAGAAAATTCGAGAGCTTTCTATGAGTTTAATTTTTTTTTTAAATCGGTCTAGAAATGGCCGAGATATAATTTAACACAGAAATCAATTGGAGTCACCTGGTGGGAGCTCCGCTCAGCTTCGTTCAATAAATATAATTTGTAAAAAATAATCAATGTAATGAAAACATTTGACGAAACAGTCAATTTAATAATTAATGTGTTTATACACAGATTTTAATTTCTAAAAAATATATTTAATTGAAACCACAAAATTAGTTTTAACAGCCGAGCCCTGCTACAAATTTGCAGTGTTATTAACTATTGCCGTCGTTAGGTCTTACGTAAAGGTTTCGTAAGTCAGAAAACGCTTTTTATAGAAGAGTAATAGAAAAACTATTAAAGTAGACAATTATTAGGTAAAATAAGTACGTATGCCTTTCTGTTTAATAATAATCTGGTTATCTGACATGACAGCTTACTTGGGTTTTGGCTTCGATAATTAATTATATTTTACGGGGTATGTTGCAACACGTCGCAGATAAGGAGTAGTTGAGAGTTAGACACGTATCGTACCAGTGATAATACTTGCATCAGATTCATTAAGGATCGGCTAAGCCGTAGATACAATATCCAGATCACTGAACAGTGAATTTACATGATATACGTTAACATATTGCCCAATCTTAGCGCAGCGTCCTATTGCATTTCCACATCAGAAAGCCAGGCTCATATCAATGTTGAGGCGACGTTATCATAAGTGCAGCAGTTTGTGAAAAGCGCATTGAATATTGTATGACTGACCGCATTGATAACATTAATCTTAACCGGTATCTCTCCAAGTTAATTTCCTCCATATAATTTAGAGTGAAATGGATTAAATGAATCAAGTTTAAATATGATATTTACAGATACATAAAATCAAGTGAAAGTAGTAATTCATCCTAAATTTTGTTGTCCTAAATTATTAAGCTTTGATAAACTGTCCAATAAATTTTGTTACGCTATATGTCGTAGTCTAGAACGTCGAGCCAAGAAGCGAGTACGAAGATGATTCGGAATTCATCTTAGTTCGGGCGTAAAAGGCGTGCGGCGCGAATGCGGGCGAGAGCAGGCACCGAGTGAGCGCCGAGAAGTCAGTCAGGGAAGAACAAAGAGTATAATAATATATAGGGAAAGAGAGCCCTCTCTACGCATTATGAGCGGTCCATTTGAAAACTAGCGCCATCTGGAGATTGGCCCCGAAAATAACTATATATAATCTCGGAATTATACAATTCATTTTTAATGACGCAATTATATAACTAACTCTACTTTTTTGCAGTTGCAGTAAATTGCGCGTAGAGTTCGTTATTCAATTTTGTCACAACATAGAACATAAAGGATATATTTAGTAGTGTTAATATGCAAAATGGAACACGAGAGCTACATACATGCGCAAACGCTAGAAGTAGCCGCCATTTTATGACCAGTGGGCAGTGACAGGTTTCACTCAACAGTTGAAAGGTTTCAAAGCGAGTGACAGCTGACAAAGCTTTCATTTTCGGGCCAACTAACAGATGGCACTAAAGTCTTCTGAAAACGTCACTTCAAGGCGTTCGATTGGTATTTTTTTTATGATTACGCTGAGATTTATGATCTGATTTTCGTGATTCTTCTTTAGTTTGATGTGAAATGTTTGACATTTGGTCCCATAAAAATTTGACATAGTTTGGCCCAGTAATTTTCATTTCTGTTTACGTGGTTATTATAGTTTGTGTATTGCTTTTTTAGGAGTTTTCTTTTAAATTGATTATTAACCAGATTGCCGATTAGTGGGTCTTAGGCTGACTGTTATTCATAGCTAACAAACATTCTTCACGATATTCCAGTGTCTCACAAGAACGTTAAATAGGGGATCTATAATGTTTAAGTCACGCGGAACCTTTCGTAGGCCTACCCATAGGTATTTAAAAAAATACTATTTAATATATGACAATGAAAAGCAACGAAATCTTATAGATTACCACAATAGTCATTACAATAATAGTCGGCTATGGTACTATCGTTATAAAAAGTCGATCGATAAAGTTTCATAGCAATCCAGTTTTATGCAAAGCTAAACATAATATTAACTCACTTCTTAAGTTTGTCTGAAATAAATGAGAAGTTTTACTGCAGCCGGTGCATCCGTCAACTTTTCATCCGTTAATCGAGGAAAAGGCGAGCTTTGAATTTTATTTAAACTACTCTTAACTCTAAATTTCATACTGCTTTTGTTTTTGTATTACTTTGGAATTTATTAATTAGCTACATAGATGAGTTGCCTATAAAAATTCAAAAATAACATAAAACCCAGCGAATGCAGTGCGTATAAATATTTTGTATTACTCATGCAGGAAAAGTCGTATCTTGGCGCTCGCTGTTGCGGTTGAAAAAGAATAATAGAACTAAAAACTATACAATAAATAAAAACTCTTTATTGGTAAAATAACCATAATATCAATTTTTCTTTAATTATTTAATTTAATTTAATCTTTTTATCGTTATAAATCCGTGACATTATATAATAAAACACAGCTTGAAAATAATTTTGTCTTGGGTAGGTATTAATAGAAGCTGATAATTAAAGTAATTTATTTTTATAACTTTCGAGATAATTCAAAATATGAAAATGCTCACTAAAAGGAATAACGATAATTGACAAATATTCAAGGATAATATTTTTTTCACAAAACGTGGATATTTTACTTGTGTGGTATTTCCAGGTCGATGCAACGTAGATACCTTAAAAAAAAGCGTTCACTTTCTTAACAATTTGGCCACGCTCCAGTGATTCCTCTGGTGTTCAAATTCAAATTCAAATATTTTTATTCAAAATAGGATTTATAATCACTTATTGAACGCCAAAATCTACCACCCATTCAAAAGAGACTGCCTCAGACCTGAGAAGAATGGGCGCAAGAAACTCAGTGGGCTTTTTTTTTATATATAAAATATGGATTACAATGTAATATCGTACAATAAACATTTATAATTAAAGAGCCTGAGGGTGTTCGCTTTAATCCCAGTCCGTGGTGTCACTAAGAAAATCGTTTATGCTATAATAACCTTTCCCACACAAACGTTTTTTAACAATTCTTTTAAATTTCGTAACACATTTGTTTTGTACATTTTCTGGGATCATATTGTAGAAGCATATACATCGCCCAACAAAAGACTTACTAACTCGACCCAACCGAGTAGTAGGCATAACAAGTTTATGTTTGTTCCTCGTGTTAACATTATGAATGTCACAGGAAACTGTGACATTCAGAATGTTCTAGAAAATTCTAGAAAATTCCTCAATGTGCTTATGAACATACAAAACATTATCAAAAATGTATTGAGAGCAATAGTCAAAATGTTTATTTCTTTAAATTTTTCTCTTAATGATTCTTTAGGACCTAGGTTATAAATCGCGCGAATAGCCCTTTTCTGCAGCACAAAGATAGTATTAATATCGGCCGCACTGCCCCATAACAATATACCATAGGACATAATACTATGAAAATAACTAAAGTATACTAATCTCGCCGTATCTATGTCAGTTAACCGTCTGATTTTCTTAACCGCATATGCTGCAGAACTAAGCCTATTCGCCAATCCTTCAATGTGGGGGCCCCACTGCAATTTGGAATCAAGAGTAATGCCAAGAAATATAGCAGATTCCACTGGTTTTACCACCTCTCCATTTAATAAAATATTCGCATCTACATTTTTGACATTTGGCGCGGTGAATTTAATATATTTGGTTTTATGATTATTTAACAATAAGTTATTGGCGCTAAACCAGTACACGATGTCAGATAGAGCATTGTTTACTTCGTCAACATAAAACTTGGCTTCGTTTCACTTTGAATATAAGTGAAGTGTCATCCGCAAACAATACCACCTTGTGTTTTTTTTCTACAAGGTTAGGTAGATCATTTATATAAATTAGGAAGAGGAAGGGTCCAAGAATACCGAATACCCCCATACCGAGAGGAGTCCCAGGAGATCTCCTGCCATTCACCTCGACCCTCTGAATCCTATTATTGGTGTGATCACTTAACATCATCAAATTATAAATTATGCAATATGTAACAAATAAACTAAATAATATGAATATTATCGATATTCTGGTAATCCCTTGTAGCAGATACAAGTGTTGTTTACCCGCCGTGTGTAAGACCCGCCAAACGTTGTTTTCCATATAGTACCTGTTTAATGAAAGTAAGGAACGAGGAGTTCAGCTGATTATAATTAATACGCCCTGCCCATTACAATGCAGTACCGCTCAGGATTCTAAAAATCCAAATTTTCTAAGCGGCACTACATTCCGCTTGTCACCTTGAGACAAAAGATGGTAAGTCTCATTTGGCCAGTAATATCTCTAGCTACGGCACCTTTCAGACCAAAGCACAATAATGCTAACACAGGAGCCTCCCACTGTTAGCACTTCGCGCCCGCTCATTATATGAATTTGTAATATGTTATGAAATGTCATTAATTTATATTACCAATATATAAGTATTTCTAAGTCCAAAAAATATAGGCTCCGGATAAGAAGTCACCAACCAAAATCTTCCAAACACACTGCATCTTATGGTATATACATTATTATTACGATCGGTTCAGTAGTTTTCGCAGTATTAACCAAAGAAAAAACCGGCTCTCCATTTATAAGTATAGATTACGACATGCTAAACGCGTAGACTGTCAATTAAATAATATTAATATTAATATATCAGCTGTGATATTTGAGCAGAATAAAATTTTCGAGCAAATAGCAAATTATTTTTATTTGGATATTATAAATTTTCACCTTATATTAATGATTGATTGTATAATAAATACGTGGGTAACACTGAAAATGTTTAGATCTGGCCAGTTAGAAACATTGCTAATGAAACCTTTTTTTAATTTCAATTTTTGAACTCTTTGGTAACCTAATGTAGTATATTGCAATTATTTATCATTTGTTTTTGTGAATTGGCGGCAAATATAAAACTCTTGTTCCACGTGAAAATGAACCTAACCCGAGAAAATTTTCGGTCAATGATTTATTATGACTTTAGTGTGAGCTTACTCAACAACAAAGCTATGATAGGCTGCGATTAGCAATTCTTAATGAAGTCCCATCTTGTGCCACTATTTACAATTGGTTTAACGAGTTTAAGCATGGACGTAGCAATCTCTATGAAGATCGGCGTGAGGGACGTCCTTTAAAAGCGACTACTGAAGATAACATCAGTGCTGTGCGACGCATAATAGAGGAAGATAAGAGAGTGACCTATCAGCAGATACGGGCAAGCCTGGACATTGGTATGAGTCAAGTTCAAAAAATATACACGAACATTTGGGCGTCAGGAAGCTTTGTACCAAATGGATTCCCCATACTTTAACGACCAGAAACACCTTCGCATGAACTGGTGTCGCCAAATGTTAGATAAGTTCAACGGTCGTGACTTAAATGCTGTATTTGACATCGCCAGAGTTGATGAAGCTGGATATATTTCTACGAAGCCGAAACCAAAAGACAATCAGCTAGGTGGGTGTTTCCTTTCGAGGATCGGCCAACTAAAACAGGAAATGCAAAACGGACTGTTGAATATTTGACTATGGCAGGTGTCGAGATAATGAGTCATCCGCCATACAGTCCTGACCTGGCGCCTTGGCATAAAATTAGAGGTATTCGATTTACGAGCCCTGAAGATGCGGTGAAAGCATACGAAAATGCCATAGAAGAGACCCCTAAGGAAGAATGGGTCCACTGCTTTTCTCAGTGGTTCCATCGAATGCGACGATGTGTAGAGAGGAACGGAAATTACTTCGAAATACAATAAAAGTATTGGCAACTTTCTACATTTAGCCGTTTTTCATCTTCTAAACATTTTCAGTTTTACCTAGGTATTACTCGTAGGTATATACTTATTGTATTATTGTATATATTATATATACAAGATGAAATATTTGCCTTTATGCATAATTAATATGTGTGGATATGGTTGTGGTACAGAATTGCGTTTTAAGTCGACAGACTGTAATTTATTAGACAGAGTATTTTCAGGCGAGCAGGAGTTGCCATGATTAATTACTATGAGGTGATCTACAGTCTCGTTTTTCTTATATTCCATTACAAAACCATGACCTTGGAGTATTCTTAATCCAATGTGTTCATCTTGTTCCAATTACAATATAGATAAAGTAAAATAATTTATATATAATTAAGCTTTTGCCTGGAATTTCATTCGTGTTGAATTTGTATGTCACTATATCGTTAGGTCGTGTTAAAAAAGTCGTTCTTCGCGTGATGCCCAGTTGATGTAGATAAACCAAAACTTGATAAAACATGGAGTAAACTCATTAAAATAATATTAATACCTCTCTGCGATTATCGCGTGAAGCAGTGCGTATCCATTGTTACCACTGACATAATGGTTAAATCACGACTTCCTTCAAAACAAAGGACATAAAAGTGCAAATGCTGACTTTGTATAACAGAAATCAGTGAAGACCGTGAAGAAACGGTAGCAAGAAAGCAGTAATGTGTAAACATTACTGAGGGCCGCCGTAGCTAGTGAAATTACTGGGCAAATGAGACTTAACATCTCCCATATATATGTCTCAATGTGACGAGCGCAATTGTAGTGCCGCTCAGAATTTTCGCGGTTTTTCAAAAGCCTGTGTGGCACTGCATTGTTATGGGTATGACGTATCAGTTACCATCAGATGAATGTCTTACTCGTCTCGTCCCTTATTTTCACACAAAAAAGAGATGATTGTACTGAAATATATTTATAAAATGCATTAATGCCGGGAAAAAGAAGAAAGCAGTGATTATATTATGTGTACTGACGCAGGCATGTTAGAATTTATACTTATTTGGCACTAGCAGACCCGGCAGACTTCCTACTACCTCAATCGATAAATAAAAGACCTAAACTTTTGTATAAAATAAACTTAAAACAAACAAAAGGAATCCTTTTTTTAAGTGTTGTTAACCGTGTTGTAAGGAAGTTAATTTTTTACCTTCTTAGAAAGTAAGATATATTTAAAAATTCTAATTAGTTATTCATATTAAACAATTATTTTTATTTGATTTCTGAACGACGGGTGCACATCAAAGGAAAGCCAAAATTGTTCTTTGTATTTAATTTAGAGTATTTTCATATTTATTCAACCTTTTAAACCTTCTTCCACAAATAATTCAAGACCAAAATTAGCCAAATCGGTCTAGCCGTTCTCGAGTTTTAGCGAGACTAACGAACAGCCATTAATTTATATATATATTGATAACAAAACAAAAATTACTCCAAAACTTTTACTTATAAATGATATTATTCAAATTTTCTGGTATCACATGTGTTGCGCAAATTTCCGACGTTTCACTATCATGTAGGCACAGCTTAAACAGTTAAAACTATTTGTGATACAAACCTAAGTACTGCTCTGAGGTCTTGGTTACCTTTACGTTTTTCATATGTTAGGTACACACAACAGAATTACAATAATTCATAACATACAAAAAAACTATCATCTAACTACAAGATAGGTTGCAACTCCACGAGGGTGTGTACACAGCATGCTTAGCAGAAATATTATAAAACTATTAAAATACAGTTAAAATAGCGATCTTAAAACTAGTTTTAGGAGATAATATTATAAAATAAAAAGAAAGAGAAAATTATTATATAAATATCTTAAATACATATTATCAATTCAGTCTATATTAGAGGGAGATTTTTTTTTATAGTGGCAGAAGATGGCAAGCATCTCAGAAAATTCACCCTTATAATTTTATCTCAAATACAATATAGAAATTTTAATTTGGGTGCATTTGAAAATTAAAATATGTAAATTCGAGGGCTCAAAGTAATATGACAATAACTCCATAAAAAAATTTAAATAACTTATTCCATGACTCCGTCTATGTTTTCTATAGTGCAAACATAAAAGCAGTTGAATAGCAAAATAGATTTGATATCAAATATTTGCAGCACCTCAATGGCCCGGCCTGTTGACCGAAGCCGATGATTGTGCATCGATACTAAATAGACTTCACAGAGGACAGGAATGTCATATTGAAATTTCAATATTCGTACCAAATATACTGTATTTCATTTGATACCTATATTGAAATTTCTACGATTTTTGGGATCTATACAAATTCTTTTTTCAAGTTATGATTTTGATGGCATCGCAATAAAAATTCTAATTTAATAAAATATGTATTATTTGTGAGATACATTGTTTTTATTAAAAAAAGAAACGTCGTGCTTTCATGCGATGGCCAAGTTAATCAATTTTTTAAAAGATTTTTTAAATTTTAATATGGTCACTGTAAGGTGATATTAGGTTTGAAATTTACGTTATTACTTAAGACAGAAGTCCTTTAGTAGGGACTTAATATATTGACAGACTTGGTATTACACGGATCTCACAACTTTTTACGGTAGAAGAACTGAGTTGCAAGACTTGGTCTTTTTACGAGTTATGTTTTTGACGGCTCATTTTATTCAACGTGCTTTGAGAATTTTCGAGTTTCTAGATACCCAAATCACTATTTTGTAGCTGCTAGTTATTTGCCGATACATTAATTGACCCCCTTACTCAACATATTATTATTACTATATTGAAGTAGATTATGAATTACTACCGGTTTCATTTTTAAAACACAACTCGATCACGAAACACGACACTAAAGGTTTCAGGACATAAAATCCTTGAGTAAATATACTATTTTCAGTGCTAATAAATTAATGTTTATTATTCAAACAAAACAAATATTATAACTATACTTATCTACACCCATGCTTTAAATCCTCTATCAAAGATTCTGAAACAGTTAGCTTATTGCCAACATTATAACATCCAATGTTCTAATAACCATTACATCATCCAAACGAGTGTTGTAATGTTGTACTGAATTTCATAACAACACTCCTATGTTTTTTTTTCGATCCCTTCATGCGCAAAGAGTTTCAACAGACAGCCACATTCTTATTGCTCGATGCGTGGTATCCGTATGAATTTCAAAAAAAGAACATTTGAGTTTACGCGCGGTCCTCACTAGCAGAACGCCGCGCGCCGTAAAAAAAAGTAGGATATTCGAATCCCCGCCATTTTTCTTCGATATTTTTATTGTTTTGCTTACAAAAAATGAGCGATTCATTTAAACTGTGAATATTCGAGTGAATTTTAAATATTGAACTATACAAAATGTAAATTACTACTAAAATAAATAATTGTTTCATTAATACTTATTTTATTTGTATATAATCAGTAATGAATGATATTAGGTTACTACTAGGACTGGTGTTATAATGTTAGCAGTAAGCTAACTGTTTCAGAATCTTTTAGAGGATTCATATTCTGGGTGTAGATAAAGTCTTGTATGCAACTGTTGATAATTAGGTATTAAAACACTCATGTGATACTATTATCACTCTCGGCTTCGCCTCGTGAGATAAATCCACATTCGTGTTTTAATACCCCTTATTACACAACAGTTGCATAAATAACTATTACAATACTATGACTACATAAAATTAAAACTATAATTACGTGGAAGCGTGGAAGCTTTAGCAAGGCTGATTCGTTGACCGAAATAGCTGCCAGCGCTTGGGTTTCCAGTAGCCTAATAATTGAGGAGCGAAGATAGTATTTTCAACATTCTCCGCGCCTCTGGACCCCACGGGCCAAGTGTACCGACACCAAACGGCACAAAGATGTTTGACTCACTGAGATCAACATATTTTCGACGCTTGCTGTCTTCGGCAGTCGAAGAAGCAGCTCCAGCAGCAACTGACGTAACTTAGACATGAGACGGAGCCAGAGTGTCGACGCAAGTCGCGTCCCACACTAGTGCTAATAGTTTATGTTCATTATAGTTAAGAATGGTTGGTTGTAAGTAATATTTTTATTTTATTTTACCAGCAGCAAAAATATAAGCTTATTACTGCCGTCTTTATTTACTACAATTGTCTTAGGATTGTGAGTAGATGACATTTTGAGTTAAGAGGATTTAAACGTTTGCTGTGTCCATTCGATGTCATTATTGTACGGATTTCCCCTTTCAGGTGAACTTGTTATTGATTTGTTATTGCCTTTCGGCTTATTCTTATTTTCGTATAAAAAGCAATTAAAATTAGTTTAAACCAAATGAAGGTATTTCTTAAGAAATAAAGAAAATTTAAACGCCCGGAAATTTTAAACAAATCATATTAATTATATTTCGTAGGCTGAGATTGAGGATTGGTCTCCGCTGCGCTCCAACTAGATACAATAGCATTTTTATTACGGCAAATATTAGATGAGTGCGTGCGTGGCATTTTGACACTAAATGGCATTTTCAACATTTGTAACATACGCTTCGTGTTATTTTACGTTGAATTAATAAAAAACAAACTACTTACTGATGATATGTGATCCCAGTGTCTTTCTTATTTCGTGTAGTATTCTTTTTACAAAGTTTTAGTAGGCAACCCGGCGGATTTTAGTTTCAATTATTAGCAAAGTTTAACAGAACATGTGGCACGTCAACGTCACATATTATTGTTCGAGACTGGCTCGCGTACGTCCACTTAAGCGTAGTATTCGTTGCCTCACTTTGCGACTACGCCTGCGGTATCAGTTGGAGCGCAGCGGAGACCAATCCTCTATCTAAGTTTATAATTATTATAGTTCGTAAGTCTCCTGAAATTTACTGCGCTATCGGTTTTATAATACCAGTGGGCGGCTCAAAGGCACAGGATGCCGGCTAGATTATGGGACCACAACGGCACCTATTTCTGCCGTGAAGCAGTAATGTGTAAGTACTATTCTGTTTCAGTCAGAAGGGCGCCGTAGCTAGTGAAATTACAGGGCAAATGAGACTTAACATCTTAAGTTTTTCAAGAATCATGAGCGGTACTGCATTGTGATGGGCAGGGCGCATCAATTACCATCAACTGAACGTCCTGCTCGTGTCGTCCCTTATATTAAAATACACTTGCCGCAATTTGATAGCGAATTTTCAATAACATGCACCACCAAATATTGTGTTGTATTAATTATATTTGATAGTTATGTTGTGGTTACACAAAACATATTCAATATAATATTAAATTATTAAAATAGGACTAAGCCGTATAGCTTAATAGTTTAAGAGCTAGTCAGCCCTTTGTTCAAATGTTAAGTAATTTAATATAATTCTATACAAGCTGTGTAAAAAACGAGATTATAGTGTTATTTGGGAATATAATTGATTTTTTTTAATGGAATAGGAGGACAAAGGGGCGTATGGGTTACCTGGTGATCACCGCCGCCCACATTCTCTTGCAACACCAGAGGAATCACAGGAGCGTTGCCGGCAAGGAAGGTGTACGCGCTTGGAAACACCGCACAAGGATGCTCATTCCAAAGCTTTGTAGTACGTAGAAGAAAGCTGTGGAGGACCGCCACACATCCAGATGGTGGGGATGATATCCTAACTTATGGATATCATATTGGAAAGGTGGAATTCGGCGGCAGGAATCAGCTCTTCGGAACACTCCACGTGATAAATGCGATAGAAGAACAACAATGAAGCGACGTCTCTACGCAACAACAAGTGATCCAGCCGTTTAAAGAGCACTGGGTCCCTGACGATTCGAGCTGCTCTGCGTTGCACGCGGTCAAATATAGAAGCCACCAATACATACCACCATATCTAATGTTTTATTTGTAGCGACACTATTTTATTCTCTAGATCTAAGTTAGTCGAAAATTCTTTTATATTTACATAACAGATACATTCTGTGTATTTCGTTTATCAGTTCATATTTATTCATTCAACGAGTTTAACAAGGAATGAAAACCACAAAAATACATTTTACATTTGGAATGTTCGCGGATGTAGAAATCTCCGTCACCATAAACACACTCATTTAATTAAAGATACCGGAAACGACAACAAACTTATTGCAGCTCACTGTAAGATTCCGACGAGACATTAGGTACTAAATAGTGGGGCCACTCAGCTAGCGTTTAGTTACATTTATAGTGAAGTGAAAATTTTTACTACACGGCCACATTATATCTGGAACTAGCAGGAACGTGAAGCCCCCTCCGGATCCCCTTTTACCTCTCACGCTCGTCCTGTTACATCAGTACGGTTTGCTTTGTTTTTGAAGATTTCAGTGTCACGTTTTGCCTTTTTTTTTCTCATAGTTCTGTAGGTTTAGGTTTTCTGTGTCGCTGTAATAGTCATCATCATTTCAGCTGGAAGACGACCACTGCTGGACAAAGCTCCCCCAATGATCTCCATGATGATAGGTCCTGAGCTGCCCTCATCCAACGTATTCCGGCGATATTGACCAGATCGTCGGTCCATCTTGTGGGGTGTCTACCAACACTGCGTCTTCCGGTACATGGTCGCTATTCGACTACTTTACCGCCCAACCGTTCTTCGACTTCGACTACTTTACCGTTCGTCGGGCACATAGCCCTGCCTACTGCTACTGTAGTTTCGCAACCATCTGGGTTATGTTGCTAACTTTTGTTCTCCTACGGATCTCCTCATTTCTGGTTTGATCTCGCAGGCAAACTTCAGTGTTTGCTGCTATAATAGTACTACCAGAAAAATATATAATACTCTTTTTACTTTTTGCTCTATGTCTGGTATGGAAAAAAGTGTTATTCAAGCTGCTAGCCACTTAGTCTACGAGGTCACGCACGGCATTGACCTTGTGTCATCATGTCGTATATTGACTAACAAGGTAATTTTATCAAAGTAAAAATTTTTGTTGATTTTTTTAAGAGAAATAAGATAACGCAGTGGGATAAATGCCATCTATCTTCAGAGGAGTATCATTATTTCAATATTATTAATATTTTTTTCGCTTATTTTATGGCCTCACTGAAAGTAGAACTAATACAAGCCGCAAGCACATTGTTCTTACTGAATTCCAGAGTTAACTTACACGTAACAAGCTGACTAATAAAAGTTCTAATTAAACCTACACTTAACTTTTCTTTTACCAAAATACTTTAGTGATCCTAAAATTATGTATAAAAAAATGAGGTGTAGGACTGAACGTCAGAAGTGAAAACTTTTTAGCTTTACAAATTCGTAAACATTATTTTTGTGTTAAAATAAGTATTTTATAGAAATTATTATATCAGCCTATTAATATACCAAAAATATTTTAATGTATTTAAATCCATAATTTTACATACACATACTAGAATTCTCACATTTTTAAAAGCTGTTAGCTTAGAGTGCCAGCGCACTGGAGCGGCCACAGCCTGATTACGACCTCGCCGGATTCGGCCCAGGCTCTGTATTGTAATGGGCAGGGCGTAACAATTACCATCAGCTGAACGTCCTGCTTGTCTCGTCCCTTACTGTTATAAAATAAATACATTGCAAATCCCCTCAACATTTATATCAAATTAGTTTTATCAAAAAAACCAATTAACTGCCAAATCGAGCAGACCTTATACAATACATAATATATCTTTTTTTCTATACCCATGACGTATGTGTGCATAATCATTATAGTTTAAAGAGCGTAAAGGCGTTACAAATAAAGTAACATTCGCAAATTTACAAAAATGCGAGCTTTAGTTAACAGTTATCTCGATCGGCAGTAGTATCTAGTATATTAGAAATGACATCAAAAAGAATTCTAAAGAAATCAATTTTGAGAAAATAAATGCATTTTATGCCTTTTAATCATAATACAGAAAAAGATAACCTCGAATAAATAAATAAAGCAGAAATAAACACCCAAACAATATTATGTTTGAACATTTCACCGATGTAGCGATATATGATATCGTAATTAAATTTAGCTCGTTTAACCCAAAATAAATTTTAAAACAGGGATTGACTAAAATTCCATATTTCCAGTGTGGCTTTGTTAAATATTTTGGTTTTAATAAAGATATATGGAGTTTATAATATATTGTTAAACAACTTCACAACTATTTTTTATAATATGCTGGCTTTGTACATTTAAATTAACCATTCAAATTATTTTCTGTTTCATTATTTTAAGGATATAAATATTTGACATCCTAACACTTGATTCTTGATCTTGTGGCTCACTCTCTCTTTTTATTTATTTTTTATCCCTTCTTGAACAGATAATGGTCAGACGTCCCGCTATCGTTCGTGATGCATATTCCAGATCGAATGACGTAGAACAAGCGAGACGATAGTGACACACGGCGCCATTATGGTAGTGCCAGTACGTCCATTTTAGCGCATTTATTTTATGTGCATTAATAGGTTGCTTATAATTAGGATGATATGCGAGAATATTTAAGAAAAATATTGAAACAAGCTATAAGACCATGCAAAATAAACTATCATATAAACAAAATGGGAGTATGAACTTGGTCAGGGCGCAGTTTACCAAACGGCACTTCCAATTTTGGTGTATTTGATAGATTTAGTGCCAAATGGCACTGGTCGATTTTGACTAGACTTCAGCCGGCGAGAGAATAACATAGGAAGCAAGATACAATGCTTTAGTATTAGGCGATCACAGTTGAAGAAGAGATTGTCTTCCTATATAGACACCAGGAAAACATAAAAATTTTAGCGGTGATAGTAACGTCTTTCATAGCAGTTGAAATCATGTGTTATCCTAGCAACATTTATGAGAACATCACATGCAGTTTAGAGGTATAATGTTAATTTTGTATCGGATACAGCGATTCCGTTGATTTAGTTTTTGGACGCCAAATTATATTTGAAAGTGTGCAGAAGTCGCACTGTATCAACAACAAGATCAAAAATAGTAATTGAAGCAGTATTCCAAAGGTTTAAGACCAAAGTATTTATTTCACACTTTAGTTAATAAGCCTTTTAAGCCTCTTGTATCATTAATCAAACATGAAAGCTCTGATTCTGAATGAATCTATGTAATACGAATAAAATGTAAAATAATTATCAAACTTTGTATCACTATGATCATTATTAAAACCTACAATTATCCTTTTTCCGAAATTTTACGTCTCATTATCTTGAAGCCAAAACTTTTGAAGGTTTCACTTCTACAACGTGTGAATTACACACATGATTTTTTTTATTTTGAAGATGGAAATAATGCACATAACATAACTGGCAGATGATTAACAAACATTATCACAAATATAAAATTGAAAATATAAAGTTTCTTAATACAGTGAGCCTTAATACAAGCACATAAACATTTCTCATAAGAAGTGAGATTTTCCTCTATCTCAACATTTTCATGGAACAAGCCGAAACTATTTGGAGCATGTGTTTCATGTTAGACTCGTGTTGCATATTTATGACTTAATCAAGCAATAGACGTTCGTGGTTATGTTGTTAAGGACTCTGTAAAACAAGGAAGTTGAAGACACTTCAAATTTATATAATATTATTAGGGGCATAGCAAGCTTTCTGGTTTAGTGGTTATGTTTAGTGCCCTGACTGCTAAACTGAAGTATTAGGGTGCCTGGGACTATTAATATACTTGTGTGATGAACATTTTTGGTCTGTGCATCATTGTAAGCCATCTTTTATCAGCTCGATCCTTACTCTTCCTACAGGCTCTGTTTAATTTGATATCAGATAGTACTACCCCTATTTAATTATTGCCGTGTCTGCTTTCTTAAGATATTACGTAATAGTTTATTGTTAACATTTCTAAATGATTTTTAGGTTATTTTGACGTTCACATTTTTGTAGTATTTCTCGGTATTCTGGTTAGACCATTTCTAACTAGACCTACCGTTGTAATCTAGAGATTATAAAGAATAAATCAACAATTATGTTTCAATACTATGCACCACATTTCGAGGTGGGCCTAATTGTCGAACACAACAAAAGCCGTCTCCTTTTCTGGGATATTATTGAAAAAAGATATACAACGCCCCACAAGTCTTACTAAATCGACTAAGCCGAGTGGTACGCAAAACAAGTTTATATTTGGTTCATTTTGAATATCACAGGTTCTAGGAAACTCACTTATATATGATTGAATTATATTGATAGCCAAGTTTATTTTATTATTGATAATACAAATTCTTTACAACTTTCATGTTTATTTAATCGGAAACACAACCATAGAATATTATTAATAATTTACATTTACTTACATATCGTAATCCAATGAAAAAAAGCTATATCTATGTGTAAAAATAACTTATAGGTTTACAAATCAATCATAAGCCGTTATCTTTCTTAGTATAAAATTTTAGTAACATTTTTGTTAGTGTTTGTCAAACTAAGATGTAACGAATATAAAAAAATTTAAAACATCATCATCGTCATATCAGCCGGAAGAAGTCCACTGCTGGACAAAGGCCTACCCCAAAGATCGCCATGACGATCAGTCCTGCGCTGCCCTCATCCAACCGATTCCTGCGATATTGACCAGATAGTCAGTCCATCTTGTGGGGGGTCCTACCAACACTACGTCTTCCGGTACGTGTTCGCCATTCGAGGACTTTACTGCCCCAACGGCCATCTGTCCGTCGACCTACGTGCCCTGCCCACTGCCACTTCAGTTTCGCAACCATCTGAGCTATATCGGTGACTTTGGTTCTTCTACAAATCTCCTCATTTCTCATTCAATCTCGCAGATTTTATTATTATTTAATTTATCTCATTTAATATTTGTTAAATTATTATTATTAAATTTTGATCAATCATTAATATTTGCGTTCTATTAGTCCTTACGCAAATCTTGAAGTATTCGCGACCGCGTTCGGCGCCACTCGATTTGAATTCTGAAATAAAAAATATGACGTCAAGCCATAGAGTTAGAACAATTACTTAAAGACGGACCACATGTATTGTTTTCCATCAACTGAGATATCTTCGATATTCAATAAAATACAACTTAATAAATCTCAATTCCCGAAAAGGCATTTAATAAAATATTATGACGGAAAAACAAATTTTCCGCTTTAAAATTTGTTCAGTATGGAGACAGAGAGATATGAGTATGCAAATTAAATAATATTTCGTTCGCAGTAATAAGAACAATAAATCTGTGTAATATATGTTCACAATAATGGCTTAACTCACTTTTCAATATGTATATTATATGCAATCTGAATAGGCAAGCTTTGTAGTGCCGCTCATAATTTTTGGGTTTTCCAAGAATCTTGAGCGGCACTGCATTGTAATGAGCAGGGCGCATCAATTACTATTAGCTGAACGTCCTGCTCGTCTCATCCCTTATTTTCATAAAAAAAATATCCATATAACGTATAACATTTATTTTAACTCAGATTAAAAAAAAATATACTCATAGAACTTTTATCGATCTTCTAGGCTGTGATGATTATATATATTTCTAGTCCAATGAGCTAAATCAATCAATTAGAAATCGGACTTGAATAATATTTAAAAAATGTTTTTTATAATGTGTGGAAAGAATAAGAACAATTAATTTTTTTGTGTCATGTCAATTGGGACGTTTAATAAATAAAAGAAGGGCAGAAAATTAAAAGTAATTGTAAGTGGTTATAAGTTACTTGGCAAACAGCTTACGTAAAATAATCATAAGTAAAAATGAAATAGACAAAAACGCTTCCTTTTAATATCAGATAAAATGTTTTCTTACCTTCAAAAAGCAATACAAATATTTTATTTCTGAAAATTTAACCAATATCCAGGCGGAGCACAAAACATAAAGTTAATAAATTATTTAAAACATATTTGGACTTCATTAAATGACAAAATGAAATATTTTATTTCACATGCAAAAAAAATGATTTAATTTCAGTATATTATTATGTATTTTGCCGTTTTTCGAAATTAACATGAAATTTCGTTTCTTTGTTAATTCTTTATTTTAATTTTATAGCACTTAATAATCCCTTTTCTTCTATTACTTACCCACGAAGTGTCTACAGTCTCATCAACAATTATATTTTATGTGAATCTGTCTCTGGTAGCCATCTCATGTTTCAAAGAAACCTAATTGATTGGAGTCTAAAATCCTGGATCCTGGAAACTAAAAAGACGACTTTCTCTATATTAATATGTCCAGAAAAACAACCAACTAGTTGTTAATTATATGAGTCAACGAAAAGTTGCGAATCAAAGTTGAAATATCGGGATACTCAAACATCATTTAAGCTAATTTCTTTTTATTAATACTAAGTCTAATGATCAAAATCATGATTGTTTTAAAGATATACTGAAAGTGTAAGTTACACACACACATTGGTAGCTGTTGCAGTCTTCAGACTTGGTAGCCCATTTAAAGGACTTCATGTTGTGAAGACATTTTCGCCGTTACCACCGTATTTAAAACGCATTTATCAACTTTCGATTAGTGTCTTGTTAAGAATTTAAATATCTCTTGTTAAAAGGAATTAAATATCCTTATCACTTTAAAAGTAGGAATGTTTTTTAAGTTAATTATTTTTAAATACATATTTGGTATTAAGTGGAACATGAACATGTAAAATGAACTACCTAATTTAATAGAAATTTAGTGAATTACAAGATTTAATTTTTTCTCTGTCGTATTACCGCGCACTTCCTAAATGGAATATTTTTATATAGTGTGAGATAAATTGTAGAATAAGCATTATCAAATTTGATTTTTGATAGAAGTGTTTAAGTTATATTTACCTACTCCATTATTTTGTAAATCAATAAGAAGAACAAAGACCTTCTGAAAATATATGATAAAAAAAATATTAGCGGTTCTATAGCCGAATAATAAACCGATACAATATAATTGCACGTCTACTTTATTCCTTTTTTTATTTGAGAAGAAAATTTTGCCGAAAATATTGCATTCTGTATTAGCTGCTTCTACATATATATGTATCCCACTAATTACATTTCATAATCAAAAGGAAGCATGACTAAAGGTTATTTTTACCATGAAATTGGTTAGATAGTTAATTTTAAGCCCAAATAAGACAGTAACATACACTCAGAAGATATAGTATCAAGCTTGTTAGCTAAGCCGTTTATGTACGTGAAAACCGCTACGATCCTTTGATGTAGGCTTAAATAAGTAATAGGATTCCCTACTCGACAGTAGCCACTTATTTCCCATGTCAAATTTATCAAGGTAAATTGTTCAAATTACTGTCCTAAGTATTTTATCCAAATTTTTTGATATTTCGTAAAAAAATAGTTTATCAAAACAAAATCTTATTTAAATTTGATCCTATTCAAAATAAGAATTATTTCATGTTTTTATTGTACCAAAAACTTACGGTTTATATATTATAAAGTATTATAATAAAGATTTTGTATTTAGCAAAATATATATAAAAGTATCAAACAAAAAAAAATCAAAAGTATCAAGTATCTTATGTCTTAAGGTGACGAGCGCAGTTGTAGTCGCCGCTCTGAATTTTTGGGTCATTTAATAATCTTGAGCGGCACTGCATTGTGGCGGCATTGCAATGGGCAGGGCGTATAAATTGCCATCAGCTGAAAGTCCCGCTCCTCTCATCCCTTATTTTCATAAAAAAAAAATCATATCGCTTTCGAGCAGTGTAATTTATATTCTATTGTTATGGTTTCTAAAAGAAATACCTATACGGTTTATGATGTAAGAATTATTTCCTGCGGGCATTGGGAAAGGGAATCAAATTGAAAAAACAGCGATATGTACGTGAATAAATGAATAATGTTTACAATTACTTTTTCATTCGTTCGTTCCAGATGTTTATGTTTCAAATGGAGAAACGAACGTCAATAAATCACGATAAAATATTTAAGTATAACATTGAATAGCCATGTTGTTTGTGAATTTAGTAAATTAGATTGATATTCTGAGTGCGTCGGTAATGTTGTCGTATTTATAGTAAAACAGGATGTATGTATTGAATTTTTCATGTGACACTAGATGTACATATACATTTGAAACATCTGTTGACATATTATGTAGTTTTAATTTTTTATAAGTAATAAGACAATGATTTTTTGTCGATTTTCTTATTCATGTTATATTATGGTAAGTTGAGTGTTCGGAAAACTTAACGAGCCAATTAATTATGAAACTACAAAGGACAATGCAAAATTATCTTTAATTTTCTATCCACAACTTCAAAGTTGCAAATTTAAAAAAATATAGTTAGATATGTACAGAGCACAGAACGTACGGAGTAACTTGTACAGAGTAGTTGACAAAGAGGATGTAAAGCGCTTATTACACTTCACAAAATTTTGTCGTCTCAATTCAGGAGAAACTTACAAATTAGAAGCTTCTAATCACACTGTCCTAAACTTAGTTACTGAATCAGTTACCACTTAAAGCGCGACGAAGTTGGACGTGCCGTATACGAGGATGGCTCCAGTCACCAAAAACAAGACACAAGACGAGACAGTATTAGTCCAAAAGAAAGTTTGGGCATTTTCTTGCAGCAGCAAGATTTAAAATTCAGTTCTTTAATATCGCAACCCCTGCTGACAAAAATGTTCCTAAAACTATTATTCGGGAACACAAAACAAAATGAGCCACGATCGACTGAAATCAGTAACTTAATACGATAACACCTTCCTAAATGCGTTTCTAATTAGGTTTCTAAGTGATGATGAAAAAGAATTTAGCCATGAAAATTCTCTTACTCCCATTTGACCAGCCAGATTTTAAACCACATATTTTACACAATTTTTTATTACATGGTATAGCTTAGAAAGACGAGTTTAAGAGAAAACGAAATTTCGTAATAAAAATTTTAACTTTTATTTTGAATAAATGACATGTCACATGACACTCAAACCAAAACAAACAATAGAGTCGAATATATGTTAGAGTGAGACAGCCGCCATGATTATTAGTACAATGCCATACATATTCGAGTTTATTAGAGAGTTGCGCCAGGCTGGTAGCAACTACATTATGGCGATTGGCCACGAAGTATAATCAGGCTAAGTTTGAAAGGGAACTGTTGCTTATAACGTAGTGGATATCGGCTCCTTTTTCTACAAGATGAAAGCTTATTATCTATTGTTTATGTTATCTAACAAAGCGCTAGCTTGTTTAAAAACAAAAGCGTCGACATTCGTTTTTATAAACAAGCCCAAGCACTTGTAGGTAAATGTATATGTAAACCTATGTAAGTATCTAAGTTTTTATTTTAATTGTTTATTTATATAATACTTACTTTTGAGGGTAAAGGATCACATACTATTAATTTTAATAATAAACTTAACTACTATAAACTTATACTATAAACTTAACTTACTATTACTATTACTTTTGTGCCGCTTAGGATTCTTGAAAAACCGAAAAATTATGAGTGGCACTACAATTACGCTCGTCACCTTGAGACATAAGATGTTAAGTCTCATTTGCCCAGTAATTTCACTAGCAACGGTGCCCTTCAGACCGAAACACAGTAATGCGTACACATTACTGCTTCACGGAAGAAAAAGGCGCCGTTGTGGTATAATCTAGCCGGCATCCTATCTCATATGTTTTATAGTGAAATGCATGCTTAAGAAACAGATGCTCGTTATAAAACTTCTTTTTGTACGACGTCAGCACCGAATGTGAAACTCATTAATCAATCAGGAACCGCCACCGCACAGTTACCGTCCTGTTACGAAGATTAGTTAGAATCCTTATCAATATAAGATTAATATGTTTCTCCTTAGAAAATAAGACTTTTAAAAAGAACTATGGTAGTTGCTAAATTTTATTATGGTCATACATGTGTGTCAGCAAGAAGGTGGTACTCAATTTTGTAGTTTGAATTTTGAAATTAATTTTCTATTGAAAACGATTTTTCTTTTATTCATATCAATATTGCTGTAGCTAAGGAAAGGGACATCGTATTTATATTAATTAATAAAAAAGCCATTTGAATTATACAATTTTATAAACTTTTACACCTTATCCTGTAATGGGCTATTTATTAGTAACTATTAAGTAACTTAAACCTAACATTCTATTATAAATTAAACAGAATTTATGTTTTTATTATTTTGTATTTCGTTAATAGAATGTCCCCGGCCCATCTTTGCGTGAAAGCCTTCTTTTAATATTCTTTATCGGACCCGGAGAGCAAATAAATAACTAAATATAAAAAAAAGAAATAAGTGTTTCTTAAGGACCTAAACTAAAGGATCTAAGGATTTAAAATATAATAACTAGGGTACAGATTTTATAAAATTTACAATAAAGTGTATGCATTTCATGCGATACGGAAAGTAGTTTCAAGCTAAAAATTCAATTTACCTAGAACATTGTTTTTCACTCCATATTCATCCGAAGCTTAAACCGGAGAATTCTCTCAGTTATTTAACAGAGATAAGCAAATCGAAAACCTTGCATCTTAGGAGGTGGTATAGCAAAATTAAAATAATTTAATCACCAACGTTTTCGTGTTACCTAGATGCTTAACTAAGCTTTAACCGGAAAATTTCTCTCAGTTATTTAACAGAGATAAGGAAATTGTTTGGATAACCTTTTTTATTAAGTCTTATTTCTTCTACCATGTTGTACGTTAGTGAAGTCAACCTAAACGTCTGGACCGATTTTGATGAAATCTTTGGAGTGTTCCAGTGACTTCGAGAATGGTTTAGACACACAGTTCAGTCCATATATGTAAAATTCATCCGTCCATGTTAGTGAACTCAACATAAAAAGCTGGCTAATAGTTACATAGTCTATTGCGATTGCAGTGTCGCATATTCAAAAACATTTAATTTTAATTTCAGTGTGTCTCTAGAGTAGGTGCTGCGATCAGTTTCAAGAAATATTGTGGTATTATGCTAAATGAACAACGTTGTGTTAATAATATTAATAATAAATAAAATCTATAATAAATTAACATGACATATATGACGTATTTAATAACATAACACTATATAGTTAAAGTATATCAAGGGATATTCTCCCACATCGATGTTACTATTATGAAAGTATATCTAAATCAAAAAATCTTCTGGTAAAATGTTTCAAACTTTATCGAGAGTCGTTTAAATTACTGTCTTAAAAGTATAATAATATATACTGCATCACAATATCCTCCCAAATACATTCTTACTTAATTCGTTTTCCTTTTATTAATTTAATTGAAACCTCCCCAAATCGAAATGCCCCAGGGCACTAGATTTTTCAGATAGGTACACCAAAACCGAGTGTGCCGTACGGCACACTACTCCCTCGCCAAGTTCTGAACCTTATTTTGTTATTACATTTTTTATTTTGCGTGATCGTATAGCTTGTATCACTTTCAGCTTTCAGATACATTCTCTTAAATCATCCTAATTGTAGGCAATCTATTGCTACAGGTGAAATAATACGCATTGACAGAACGCTGCGCGAGCGCCAAAACCGCACCTCTCTACACCGAACCGTGCGCCGCACGTGGATCACAGAGCGTCGATTCGCTTAGGTTAAAGGAATAAAACGAGTGTAAATTTCATTCATAATATTAGAAAACCATAGTGCATGAGCCTCTTTTTATATTTCACTTGAACACTGATAAATATACAAAAATATTAATTTTATTATCACTTATAATGATATTTTGCTACATGCCAAAATGGCTACACAAAATTTGTTAAAACTTTGACATTGGCTATGTTATAGAACAAAATTTTAATTTCAATCCTTAATTAAGCTTTTGGGGCAAAATTTACAAACCTTTGTGTCAAGACATGTTAATAGATATAGTATAATACAACTTAAAGGATTATTTGGTCAGCTGAATTTTACTTGAAAACTAGTTGACCTGGTAAACGTTGTTTTGCCATATAGATTTAGAGTTACACCATTTCTCGGATATTGCGACATTACTTTTCCCAAGTTACTCCTCATTACATCAGCTACCTGCCAATAAAAGTCCCGCCAAAATCGGTCCAGCCATTTCAGAGATTAGCTGAAACAAACAGACATACAGAAAAAAAATGTTATTTTAGTGTATGTACCGTGTATATACATATAGTAAAAAATGGTTATTTCAATATACAAACAGACACTCCAATTTTATTTATTATTTTGTTAAATTGAACATTAGAATTTCTATAGAATCGAATCATGCCATGTTTATTTGGAAATTGCCTTGAGTGATAATTTTAATACATATTGCAATAGTTTTAAGGCGTTTATTTATAAAGTTTTAGTTGCAGCATTGCTATTTTAATTTGATCGAATGCACATACTTTAGCCTGGTTAGTATTTACGAGTTTGTTTAGCGGTGTATGAACACATACTCGTAAACTCCTACATTAACAAAGTTCGTCCAAGCTTACCAACGACCCTGGGCTTACAGGCTTACGTTGAGACGAAACTTTATATGGAAAAAAATATGCTACGTTTTTTAATTCAGTGTATTGTTTAGTTTTGAACAAAGAAAGCTTTTTTAAATCAACCAAATAAAACTGGTTTATTTGTTACATTATTTGTAAAAATACAAACAAGGTCAATAAATTATGGCTCGTAAATATCAAATGATTGACAAAATTAATGTGGTGTTACCGTGTGCCTTGGTACAATTCACATTTTCATTCATACATCGCTAGGTGAACTTCGAGAAGTAGCTAAAACGAACTTTAAAGTAAAAGTATTTTTATTACAATAACGGATGAGACGAGAGGGACATTCAGCTGGGTGTAATTGATACTCCCTGCCCATTACAATGCAGTGACGTTCAAGATTCTTGATAAACCCAAAAATTCTGAGCGGCACTACAAATGCGTTCGTCACCTTGAGACATAAGATGTTAAGTCTCATTTGCCCATTAATTCCACTAGCTACGGCGCCCTTCAGACCGAAACACAATAATGCTTACACATTACTCCTTAACGGTAGAAAAAGGTGCCGTTTTAATACCCATAATCCTGTGCAATACTAAAACCGAAAACCAATAAAATTTAACATCAACTTACACACGCGGCGATATCAATCATAATTTCATTCACCTTGTACCTATCGCAAAATAAAGGAAATCCGACTGATTAAAAGTCCGAACAGGAATTTAGCTTACAGATTTTAATCAGATGAATATCTACATATTTCCAAATCTGTTTCAGCTGATTGATAATCTTCATTCATAATAGGCTTACTATTAATGTTGTATACCACGTAGGATTTTCTGCAGGTTATAAATGAAGGGCGATCTTGTCGATGCTTCAGTGGTAGTTACTTGTCATTTTTGTTTTACGATATTTCCACCATCATCATCATCATCTCAGCCGGAAGACGTCCTCTGCTGGACAAAGGTTGATCTTGATCAGATCGTCGTTGCATCTTGGGGGCCTACTAACACTAAGCCTTTCGGTACGTGGTCGCCATTCGAGGATTTTACTGCCCCACCGGCCATCTGTGCATCGAGCTACGTGCCCTGCCCACTGCCACTTCAGTTTCGCAATCATTTGGGCTATGTCGGTGACTTTGGTTGTTAAAATATGTACACCAGTATTTTTTTAAACCTTTTTTACAGTTTTAGAAGGTGCTTGTTCACTGTATACCTGCGTGTAATCTAAGAAATATTTTTTGTTTTATAACATTACTAGCTGACCCGGCAAACGTTTAATTGCCATTTTGATTAAAAAAATGCAACTAAATAAATTTCGAGCGAATATTAGACTTACGAAAATATGCGTATAAAATTTCAAAAAACCGAACAAGCCGTTTCGCAGGAGAAATTAATATTGTGATATGAGAATTTTATATATTACTAGCTGACCCGGCAGACGTTGTACATAATAAATAAAATACTGTTTTCTTTATAAATTTGTCAATAATGCTTCATAACACAGTACAACAATTTAATACAACAGTACCGCGCATGACCAAGGACAAACGAGGCAGTAACACCACGGCGCCCCGCTCCACACTCAACGTGGACTTTTGCAATATCAGGGGAATTCACTCCAACTTAAACGCCGTCCACCACCACCTTGAGACGGCGAAGCCGGCCTTGTGTTTCCTTACGGAGACGCAGATATCTCGACCTAGCGATACGTCATATTTAACGTACCCCGGGTACAAAATTGAGCACAATTTTTTGCCTCATGCCGGGGTATGTGTGTACGTTAGGGAGGATATCTGCTGTCGCCGTCTCAGCAATTTTGAGGGTAGGGACCTGTCCACTCTCTGGCTCCGCGTAGATTTAGAGGACCGCGTCCGCATCTATGCGTGTGTCTACAGGTCCCAAAGTGGTAACGCAGAAACCGATCATCTCATGGGCTGCGTTCAAGCGGCAATTGACGACGTGCTTGCACAGATCCCCTCCGCTGCAATCGTAGTCTTGGGTGATTTCAACGGGCACAATGCCGAATGGCTTGGATCACGTACCACAGACTACGCAGGGCGATCTGTGCATAATTTTGCATTGGTGTATGGTCTGTCCCAATTGGTTGAGTCGCCAACGCGGCTCCCGGATGTGGATAGCCACATGCCGTCCTTATTAGATCTTCTGCTGACTACACATCCCGATAGTTACCAGGTCATTGTCGACGCCCCTTTCGGAACGTCCGACCATTGCCTGGTCAGGAGTGTAGTGCCTATCCGACGCCCACGTCGCAGACCACCAGCGACCCGCCGCGTTTGGCACTTTATGTCAGCAGATTGGGATAGGATGCGTTCCTTTTTGGCATCCTACCCTTGGAGCAGGGTTTGTTTCCCTTCGGATGATCCTAGTGCCTGCGCCGTTGCAGTAGCCGATGAAAAAAAGATAAAGAAACCCCTTCACGGTGCTGTAACTGCCAGCAGGATCATCCGGCGAATTATTCCCAATGTGAGAGAAGATTAAAATATGTCGACTGGATTGAGACTAAGCGTGAAACGACACGTAAAGCACTAGTGGGTGCAGCACCACGTCCTAAAATAGGTGCACGCTCATGGGCTCAAGTCACTAGTTCTGATCCTCCTGGCATCCAGAAAGTTCCAAAAGTACAAATAGATATACCACCTATAATGAATGCCACACGATCCGAGTGTACGGCGGAATCACATGATGGTCTAAATCTTAAACAACATGCACAGTCAACTCTAAACACTGGAGAAACACTTGGAAAACTACCTCAAGACAAGAATATCACAGAAATGCTGGAAATTCTAACCACCATACAAACAATTAAGCAAGAGTTTAGCAAATGCAATACTCTAATGGATAAAGTTATACTTATTTTAACTCACCTGGGTCGTTATGTCTAGTTCCCATGAGCTTCGTGTATTATACTCGAACGCGGATGGCGTCTTTAGAAAGCAACAAGAACTCGCTGAACTCGCGGTGAGTGACCTTAATATAGATGTTATTGCTCTTTGTGAAACAAGGCTTACCAGCCGACTGACTTTTGGTATTCCTGGTTTTGCATGTTACCGTAGGGACAAGCATCACATTGGTATTGGCCAAGGGGTAGCCATACTAGTGCGTTCGGATCTTATTCACAACTTAATCCCGACTCCACCCACGAAATACTTAGAAGTCATTCACTCAGTATACCAGTCTCCCAACTTACCTTTAATCACCAGTGACTTAGATAATGTATTTGCAGCTAGCCCTAAGGTACTTGCTATGGGTGATCTTAACTCTAAGCATCCCCTCTGGTCTCCTGGTCGCTGCAACGATCATGGCAAAAAACTTTATGAAAACATGCTGAACAGCGAGTACACTATACATGCCCCAGATGATCCTACATTAGTTCATTACTGCCCAAATCTAAGCCCCTCAATTCCCGACATTCTGTTATGTAAAAACTTTCACTCTCCCAGTAATATTAAAACTATCCCTGCATTGTCACCTAACCACTTTCCAGTTTTTATAAATTTCGAGACAAAACTTATGCGAAATCCGATCCAAAAATTCAATTATGCCCAAGCTGATTGGAAAAACTATCGCAGTTTCCTTAATAGTGCTACTCTACTCAATTCGAAAATCTATGACTGTCCTCAAGAAATTGATATTGCAATTACAAACTTTCAACACCTGCTTCTTGAAGCCAGAGATCGTTGCGTGCCTTTATCCATTCTAAAACCCTGGAACTGCTGTTCTCTGCCCAGGCATATTATGAGAAAAATCAAGATCAAAAACCGTTTGCGTAAATATGCCGCAAATGAAACTAATACACTCGTTAAGAAGGTCTTATTTCACAACATAAAAGAACTAAAGATCGTTATTAACAACGCTGTGAAACTCAACAACGATAAAGTGTGGAACAGAAAGCTGAACAGAATTGTTAACCCAGGCAATGATCTCTGGCGTCTAGTCAAAAGCTTGCGCCCAACTTCATTTGAAATTCCCACTGTCAAGCTAGACGATGGATCATTAATAACTAACCAACAGTCTCAGTGTGACGTCTTAGCGAATGCTTTTCTTAACAATTTGCTACTTACTAATGATTGGCAAAGTGACGAACAATCTGCTATAGAACGATCTATAGCTTCTTTAAAAGACTGTGACTGCATAAATGAGTCCATTAGTCTGGTCCGCCCCTCCGAAATAAATAAAAATATTTTAAAACTCAAACCTCGAAAAGCTCCTGGTTGTGATGACATAACCAACATCCTGATCAAAAATATACCCCAAAAATGTATCGTCTTACTAACTAAAATATTTAACGCCTGCATCACCCAAACATATTTTCCACGTGCGTGGAAAGTGGCTAAGGTTATAGCAATTCATAAACCAGGTAAAAATCCAACTGATCCATCTAGCTACCGTCCAATTAGCTTATTACCATGTGTTGGTAAGCTATTTGAAAAAATTATATACCACCGCTTATTGCATGCTTCTGAGCAACAGTTGATTAATGAACAACTTGGCTTCCGGCAAGGTCATTCTTCTGTTCATCAGTTAGCAAGAGTCACTGAAACCGTATCGCAGAATCTTAAGCTTAAGCAATCCACAGGAATGTTTCTATTGGATCTTGAGAAAGCATTCGAAACGGTTTGGCACAAAGCTCTTTTGCATAAATTAATCTCAATTGGTCTACCTATCTCAATAGTTAAAATAATAAATTCGTATCTGGATAACAGGAGCTTCAGTGAACACATAAAAAACCATACTTCTCAACCTAAACCTGTGCCTGCTGGTGTACCACAGGGGTCTATTTTAGGGCCATATTTGTTTTTGTTATATCTAAACGATATACCAGTTCAACCTCGAACCAAAATAGCTTGTTATGCCGACGATACGGCATGCTTCACATCCTCTTCTGACCTAGACCTCATTACTGGCCGACTGCAACTTGCCCTTGACTGCTTCAGGGATATTTCCAGAAATGGAAGCTAAAAATTAATGCCTCCAAAACTGAGGCTATCATGTTTACAAGAAAACGATCCCCACTTACTAAAACACAAAAAATTGGCAATTTGTGCATCCCGTGGAGCCGCTCTGTTAATACTTGGGATCAACACTAGACACCAACTTAACTTAACTGGTCTGAAAATTTGACAAAACTTCGCCTCAAAGGTATCAAGGCGCTAACAGCACTATAGCCTATTTTGAATAGACGCTCATGTCTTAGTAGCTCTACTAAACTACGGTTATACAGCACCCTGGTCCGACCATGTATCACGTATGCCTGTCCAGTTTGGAAAAGAACCTGTAAAACCAACATGCGGAAACTTCAAGTAATTCAAAATAAAGCATTAAAATTTGCATACAATACTCCCATTCGTACCAATCTTCACAAACTCCAACTTGAAATAGGTTTGCCCAAAATCGACGTTTACATATATTAATTATCAGAGAAATTTTATTCAAATAAAATCCCAAGTATAAATCCACTAATAAAAAATTTAAGGAAAATATAAATTAATCAATAATTATTAATTTATATAATATTATAATTTAATTTAATATTTTTATTTAATCAATTAATATATAATATAATAATATTAAACTTATCGATACATTTTTAACCCCATCCCTATTTGTTAATTCGTGACAAACTGTTAACACGCCATGGTATTCTCGCCCGTATTACTGGCCGTTTCGGGTCTTCGTTGCGTGAGCGGCAAACCATGAACAAACAAACGAGTTTGCTGTCTTGTTGCTATCTAAAGATTGCCTCGGCAATATTTAAAAACTTTGTAAAATATCAATTTTAAACGTGATATTAACTACGCATCACGTTTACGCGTACATAAAATATATTTATTAATTATATTTCCCTATGTGTAAGTTTATATAATATACTAAATTAAGTAACTGTAAGTTTTGAGATGGACTTTTGTTCGTAAAACATAATATGATCTTATGATGTTGTACCGCTAGGACTTAACATACACTGGCTTTTGTACATTTTATTTATATTGTTATGAAAATAAAGATATTTTAAAATTGAAATTGAATTGAAGTAGCCGATGTGATACTACAGGGCATGGATATTTTTATACCAAGCTCTGTACTACCGATCGGTGACAGATCACAGCCCTGGTTCGATGCGTCAGTTAAAGCAGCATCTGACTGCAAAAAACAGGCGTATCGAACTTGGGTTGCGGCGCTGGGCACAAAGGATCCGAACTGCATAGTTCTTAAGAGGAAATACAACCGTGCTTCCAGATTTTTTAAGCGGCAAATCGCCCGTGCAAAGTCAAAACACGTCGTCAAAATCGTCGAGCAGCTTTCCAGTTACCCGACCGGAACATGCAAGTTCTGGTCATTGTCGAAAGCTGCTCTTGGTAACTTCAGCCAGCCATCCATGCCGCCGTTGCACATGAGGAATGACACCCTGGCCCATACGGCAAAAGAGAAAGCCGATCTCCTGTGCGCTCTTTTCGCCTCCAACTCGACTCTTGACGACAACGGAAAAACACCGCCGACCATCCCGCGGTGTCAGAGCTCTATGCCTGAAGTACAGTTCAGACAGAAAACTGTTAGGCGAGCTCTATTTTTGTTGGACGTCAGGAAGTCGAGCGGGCCGGATGGCATTTCTCCAATCGTGCTTAGAACGTGTGCCCCTGAGTTGACGCCGGTGCTAACGCGTTTATTCCGGCACTCTTATTCCAAAGGCGTAGTCCCTGACTCATGGAAGTCAGCCCTTGTCCATCCGATCCGAAAAAAAGGAGACAGTTCGGATCCGGCAAACTACAGGCCTATTGCTATTACCTCCCTGCTCTCCAAAATCATGGAGAGCATAATTAGCCGTCAGCTCTTGGTATACCTAGAGGGTCACCAGTTGATCAACGACCGACGATACGGCTTTCGCCATGGTCGGTCGGCAGGTGATCTTCTGGTATACCTAACACATAGATGGGCTGCGGCTATTGAAAGCAAGAGGGAAGGCCTGGCAGTTAGCCTGGATATAGCGAAGGCCTTTGATCGTGTATGGCACAAGGCGCTCCTCTCTAAACTTCCATCATTTCGGCTTCCCGAGAGCTTGTGCAAGTGGACCTCCAGCTTCCTCACTGGGCGCAGCATACAGGTCGTTGTCGGTGGACATTGCTCGAACCCGAAGCCCGTGAATGCTGGAGTGCCCCAAGGCTGTGTGCTATCTCCTACGCTGTTTCTTCTGCATATCAATGATATGTTGGACACCTCCAACATTCATTGCTATGCAGATGACAGCACTGGTGATGCCGTATACACGGGCCATGCACGTCTCTCTCGGGAAATCGTCGACCAGTGCCGGGAGAAACTTGTGTCTTCTATCGAGTACTCTCTTGAGAAGGTCGAGGAATAAGGTAAATTGAACCTTGTCCAATTTAACCCCCAGAAGACTCAAGTTTGCGCGTTTACCACTAAAAAAACCCCATTTGTCGCATCACCGCACTTCGACAACACTTCCCTTAAAGCCTCGCCTAGTATCGGAATACTGGGTCTTGAAATCTCGAGCGATTGCCAATTCCGTGGCCATCTGGAGGGAAAAGCCAAATTGGCTTCAAAGAAACTGGGCGTCATTAATAGAGCACGGCAATACTTCAAGCCGGCCCATATTCTAGCGCTGTACAAAGCGCAGGTCTGGCCACACATGGAGTATTGCTGTCATCTCTGGTCTGGCGCACCCCAGTATCAGCTCGATCCACTTGACCGCGTGCAACGCAGAGCAGCCCGAATTGTCGGGGACCCAGTACTCTGTGAACGGCTGGATCACTTGGCGTTGCGTAGAGACGTCGCTTCATTGTGTGCCTTCTACCGCATTTATCACGGGGAGTGTTCCGAAGAGCTGTTTTACCTAATTCCTGCCGAGTTCTGCCGAGCCTGCTGAGTTCCACCTTCGCACGACACGCCACAAGTTAGGATAACATCCTCACCATCTGGATGTGTGGCGGTCCTCCACAGTGCGGTTTACTAGGAGCTTTCTTCCACGTACTTCAAAGCTGTGGAATGAACTTCCTTGTGCGGTGTTTCCGGGACGATACGACATGGGTACCTTCAAAAAAAGCGCGTACACCTTCCTTAAAGGCCGGCAACGCTCCTGTGATTCCTCTGGTGTTGCAAGAGAGTTTGGGCGGCGGTGATCACTTAACAACAGGTGACCTGTACGCTCGTTTGTCCTCCTATTCCATAAAAAAAAATAACGTCTAGAATTATTTCGTAAAATATGCTCTCTGTTATTATAATCAAATTGTTTTATAGCAGAACTGTCATACCGTGCTTCAATAAATTCTGTCACAGAAAATATGTCAATACAAAACAAATATTGGAAATAAAAAAAATTATAGGTCCCAAATCGAAATCAAACTATCCTATCTCTCAAGTTGGACTAAACTGCACTGCATGAAGTAATCTCCATTTAAATCCGTTCATTAGTTTAGGAGTCCATCGCGAACAAACAACGAGTCACGTAATTTATAAATATTAAGATATAAATTGAAATGGTTGCCTTTTTATTATTAGTAATAAAACTTTATTATTTTCTTTTCATGTTTGCAAACCAATTTGAAATTATTGTTTGAATTAAATTTTCTTACAATTAGTAAATAATACAATAAATATTTATATAAAAGTAATATTATTACATAATATTCAATTGTCTAAACACGAAAGCAGCGATGAAATTCAACTCACCAAAAATAAATCAGAATGTAATACAATAAGCTGTTAATAAAGAACGGAAAATGCAAATTTTCCGCTTTTGCTGTAAACTCATTTGGCAAAATATGGAGACCGGGAGATACTTTACAATGATTATGCAAATGATATTATGTTTCTTCGTAGTAATGAGAATGAGAAATTCATGTGATGTACCCATCGGTTGTCATGGATAGTATTATATTTACAAAAATGTGTATGGACATTTCATGATAGCATGATAACATAATATATCGTTGTTCCCTTAACGAGTTCATTTGTAATTGTAATTAGAAACAGTTCAAAAGTGTAACATATTTTATTTCTCCAAATCGTTTGTGTCACATAAATTTTGTTTTCAAATTTAAATTGTGTAATTAATCCCAGTAGTGAGGGTTGTCACTATAAAAAATAACAAATTGTTTAGAACGACATTTTAGTAAAACTATAACCACAATGCCATTCATAATTTAGCTCTGAAACAAAATAATTCGTATGTAGGATGAAGAATTAAAAAAATATTTGTTGATTCATCATCATCGTCATCAGCCGGAAGACGTCCACCGCTGGACAAAAGCCTCCCCCAAAGATTTCCACGACGCGACGACCGGTCCTACCCTCATCCAGCGTATTGATTAAGCTTCATCAAATACTTTTTTTTGCACACTTTTATTTTAAGTAACACCACAAATTTTATATTAAGGTGATGTAATTAACGCAATCTCCAATATGGTTAATTATTATGAGCTACTTTAGAAAACAATTTTTTTTACCACTAACGTACAAGATAATTTCACAAAAATCACAAGTCATTATTATTCTCCTTAAAGAAGCGAAAACAATTAATATTGTTGATATTCCCTAGAGAAGGTCACATATAAAAAGTCTATAAAACAAACTAAGCTCTGCAACGTGTGCAGTAAAAAAGTTCGGCAACTTATGGACATGAGATATAGCTAAAGTTTCTATTTCAGCTATTTCACAGTGTTTTGACGGGATTGCAGCATCATTACCATCATTTGCAGTAATTTTCATCTTTTGAAGCAGAGGTTGAATTGATATGGATTACTTATCTTCTGACAGAGGTTCATACCAGACCTTGGGTCATCTGTTAAATCTGGAATACCTTGTGATGAGTTTTTGTGCCGGTAAACCCCAAGGACCAATCGCTTCCACCCCAAAGGGAACAACTATGTATCCATCACCAAGTGATGCATTTTTTTTTATGAAAATAAGGGACGAGACGAGCGGACGTTCTGCTGATGGTAATTGATACGCCATGCCCATTACAATGCAGTGCTACTCAGGATTCTTGAAAAACCCAAAAATTCAACAATTCTACTAATGCGCTCGTCACCTTGAGACATAAGATGTTGTCTCATATGCCCTGTAATTTCACTACCTACGGCGCCCTTCAGATCGAAACACAGTAATGTTTATACATTACTGCTTCACTTCAGAAATAGGCGCCGTTGTGGTACCCATAAACTAGCCAGCATCCTGTGCAAAGGAGCTTTCCACTGGCATATTTCTATATAAAACTATTATTACTATTCAACGCAATTAAATTTAATCCCTGAAAAAACCAGCGAGCAAGGCTAACTTTCTAAGCATTTGTAACGAATTTAGGCTAAGCTTCGTAGCGCCGGTAGCGATGCAAGCTCATGCACGGATAAAACTTTAATTAGTATTTTAAGCCAAGAAATAATATGGAGTTTAAATATTTATACGATGGTTACATTACGAAAACCTTATTAAATATTAAAAAACTTCTTCTTACTATAATATGAGAAGTGTTTGGCCAGGAAAGTTGATACTGAACATACAATACACCTGTTTTTAAAAACTTCAAACAAGGAGGAGGTTCTCAATTCGACGATATTTTTTTTGTGTTTGTTACCTCAGAACTTTTGACTGCGTCATAGACTGCATGAACCGATTTTGATAATTATTTTTTTATTTCAAAGCTGGAGCTGGTTGTATTTTTTTTGTAATTGTAAGTATATGTCGTAATAATTTGATTGACTTTTAAGTAGTCTAAAACTTTTCATTACATTTTACTTAAGAGAACTGAAAAAATAATTTGATTATAAAGTTTATGACGATACTCGAACGGTTAGCTCAGTTGGGAGAGCACTGGCACGGAACGCCACAGGTCGTGGGTTCGAGTCCCGCATCTTCATAAAATTTTATTTTCAAATTTTATTTGTAATTATAAGGTTGTAGAAGAATACGCAAGTATTATTATACTTTTTAGTGCTTATAATATTGTTTTGATATAATTTTTTTTGAAATAGGTTATGTTCTTGTTAAAAATATTTTTTGATTTTTTTATTTGAAGGTAGCGGGGCGGCTGTACCTGCAGAGTGTAGAGCCAAGTTGTTTCGTGAGACGATTTGATGCATTACGACTTAAATCATTTTCTTGCTGTTGCAGGCAGATCTTTGAACTATAATTCAAATTAGTCATCTGCTATTCCCATCACTTACAAAAAATAGACTTACGAAAAAGTATCAAGTAAGCAAGTATTTTTTCATAAAGTATTTTATTACAGTTATATTAATTAATATATTTTTTTATATTTAGTAAGAAATATTATTTTACTTGATTAATTTTATTAACGTAAAAGTCCTGACTGACTGATTCACTCACTTAAATCAACGCCCAGCCCAAACCGTTGAACCTAGAAATTGCTGATTTTTTCACAACAGGTAGTTTACATAACGCAAGTACCCACTAATAAGGGATTTTTAAAAAATCCACCTTAAAAGGGGCGAAAAGGGGGTTGAAAGTTTGTATGGGGATGGAGTAAAATTTTAAGTAAGAGACTTGAAACTTTTCGTATGGATTCCTTATTACAATAAAAGAAGACAAATTTCAGCGCTTTGAAAAAATTCACCCCTAAAGGGGTTAAAAAGGGGTGCTAAGTTTGTATGGGGATGGAGTAAAATTATTAATAAGAGACTTGAAACTTTGCGTATGGACTCCTTATTAAAATACAAGGAAATAACTTTCAGCGTTTTGAAATATTCACCCCTAAAAGGGTTTAAAAAGGGGTGCAAAGTTTGTATGAATAGATTTAGATGAAATTTGGTATAGAGATAATTTAAGACCCGGGGAAGGACATAGGATAGTTTTTATCCCGGAAATCATAAAATAATAATAAACGGGACAGTATTACTAAGATTCTGCTATCTGTCTGTCTGTCTATCTGACTGTTCGTCACCAGGCTCATGAACCGTGATAGTTAGGAAGTTGAAATTTTCACAGATTCTTTTGCCGCTATAACGATACATACTAAAAACAGAATAAAATAAATATTTAAGGTGGCTTCCATAAAACAAACGTATTTTTTTGCCATTTTTCTCGGTAGGGTCTATACGATACATCTAAATTACTACATGAGGTTAGAGGGCCGACATCCTTCGAATATTTAAAAACTGTCAATGGTATCCTCCATCCAACATTTCAATTAGCATGTAACACCCTTGGACACAACATTAGAAAAAGCTGCATTGTGCGATTCTCATTTTAAGCTGCGCGAACTGTTCACAATAATGATAGGTTTTTGTCAACTAACTGATGCCTTAAGCCTTTGGGAAAAATATAGGGACAGTTTTTCGGACGACATTAAATGGCAACCTTAAAGCGAATTGCAAAATGGTGCGGAGTTATTCATGAATGAGGTGTTTAACAGATACTTGATATTGATCGAAGATGTAGTTTTAGCACAAGCTGGAAAACATTTGGATTAATTCGGTTTACCTATACCAAAAAGATCCGCAGTAAACCTGGATAATCGCGAATATCTACGAGAGACAAATTATGACCCTTGCGCCCTGGGAGAGGTACTACCTCGCATCACGAGGAATTATTGACAGACGAACAGGTAAATGTTAATCAACAAATTCTAGCTAGCATTGAACCCTTTCAATGTCAAAATGTCCCCAATCTAGAGAGATTTTTTTCTTAGATGCTCCTGATGGCACTGGAAAAACCTTTCTTATAAATTTAATGTTAGCAAAAGTAAGATATAACCGGGTATCACTTTGGCTGTCGCATCATCAGGAATCGTTGCCACACTACTGGAGGGAGGCAAAAATGCTCACACGGCTTTCAGGCTGCCACTTGAATTACTTTCTTTACTTACAGACTTATTAAATCTTAATCATACTGAAACTCCATTGTGCAATATCCCAAAATAAAGCAACGCAGCACACGTGTTGCGCGATTGCAAAATTATAGTTTGGGACGAAAGCACTAGTTCGCACAAGGGGGCCTTTGAAGCGTTAAATAGAACCCTAAAAGACATCCGAGGGAACAATTTCACGGTTAGAGGGGTCACAGTTTAATTAGCTGGAGACTTTCATCAGACTCTGCCCGTAGTGTCGAGGGGAACTCGTCAAATATTTGGCCCTTAATTAAAAAACTAAACATTACAAAAAATATGCTAGTGCATCTTAAGGGCGACGTGTGCGTCGGGGAATTCTCCGATCTTTTGCTAATATCCGATAAGTGAGGGCAAAATTGTAATTCCACCAGAACTTGCGTCAGTTGTGCACACCGTTCAAGACCTAATAGCCCAAATTTACCCAGATGTCCAAAACCTGCCCAATAAACCCATGGAGTGGTTGTGTGAACGTGCTATTCTGAGTCCTAAGAACGACCAAGCTTCTGTCATTAATGACACTTTATTGAAGGCATTCGAAGACGCGCAGAACTTAAATACAACTCTGTGGACTCTGTAGTAAATACGGCTAAATAAGGATTCTTGAATGCACTCAACCCGCCTGGACTACCAACTCATAAACTTGTCCTTAAAGTGGGTGCTTCAGTAATGTAACTGCGTAATCTGAACCCTCCCAAGTTGTACAATCGGACCAGGTTGCGTATAAAAGCGTTACATAACAATGTGGTAGAGGCCAGTGTCATTAATGGTTGCGCTAGAGGTGAATCCATGTATATACCACGCATACCTCTAATACCATCTGACTACCCGTTTGAATTTAAAAGGTTGCAGTTCCCCCTAAGGTCTGTTTTGCAATGACCATTAATAAATCACAGGGTCAGTCGTTAAAAACGGCAGGGATTGACCTAAGGGGGGACTGCTTCTCACACGGGCAGCTTTACGTGGCTTGTTCTAGAGTAAGTTTGCCGAGCAGTTTGGTCATACTAGCACCTCAAGTCAGAACCACAAATGTAGTGTATAAGGAAGTACTATAGCTAATGCAACAACAATAACAATATTGTTGTTTAAACAACAATAATATCATGCATTTACAATAATGCATTTTAATTTGTAATATCACTATGTATATATGAAGCTTACCTTCAGCACAATTCTACTACCATAGCGAAAATAGCGAATAAACTTTATTCATTAACCTGGCTGCTAGAGTCTGTTAAGCGCGTCGTATCATCGTTGTAAAGAGTTACGATATAAATGAGTTCCACGCGGACGAAGTCGCGGGCAGAAGCTAGTGGTATAATATTAGGGGTAATATATGAAATTGCCGATTCGTACCTACTGAAAAATTGAAATTCGTTTTTCTTATTTACCATAATATTTGTTTGATAAAAATAATTACTTGTTACCTATAAATTGCTGCTTATTAGAAGGCCTTTCTTAGGAAGGCCTCATTTATGCCTTTGCGATACAACTGTAGTGATCTAGATTCGACAAACTGTGTGAAAGAATTTTGTACTGCCTCCTGAGAAGAATTCTTTTTATCATGTAGAAAATTGTCCAAAGAACGAAAAAAATGGTTGTGCGTGTGAGCAAGGTCTGGCGAATACTGACGAATGGTTTCTAATTGCAGGTCCTGTAGAGTTTTAAAACAGTTTCTCGTGCTATATGAGCAATAATGGTGAAGATCGATTCATGAGTCGAGGCTGTTTAACTGCTAGTTTTGCTATCTTTGTTCAGAGTTCGGCACAGTAGACATCTGCCGTTATTGCTTGACCAGATCGGAGAAATCTATAGTGCGAAACACCATGCTGAGACTAACAAACAGTTACCATTACCTTTTTATTGGTAAGCTTTGCTTTAGGATATTGTTACGGCGTTTGAACTGGGGTCAGCCATTGTATTTTTCGCTTACGGTTATCACAATGGTAAAATTCGATCCAATTATCCTGCATTTCTGTATCGATTCAGTAAAGCAACACAAGTTTCAAAAACCGTTTCCTTCTGCAGATCAGTCAAATCATGAAACACCCATTTTTCATATTTTTTACTATGTCAATATTGTTGGTAAGGTAACGTTAAACCATGCCGCTAATTCCTGGGTAGTTCTGTAGTCTGGTAGGCTCGGATTGGCTTCCACAATCTCTTTCAATTCATTGTTATTCACCTGTGTGTGCGGTCTTCCACGTGGTTCGTTCTTCAAATCAAAGTTTCCAACACGAAAGCGTTTAAATCAAAATCGCACGATGCGTTTATTAGCAGTCCGCTCTCCCAACACAACACTGATATTGGGAGCTGTTTCTGCCGCGTCAGTACGGCGTCGGCATTTAAAAATTCACTCGAAATTTCAAAGTTTCACTCAAAAATCATGAAACCATTAAGTGTCGATTCGAAGTATTTATTACAATAAAACGGCAGTCTCATACTTTTATATTATATTATGCACAAAATTAAATTAAGCTTATTTCTTTTTTTATGGAAGAGGACAAATGAGCGTACCGGTCACCACCGCCCACATTCTCTTGCAACACCAGAGGAATAACAGGCGCCTTCCAGCCTTTTATACTGAATACGTAGTATTTTTGATGATACACGTCATGTCCTATTTTGTGAGATATTTGAGTAAAATTATTATTATTGAAACATCCAATGCTCGGAAGTCATAAATTTGTTTTTTTTAAGTTCATGTTACGCATAGAGAAAAAATATGTGTGTGAATTTTTACGATATGCACACCGATATCCTTTTCTAATATTCAATCTAGTATAGTATGAAGTCATATCTATATTTATTTAGCTAGTCACTCTGTCAAACCATAACAATAGTTAACTGTGGTAACCAAGGTGTCAGAGTACTACAGAGGTTTTTATTTCAAATAGTTTTAACTTATTTGCTGTGGCCGCTTATGGCAAAGCTGATTCTCGCTATCGCTATAATATTCGTAAAAAGCATTAATTAATATTGACACACTCTTACACAAATTATCTTGCCCCAGGCAAGGCGTAGCCTGTACGATATATTTAATACAATATTCATACTTAAACATACATAAATACTTATAAACATCCATGACTCGGAAACAAACATTCATATTCATCATAAAAATGACTGCACCTACTGGAATTCGAACCCGGGACCTCTAGTTCAGTAGGTCACTAACCACTGTGCTATATGAGTCGTCATATATCAATAATATAATAATATTGACTGACAATTATGTCAGTGAATATTTATAATTTATATATAAATATAAATTATTAATACGACAAATCATAACAAAAAATTAATTTAAAAATTCACTTCACACATTCACAATGTGGACCACATTATGAATTAATTTTCGTAAATATTTCGGATACATTGGCAACGACCCTTTAACCCCAATTCAAATTACTGAAAAAGAAAAAAATTGAGAAAACTTCGGACTCACGAGGGATTTAATTATGTCAAGCAGCCCAAAGAAAATTCAACCAATAAAATAGATGTTTTATAAGCTATTTTTAATATTAGAATTTATTTCATATTGAAGATACTACTAACGCGGCGAGAGAAGAACGCGAAAGTTCTAGGAACAGAAGCTACCATTGTAATTATTAAGTATGACGGGTATTTACGTTATATATTTTAGTAATTTCACTATCTACGGCGCCCTTCAGACCGAAACACAGTAAAGTTTACACATTACTGCTTCACGGCAG
>CATIXN010000022.1:10094925-10152212 GCA_949711725.1 Leptidea reali | reverse complement strand
AGATGTTAAAGTCTCATTGGCCCAGTAATTTCACTAGCTACGGCGCACTTCAGACCGAAACACAGTAAAGTTTACACTTTACTGCTTCACGGCAGAAATAGGCGCCGTTGTGATACCCATAATCTAGCCGGCAACTGTGCAACGGAGCCTCCCACTGGTTCTGAAATATAAATGTCAATAGTACTGCAAACAATAAGCACAATTAGAATGAAATAGATTATTAATATAAATATTGAGACACATTCAAACAATTTGCGTCTTTATATTTTGTATTAATGTACGTACATTCATTCAAAAAGGTTGTAACTACTATTTGCGTGGCCTTTGCAATAGATTCGCAGAAGCAGGAATATAAGTAGGAGGGTCCGTAGCTACTACGTAAGTCGGTACTGGCAAGGAGCCGATCTAATTCCTAGTCAACAGATATGTTTGAAGCGTTAAAGCAAAAAGCAATCATATATCGTGAACTATTACCCAAACATTTCAATTTGCGCGTAGTGAATGATCTCTATGTAAACTGAAATTAATATGGTCTATGAAGTTCTTAAGCTAACAGTAATAATCTTAATATTAATATTTTTGCAACTTCTATTTTCAAAAGTAAGATTACCTTTTCTTTCCAACAACGTGGGCTCTTTAACGGCCGTTACCAATATTCAGTCTATCTCCGGTTGTGGTTACTTTAGATAAAAATCGTAGCTATTGTTAACTTTTCTGTCCCAATAAACTTATTGACGGTTACTCACCTTATCCGTACATGCTGTCTGTTAATGGGAGGACTTATAGCTTACCAGCGATAGAAGTTTGTATGAAAATTGCAATTCACGCGTCCCAATATAAGGCGATAAGGATGACTTATCGAGTATATTGGGACAGCTTCAAATTATTACAGCTAATCACTGACAGTAGAATGTAGTAATTTATGTGTATCTGTAGATAGTATATTGGGAACGACCGTAAGTAAATAACGTTTTAGGTTTTGAATGAGTATATATTCAAGCTGAGTTATGTTATTGTTAAGAAAATAATATTATGTATACACCGTAGTATTTTGGGTTATGGTCGACTTTTAGTATATTTATAAGCATTGTGTACATGTAAGTTCATTGTATTCCATTGTTCGTAGAATACAAACGATAACAAAAGGTTCGCTCCAAGAAAAATTCTTTTGTAAAGATTGCGGAACTTGTAGCTCAAGCCTGAGCTTGTATTTTGTAATAAATCATGATTCATTGATCGATATTAATACTATGACTGATAATTTTGATTCAATGCTATAGTTTACATTCTTTCCTTTAGAACAGTGTCTCCTAACGAGGTGACCCGCCCCTCAGGGGGGCAATTTAAAAATGGGCTCGACTTTCGCTTGGGGTTATTTAAATGCAATGCTTAATTTTAAATGCAATTCGTGACAAATTTAACATAAAAGGTGAATTCCAAGAATGTGCAAAAAACTTTCACTACCGTTTCCATCTTCATATTTAGCTGAATGTGGATTTAGTGCTGTTAATGATATAACACAACACTGAGATTTGATTTTAAAGCTAAAAAATTGCAACTTAATATAAAATCTCTGTGCAGCAAGCATCATGCGCAAGGGTCGCACTAAATCAATAATATAGAAAAATCAATGTAATAATTTGAATTCAGTTTTTCATTATATGTTTTGGAATTTACTTACGATGTATTGATAACAATTTTATTATGATTTCTTCCAAAAACTTATCATTTGTATTTCTTAAGGGAACAAAACATTTCTTAATGGTAAAAATTTATGTTTGTATGTGGGCATAAAAAATTTTTTAAATGTTAAGTTGGAGCATGGCCTAAGAATGATGGGAAACACTGATTTAGAATGATTAGAAGTTGTACCTAGAAATTTCAACAAGAAATTGCATTTTCATTTAAATAACTCCTGCTAAATTAAAAAAAAAAACGGTCGGAATTGAACAAACAACGTGTAAGTCTTTCATCACGATAATCCACTTTCACCAGACACATCAGAAGTCCTAAAATTTCTATAGCAACCGGATCTGACTCTCTACAAAACTTCATCGAACTATAAAAAACAGGTCTTGATTTTACGTATAAAATATGGCTAAATCTTTTCCCCAACTAAAACGAAGTCTGTTCACTTTTAGGAAATTTCTATTACATTGATGAAAATTCATATTTACTAATATGATATGTATTCAAGTTTAAGTGGAGTAGATTGGAGTAAATATCGTGGACGTTGCCATTACATCAACAACGTAATTAATTATTATATCGAGTAAACACAAATACGGGGTTATATTGTGTATGAAACACTGTTGTATTTGGTATTTCTTTTTCCTGTATCCTAATTGTCGACGACTTATTTTTCCGATCAATGATGATTTTGACGACTCCCAATGGGTCCCGGGTTCGAATACCGGTAGGTAATATCTATATTATGACCAATATGGATATTTGTTTTTGAGTCATGGCTGCTTTAATGTATTTATGTTGGAGGCTCCTTTGCACAGGATGCCGGCTAGATTTTGGGTATCACAACGGCGCCTATTTCTGCTGTAAAGCAGTAATGTTTAAGCATTATTGTGTTTTGGTTTGAAGGGCGCCGTAGCTAGTGAAATAATATATATAAAGAAATTAGGTTTTTCAAGAATGCTGAGCGCCACTGCATTGTAATTCGCCGGCTTCCTGTGCAAAGGAGCCTCCCCTCCCACCTTACTTCTCACCAAATTTTACTACGTAAGCTTGTTAGATTATTAATGTTTTAAGCTTTTTTATTGTTAGTGACTATTAAATGTGGCTAGTATGTGTTATCTTAGTATTTTAATATAAAAACAATTTATTAAATAATCCTCAACTTCTTGGATGTATGTTGTACATAGATTATACTGTATATGAATATGGGCTGGGAGTTTCTTAACGTTTCTTCTCCCCATGTCAAAGCTCCTTTACGAATCGACGTAGCGTCATGACATAATAAATAAGTTTCTAAAGTTAAAGCGGTTTACTTGAATATAAAGGTTATTAGATTTTCATATTCGCTTTTCTTGTCATTTCTATTCCCTTTACTCTAATTCTAGTAGCTATTCTAACAAGTTCAAGGAAAAGTACCGTATATGTTTTTAATTATTTTTAGAGCCGTATTTTATAGAGCGGACTTTGTAGCTTGATTGGTCAGTTTTAATCACAATCGCAGTTTGTTTTGATGCTAATTTCAAAGCATTCTTGTGACAAAGGGTCTTGACAAGGGAACAAACAGTTAGACAGGCACTGATGTGAACGTTTTAATGTAAAACTCAACATAAGAATAAATCTGTAACACTTCTTTAAAGTAAGTTCTTTGAAGTAATTCTCAGCTTATTTTATTAATTTTAAAGTAAATTTCTTTGTCTGTTAAACTTTTAGAAAGTGAGGGGATAAAGTATAAGATGTTTCATCACGAAATGTTTTAATTAGTACCAACCCAACCCTCAAGAACCATCTGAAGGGGTACCGATTACTATGATGAAGACACTGTCATAATGTAAGTATCTAATGTTCGCTGTAACTATTACAAGCATAAATGAGACGCCTTAGCATAGACCATAATATTTCTACTTAGTTAAATTATATAATATTATGTGAGTGCTTACAATAATTATTATAGTATTTTAAGTTTATATTTTTTACACTTTGCAACAAAATTAAAACGATACATATTTGTGAAAAATTGATGACGGCATTTAGTATTTGTTAAAAGTGTTAATTTCAAACATAACATTTTAAAGTCAGAATCCTCATCTGCAACTCTGTTCGAACTCAATACAAATGAAAATCAATCAAAGTAATTGCCGATTAAGCTCTTAGTCTCAGAAACACTATTCTACCAAATAGTAATGAATACAATACAAGAGAGAGAGCTTACGTGGGGATTCATAAGGTTATAAATTACTATTATATACTTATGACTTATGAGACTACTAATTTCTTAAAATCAAGCTTAAACCTGTATACTGGACACACACTTTAAAGATCATGCTTATCAGAAATATATATGAATTTTAGACGATTCATTTTTATTTTTTTGTGAGATTATTTATTAGATATAGATTAATTTATTTCCCGTGTTTTTGAAAATATTATATCTGCTTTCCTTACATAATTTTTAAGAGCCAAAATTGTGTAAGTGGTAGCAGAAAACTGATCCTGAATGAAGCCCCATTTCGTCAATTTTGTGTGAAGAGGTAACGGATAATCGTTTTTACGACATAAAATATCAAAATTTCAAAGCAAACATTTCCCGCTAATTAGAGATAAAGAAGTAATCTATTAGTAGCAATTTTTAGTTTTGTTAGACTTAATTTAATTTCATCACAAACTCTACCGAAAAATATCTTATTTTTGTCGGATTCGTAAACGCGTCCTTAATACTAAAATTTAATAACATAGTTATAAGATCTCTGTTTCTACTAACATACTTAACTGAATTAAATTGTTTTTGAAGCAAATAATATCTCTGAGTTCTTCTACTTACATCCAGCATTTAATTAAGGAAACTATTATTTCATCTAGGCTCTTCTGTAGCAAGGCAAACACCCAAAACGTTATGTCGAAAACAGCCATCTTGTCCACATACTAGGCGTTTTTATACGCTTTATATTAGGTTCACCTGTATGTTTGTATGTTTGTAACCGACTTCTTTGGGCGTGATTTTGACCCACTTTAAACGGCTAGATTTCGTTCAAACTTTGTATATTTATCGAGGATCGATGACATTACACTAATTTGACTAAAAAATGAAAAATAAATAATAGTTAAAAAAAAACAAAAAGCACGCTTTATATAATATTCAACTAAAAATAGAAAATAAAATATTTAAATTGAAAATAGTGTTAAAAAAAATATTTTATTGTAAAAAAGGATTATTTATTCCTTTTAATTCTGACTAAACTGTGCTGCAACTAATCTGTATAAACAACATACTACACAAAATCAGTGCCGATTGAATTGATGCCGAATTGATCCTTGCGGGATACACGGCTTTATGTGAATGAACTGGAAACATCAAGTTTCATCTATTGTAGGATTTCACTTTTTTTTTATGGAATAAAAAAAAAGCGAAGACAGCGACATCTCTTGAATGTTCACTTTGTAAGTACTGACATTTATTGCTGTTTTTCAGACTGCACTGTGGTTTGCTACAGGAGCCAGTCTGCTGCTAATTGGTATTCTGAATGAAACTACATCTGAAAGGGTATTGGGTTTCGTCTAGTGCGCCGTTTTAAGTTTTGAGCGCAGGCTGTTTTAGTAATATTTTGTGTTTTTCGATGTATCTCTGGGGCAGTCACGTTCGATTTAGTGAAAGCTATGGCTGTTGTTGCGATGGACCGTGTGGTGCGCTTATTTACTCCCGGGCTAAATTACTTCCACTATTTTTCTTACATCATCATCATGAGCCGGAAGACGTCCAAAGACTTCCACGACGATCGGTCCTGCGCTGCCCTCATCCAACGTATTCCGGCGATCTTGACCAGATCGTCGGTCCATCTTGTGTCCATCATCCTACCAACCTGTGTTACTTGTGTTGATAGGCCCCCTATCAACACAGCGGTATGTGGTCGCCATTCGAGTACTTTTCTGCCCCTTTCTGTTTTTTTACAACAAAAATTATATCTATTCAGTTTTTTTGCGTTTTACCCGGAAATAAACAAACAAACGGAATAAACGGCAAAAATGCTGTAAAGTAAAATTTGGGATTGGTATTGTTTGTAGAAGACAGCAAGTTTTATTTAAAAAAAATATTCAATGTTCAGTTTTTTCTTTGTTACATTTTTATTATATCCTTATGGTACTCTATGTGTGAGTTGTTGATATGGAACCGGTTTGGAAAAAGCAAACATTAATTTTTTAACAATTTCGCGAGAGGTGCGAACAAACAAACATAATATTATTTGATACACAAAAAATATCAACAAATGATGACTTTATCCTTTTTAAAGCAGTTGCTTAAAGCAAGACCGATACTATTAGAATGATGACAAGCAAAATCGATTATACTTTGCATTACCCAAACCTAAGGAAATAAAATATAGAATAAGCAGAAAATTTGCGAGGAAGTATTCTATTACGTTGCTAATAGTCTTTCACTGTCTCAATTTGTACGAAGATTAATTTCCTGAGCTTCGGGAATCCGCCACGGCAGTACAGATTTACAAAATGAGTGGATTTGAATTGAAATAAAATTAGTTTAGGCTTTGAGTAATTCATGATACCATAATTTGAAATTTAGACCAGAAAATTAAATTTATACATATTTTTATCAAGTTTTTCATGTAGATACAAATTTTGATTCTCTCTGTTTTCAAATGCTTATGGGAAATATGTTGATGATTATGTGTATTCGATAACTAAGTTATAAAGTTAAAATTATTTAAATTAACTATTAAATTTAAACTATTTGAGTTAAGTATATTTTATAATCAACACTCTGTAGAACTCCACCGTTGTGCTTACCAAACAATGCATAATAAATATTTTAAAATTAAAATTATCAATACACACTTCGTCGTAGTACATTGACTTTACACGATGTTTTTACGACTATACGATAAGTGAGTGCGAGTATGTATCAGCATAATAATATAGGCGCGCCTGTCGTAGTGGCGTAGCTAGTACGCTATCAAATGAACTATTTTTAATGAAATGTACAATGAGTAGTCATGACCTTGCCATGACCCAATAAGAAATGGTCACGGTCACGCTCAATTCCGTAGCGAGTCACGTCTACACTCAGCAATCAGCGACAGAAATACTCCTGTCTGCATAGAGTTGCGGCTAGTTTGTTTTGGGTTAGGGTTGTTGCTATAATGTTAGGGTTGTCTCGACACGATGCACTCGCTCCCGAAAGTAACGCTTTAAAAACGCAAAATTTTGTTGTTTCTTCATTTTTGATATTATTACTCGGCTTATGAAATCTGGTGTTATTAATAGGGTGCAAGGTGCTTAAGCTTTTGATGTGGAACCTTTAAAAATTACAAAAAACTATGCTCTTAACTGCTTAAGAAAGATAAAAATTTACAGGTTTACTCCTAGTATGATGTTTCTCTCAATTACGTGGTGGTTCATGTACTTTTAAACCCAGAAATTTTAATTATACCTACAAATAATATCTTTGCAATGAAAGCAATTCGCTATACAACTGAAGTGAGGGGATGCAGGCTTATGTTCGCTCATTGTTCAAGTATTGATCACAATATATTGTTAGCATTTACTAGTTGCTAACGTTCTTTATTTGGTATATGAAAGCCTTATATAAAGCCTTATATAGTGGGCAGTGACACGAGTATTATTTAGCAAAAGTTAGAATAGTAATAAGGTATGGCTATTACACACCTCTAGTCGATTTATTTAAATGTGGCCATGCATTGCTTAAAACCCCTAGAGGCATATTATTACTTATATGGAATTTTCTTTACCAAAACCAATTACGCTTACCTGACTACTAACCTTTTTAACTGCACCATATTATAAATTCTCTAACTTAACTGGACTTACAGTGTTCGAGGCTCAGATTGAATCTTGGCAAATTTCCAGCCTTCGAAGGCTAAACTTAAAGTGTGCACGAAAACGTGAAAAACATCTGCAGAAGTTTTGAAGCTTATTTACTTCGTTATGGTTGGAGTGGGTAAACAAAGAATTCATCTATCGTAGGCTGATTTTATTTTTTTGTTACATTTTTAAGATACTTTTCACACTGGATTTTAAAACCGAAAATACAGCTTTTCTGTAAGTATCTAACAGGAAGCAGGTAACCAAATGGAAATCAATCAAATAACATTGGAAGATGATTGAAGATGTCCAAGATCATCATTTTTAGTCTCATTTGTTTTTGTGCATCGGTAAGCGTTCTGGTAACACAGAGTACTGTAACTTTTTTCACCCTTCAGCGTTTGTGGCCAATACAATAAACACTATAAGACGAAATCTTTGTTTATTACGCTATAAAACGTATTGTGACGCGAGGATATGCTAAAAAATTTTTTTTCCCACCTCGATGAAAAGTTGTCTTTTAGTAGGGACTAAAGGGGGGAAGAGGGTCAAAAGTGGCCGATTCAGAGTGGCAAGACGACTTCTCCCTCGTACCAGGGACTAAAAGCGAGCTTTTCATCCATATCTCACTTGAGATAAGTAGGACATTGCCACCCGCGATTGTCAATATTCCGCGGGTGAGAATGACCTATTTTTCTCCCAGGGTGCGTAATAAAGTTTTTTCGCCATTTTTTCGGCCAGCAGTGATCAGGGTGACCCAATTGAGAGAAATTTTGGTAAATATTTTTCCATGTTTAATTTTGCACATCAACGTGCAACTGTTGAACACGGTGAAGCTATTGCACGTTAAATATCTTGTAAATCGTGATATATATATCTATATTTTTTATGAAAATAAGGGATGAGATGAGCAGGACGTTCAGCCGATGGTAAGTGATACACCCTGCCAATTACAATGCAGTGCCGCTTAGGATTCTTGAAAAACCCAATAATTCTGAGCGGCACTACAATTGCGCTCGGCACCTTGAGACATAAGATGTTAAGTCTCATTTGCACAGTAATTTTACTAGCTACGGTGCCTTTCAGATTGAAACGGTTCAGAAAGCGTGATAAACACTAAAACATTATATGGGCAATGCTGCCTGAAATAAATAATTTTATTATTACTATAAATATGAATTCAAAAGTTTTTATTAAGCAATGGATATTTTCACTTTTTTAATATTTAAATCTACCACTTATCCGGAAATAATATTTAATTAAATTTATAATTTATTGTAGAGTAGGATTCTGAGCTTAAATCAATTCAATTAAATATTAATTTCACTATGGAAAAAAATCCAAAGACTTTAAGAAAATTAAGTATATAATAATATATACCTTGCACTAGATATTGATATTCCACAATTATACATTTTGTTTATAATAATAATATATGAAAATACGGATCACTTGATGTTCAGTGATAACCGCCGCCCACATTCACCTAAAACAACCTTACATCATTTATACGTCTAGATAGACTATGACACCTGTGATAAAATTGAAAAAAATAATAATTTAGAACTAACCTCTATTTCGAGAAATTCACGCAAAGTAACACAAAGTGCGTGTGTAAGACGTAGCTTGTAATGCACACTAAACTAATATACCTGGCCTGTTTTTATTGGTTGTCGTTAGGTTGTGGTAGAGTCTCTTGCTTTAAGAAAACAACATACAAATCAAAATAATATCATTATCAGTCTTGAAAAGAAGTGTACGAGCTTTTTTTCAACCGATGTCGTATTTTTTTAAACTCATTCCATAGTTTGGATGTAGGTGTAAGAAATATTTTTGAAAAGCATAGCCATACAACCAGAAGGTGAGGATGAAATTCACGTTGAATGGCATCTACAGTAACAAATATCTAAGGATAAAACTAAAATAAATAATAAGCTCCCCAAGAGCTAGCCAAGTATATCGGAGAGATATTTTTTTTATTATATTAGAGGGGGCAAACGGGCAAGAGGCTGAGGCAACCGCCCATGGACATCCGCAACATCAGGTGTCAAGAGATGCGTTGCCGGCCTTTAAGGTGGCAATATGCTCTTTTCTTGAAGGTCCCTAAGTCGTATCGGTTCGGGAAAACAGCAGCAGGTAATTGATTCCACAAAATGACTGTGCGAGGCAAGAAATTTCTTGCAAAATGCACGGTTGTGGAATGCCAGACGTCAACCTGATGCGGGTCGTACTTTGCAAGTAATGTCCAGTGGTGGAATTCAGCCGCTGGAAGAAACCCGAACAGCTCCTCTGACCACTCCCCGTGATAAATGCGGTAGAAGATGCAGAGAGAACCCACATCTCTACGCAATGCTAGAGAATCAAGCCAAAAACCATCGGAGATGACTTGATCGTCTATGATTCGAGTCACTCTTCGTTGTATGTGGTCAAATGGAAGAAGCTGGTACTGGGGAACACCCGCCCAGAGGTGAGAACAGTGCTCCATGTGAGGCCGAATTTGTGCCTTATAAAGTTGCAGGCTGTAGATTTTAGTTAAGTACTGTCTCGCCTTACTGAGTACACCAAGCTTTTTTGAGGCCAGTTTGGCCTTCTCTTTCAAGTGACCACGGAAGTGAACGTCGCTCGATATATCGACGCCAAGTATGCCAATATAGGCTGTGGCAGTTAGAGGAGTGATCTTGAATCGAGGGGATGCGACAAAGGGAGAATTTTTAGTGGTGAACGCACAAACTTGTGTCTTCTTGGGGTTGAATTGGAATAAATTTTGTCGGCCCCATTCCGAGATTTTGCAAAGCATAGTCTCGATTTCAGACACAAGTTTGTTCCGGTTCTCGTTGACGCTATCCCGGGACATGTTGGCACGGCCGGTGTAGGAAGCATACCCTGTGCTGTCGTCTGCATAGCAATGAATATTGCTGATTTGCAGCGTATCATTGATATGCAGAAGAAACAGCGTAGGGGATAGCACGAAGCCTTGCGGAACACCAGCGTTTATGGGTTTTAAGTCAGAGCATGCACCGTTGATAACAACCTTGATGCTCCGATCAGCCAAAAAGCTAGTGACCCATTTGCACAACTTCTCGGGAAGCCCATAGAATGGCAGTTTCGCTATTAGCGCTTTATGCCACACCCGATCGAAGGCCTTCGCTATATCCAAACTCACCGCCAACGCCTCTCCCTTCGACTCAACCGCTTGCGCCCATTTATGTGTGAGGTATGCAAGAAGATCTCCAGCTGAGCGACCCTGACGGAAACCGTACTGGCAGTCGCTGATCAGCTGGTGCCCCTCTAGGTATCCCAAGAGCTGGCGGTTGATGATCGACTCCATTACTTTGGAGAAAATGGAGGTAATGGCAATGGGGCGATAGTTGGACGGATCTGAGCGTACACCTTTCCTAGGGATCGGGTGCACTAAAGCCGCCTTCCATAATTTCGGGACTACGCCTGATGAGTAGGAGAGCCGGAAAAGACGGGTAAGGACCGGCGCCAGTTCCGGAGCACATGTCCGCAGGAATATCGGGGGAATACCATCGGTCCCGCTCGATTTGTGAATGTCCAAGGTGAAAAGCACCTTAAGCACGGCACCATGCCGGATTTTTACCTCCGGCATGTATGACTGGCACCGCGGAATTTGCGGTGGTGGTGCACCTTGGTCATCTAGAGTCGAGTTGGACGCGAAGAGGGAGCCCAGGAGATCATTCGCCAGCGAGTCATCGTCCCTATGCAATGGCGGAATGGCTGGCTGGTAGATGTTTCCTTGGACAGCCTTGGCGAGCGACCAGAACGCACGAGTTCCCGAGGGAAGGCGTCGTAGTCTCTCGCCAATTCTGCCAATGTGCTTTGACTTCGCGTCAGCAATAACTCTTTTGAGGGACCTGGAGGCATGATTGTAGTGATTTATAAGTTAGCTGGAATTCACATCCTTAGATGCCATCGCATCGATCCAAGCCTGATAGCACTCCTGCTTTTGGCGAGAGGCTAATTTGCAGGAGCGGTCAAACCATGGTTGGGACCTGCCACCGATAGGCACAGACCAGGACGGAATGAAAAGTTCCATACCTTGCATCAACAACAGCGCCAGCAACGGCATCTGGATGACCCAGCAAAAAACAGAACTGCCTCCACGGGTAGGATGCAAAAAAGTACCGCATCTCATCACACTCTGCTGACCTATAAGTACCACGCACGGCGACAGCCTTAGAAGCGAGTAGTGCTAGGCACGTGATCGGCACGGTGCTCCGGATGGTACGTAAGCCTTGCCATTCGGCGTTAAAATCACCAAGAGACACGATCTCTGCAGTGGGGATCTGATCCAACACGGAATCTGTAGCCATTTGGATGTGCTCGAGGAGCCGGTCAGCCTCTACGTTACCGCTATGGGACCTATGGTGTAGGCCTCCGGATACTCCACTATTTCACGCCGGTTTCAAGTGTGCCGGCCTAATTCGGTTGTGTCCGCGAGGACCCAACATGGCACTACCACTCCAAAAATGATTTATTCATACATCATATTATATTTTCCACAGGGGATAAATCAATCAGCATGCTAATGATTGTCTCATATTTTCAGTAGTAAGTATAGTTTCATATATATTTGACATCTGTGTCACGGGTAGTGTAGAAAGGTCTATCTAGGCGTGAATTAATCAAACAGGATTGTATATTATTAATCAAGTGAGTTTGAATTGATGACATATTTGTATGGTAAACTTTGTACGTAATAAACGAAAAGCTACTCAGGCCACATAATAAAGAGAATTAGTACATATGATTCACTTAGTAACATATTTACAGAATTAGATACTTAAAAAGTCTGCTAACTTAACTTTAAACAATGAAATATCAAGTAAAATACTGTTTGTTTCAAGAAGTTCCAAATTATTATTATTTTTTTTTTAAATTAGATTTGTAAGGTAAGGTGCTCGCGTAAGAATACCTTAAAGTATTTTAATCCTTTTTAAACCAAATAAAGTGTTCCAAATTCAAATGTAAAACTGGAATAGGCAATATTTTTTTTAATAAAAACCTTGCAGTGGGCAATTTACACGGGTCGTAATAATGAAAACGATTTTCTTAAATTTACCTAACATCTGCTGTCCCGATTTTTTTCTTCCCATACAATAAAATGATCCCCTGAAACTGAGTAGATGTGCGTCAAAAAAAATTTCATCAAAATTAATCATTTTTAGGGACAACTCACACTTGACCACAATTTTGACTATACAATTTTTTTTTCCACAAACAAGTACCTAATGTTTCCTAAGACAGTTTCCCTGTATCTCTTATACTTTAGGATTTCCCCATACTGTCCCACTTAAAAAAACACACTGTATATACTGACTAGCATCTGTCCGAATACAATCATATTGTTTTACTTTGTTGATGGCATAAAGTTCAGGCCTTTAAATGTTAATAATCCCCTTTTAGCAATGAGATCATATTTATATGTATTATTTAAATCTTTTTAAGAGCTGTGGATTATGTATAAATAAATAAAAGACGTCAGGCACCATTTTCGTAGTTCTCAACCAATCTGACAGGACCTAAGCTTACGTAATTTGCTTACTTAGGCACCTCGGTCGAGATTTGAGAAGACTTTTATTCTAATCAAATTATCAATAAATCTTTGACTTAAACAAACGCAGCATGCACGTTGCGATCTGTGATTATTGACAACCAACTGGATGACTTTTTTTTTTTTTTTTTATGGAATAGGAGGACAAACGAGCGTACGGGTCACCTGGTGTTAAGTGATCACCGCCGCCAACACTCTCCTGCAACACCAGAGGAATCACAAGAGCGTTGCCGGCCTTTAAGGAAGGTGTACGCGCTTTTCTTGAAGGTACCCATGTCGTATCGTCCCGGAAACACCGCACAAGGAAGCTCATTCCACAGCTTCGTGGTACGAGGAAGAAAGCTCCTTGAAAACCGCACTGTGGAGGACCGCCACACATCCAGATGGTGGGGATGATATCGTAACTTGTGGCGTGTCGTGCGAAGGTGAAATTCGGCGGCAGGAATCAGGTTGAACAGCTCTTCGGAACACTCCCCGTGATAAATGCGGTAGAAGACACACAATGAAGCGACGTCTCTACGCAACGCCAAGTGATCCAGCCGTTCACAGAGTACTGGGTCCCCGACAATTCGAGCTGCTCTGCGTTGCACGCGGTCAAATGGATCGAGCTGATACTGGGGTGCGCCAGACCAGAGATGACAGCAATACTCCATGTGAGGCCGGACCTGCGCTTTGTAGAGCGCTAGAATGTAGGCCGGCTTGAAGTATTGCCGTGCTCTATTTATGACGCCCAGTTTCTTTGAAGCCAGTTTGGCTTTGCCCTCCAGATGGCCACGGAATTGGCAATTGCTCGAGATTTCGAGACCCAGTATTCCGATACTAGGCGAGGCTTTAAGGGAAGTGTTCTCGAAGAGCGGTGATACGGCAAATGGGGTTTTTTTAGTGGTAAACGCGCAAACTTGAGTCTTCTGGGGGTTAAATTGGACAAGGTTCAACTTACCCCATTCCGCGACCTTCTCCAGAAAGGACTCGATAGAAGACACAAGTTTCTCCCGGCACTGGTCGACGTTTTCCCGAGAGAGACCTGCATGGCCCGTGTATACGGCATCACCAGTGCTGTCGTCTGCATAGCAATGCAAGTTGGCGGTGTTTAACATATCATTGATATGCAGAAGAAACAGCGTGGGAGATAGCACACAGCCTTGGGGCACTCCAGCGTTCACGGGATTGGGATTCGAGCAATAACCGTCGATAACGACCTGTATGCTGCGCCCAGTGAGGAAGCTGGAGGTCCACTTGCATAAGCTCTCGGGAAGCCCAAATGATGGAAGTTTTGCGAGGAGCGCCTTGTGCCATACACGATCAAAGGCCTTCGCTATATCCAGACCAACTGCCAGTCCTTCCCCCTTGCTTTCAATAGCCGCCGCCCATCTATGTGTTAGGTATACCAGAAGATCGCCAGTCGACCGACCATGGCGAAAGCCGCCTCGACCGCCTGACTGCCTCGAGGGTTCCGCGCCTCCTATTGAATTATAGTTTTGTAACTCTCTCATGGATTCATACGAATAATTCTTTTCTATAATAATAGTTGCATAACTAATGCTTATAACATTAGTCGCGCGAATATTATCATCGGAATCGGCCAATCGCAGCCTAGCCGGAATAGACAAACAGATATTTTTTATATTTACACTTGTGAACTCCCGTGCTAATAATTACAAATTATATAATATTATGATGTGAATGTTATAATAATCACTTTTGTTATTGTTTAGTTAAACAGTGCCTCCAGAGGAGCTGTCCCGAAATACATACAATTTTTTTGATTCCATTTATATTCCAACATTTTGTTCTTAGTTAAGTATTTTTGATTAAATTACGAGCAATGTATTTGGAGGATAAACGACCATTATCACTAATGCGAAATTGCGTAAAGAGGTTATATTTGAATTTAAGTGAACTGTATTTTTTTTATGAAAATAGGGGACAAGACGAGCAGGACGTTCAGCTGATGGTAATTGATACGTCCTGCCCATTACAATACAGTGCCGCTCAGTATAATTGAAAAACCCAAAACTGAGCGGCATTACAATAATTGTGATCGTTACCTTGAGACATAAGATGTTAAGTTTCGTTTGCCCAGACCGAAATACAGTAATGCTTACACATTACTACTTCACGGCAGAAATAGGCGCCGTTGAGGTACCTATAATCTAGCTGGCATCTTGTGCAAAGGAGCCACCCCCTGGTATATAGAAGGAGGCTGGTAATTCGCCTGTAGAACCAAACAGATAGATGCAATCAGGGTTTGAGAAATTTGGAAAATATTCCTTACCTTTACCGACTTGCAGGCGTGGTAGAGGATAATATGGCCGCCTGCTGCTCAGGCTCAATGATAACAGAGTTAATCACAAGCGTTGTACAATCACTATCACTTACTGGTGGCTTAATTGCCTTAATTATTAAGTAGGTATTAAAGTAGATGCCTTAAGCTTGATTCGACCTTCATTCGCGGTGTAAAGGAGGCGGGGAAAGGGTGCGGGAAGCGGGAGGTTAAAATGGTATGATCGCATCTTATTTATTAAATCATAAGAAAACAAATAGATGGCGTTACCAGTATTTACCGAAGAAGTAGTCTTCCTGGTTGATAAAAAAATTCCTAAAGCTTATCATTTTCACAGATAAAATAAACTAACTGCAAGTCAATATTTATCACTTTCTAGCAAGATATTTGAATCTTTTTAGAGCTTTTCACAAGAGGCCAAAAGTATTTAAGTGATTCCACTCGATAAGTACTTATCAAATTAATTAATAAGTTAAAGTACAGCAAATGTTTTCAAAATTTGCTTTTTATCAGTATTTCCAAAAATGTAACTCCGGAAACCTTTAAATACAACAACAAATTTTAAAGGTATAGTTTATTTGCAACTTGTCAAATATCCCTTACGTTAAGCCTTTAGCGTAGGTAGCAGCAATATAAAGCAGGCTTTGACCATCCTGAATACACTACCACACTATTCATGAATTTAATCGTAAGGCTTTTAATTAATTAATATTATCTTAATTCTATTTAAACAAGTAGAGAACGCAACATTAGCACACGACAAAGCAGCACTTAAATAACATTTCATTCCCTTAAATACACAAACTAATATAGTAAAAAGGCTTAACTATGCTAATGAAGATCGTGAAGGTACTCCCATTATAGTTGGTTTAGTATGAGATCTGGCATGCAAGCGGGTTACTTGGTTACTTCTGTCAAATATTTCAATTTTATCTAGAACAATGTTGTTTCAAGCACAAATGAGCTAGCAATTTTGGTGATTTTGTGTTATCATTTTAATTATATTTTTGTTAATAATAATATATGGTAGGGCGGTAAGGGGGAGAACTGATCTACCATGATTCGATTGTCATTCTCATCCACACGCGTACAGGGACTCTGCAAGATACCAAACGAGGCTCTGGCGACCGAGTAGTAGCTATAAGCACACCTGATCGAGTAACTGATCAGTGAGGCTTCAGCTACCTTGAGACCTAAAAATCCCGACAACAGTCTGGTGCAGAAGAAACCATTGCAACTATCTTTTCACAAGAGAATTGTCGTGCAATTTATCACACAGGACAAGCAACCAATATCGCTCTGTGTGTGAGTGTATCGACCGAAGAATAAAGAGTACATGTAGATGTTAATTTGAGTCAGCACTGCTTCTTTACACAAAAGTAAATGAGTAAGAAAAGATACGAAACGCTGCGCTTTATATAAGTGAGAATAATTTAAAAAACATTGAAAGTTTGTTCTTTATATTAAGATTGAAATACATAAATATTTGACAAATTCAAAACTTTGTACATACACCAGTGGCAGGCTCCTTTGCACAGTGTGCCGGCTAGATTTTGGGTACCACAACGGCGCCTATTACTGCCGTGAAGCAGTAATATGTAAGCATTACTGTGTTTCGGTCTGAAGGGCTCCGGTAGCTAGTGAAATTACTGGCCAAATGAGACTTTACATCATATGTCTTCTTCAAGGTGACTTTTAAGAATCCTGAGCGGCCCTGTATTGAAATGGGCAGGGCGTATCAATAACCATCAGCTGAACTGCCTATCTGCTCGTATCGCCTTTATTTTCATAAAAAAAACATAAAAGGGTATCATGACAAGATAAATAAGCACTGGAGCTAAAATACGTTGATGTCTACTTCCAGATCTTGTAGCCAAATAAAACTGGAGATGCAATATTTGGGTGTGCATTAATCGTCAGGTTATTCTCTCAGGTCCGGTGTTAAGACCTCTGCAAGACTAGTACGAAACTAGTACAGTACTAGTACAAAAGTGTAAGCTAATTAACTGTTCTACGTAGCTCTATTCGTCAATTATCTCCATCACTTAAATCTAATTAATGTACCTATTACTTATTAATTTCAATGGTTACTGAATATGTATATATTTGCATGCCTTGTAGGTAGAATAAGAGAAACTAAGATTAATCAAAATAAGACTCATTGTAAAACTACCTTATTTAAATGCAAATAAAGATTATTATTATTATTATAACTACATTCTCGCAGCTATTCGTGTACATATATGCTATGCTATGGCATCGTATAAATATTATCATAATGATAATGTTCCTAAGAGTGTGTGTGTTCTTATGTAAATACGCAAGAAGTTATACTTTTTTGGCCTAACGAAGCAAAAAATAATGAATACGGCTGTATGGGCTTGAACCCTTTGCCTATGATATATATGGATAAAAAGACACCAAAATAACGAATGACGCAAACGTCAGATAATTTTTGGAACCAACTTCAACCTGTTACTTTTGTGTCACAGTGATGCGCGCGCATCTTAAACTCCCTCATCATATTTTCATAACGCGTCCAAAGAAGTATAAATTCAATAGATGCGCATAATCAATCAGAACATACAATTAGTTTTAGTATTAAACTACAACAATAGTGTTACATAACTGAATTATTCATAAATGTATATGTAAATGTACACACCAGCCTACACATCTGTGCCCAAATTTATCTTTAAGCTTATGGTTAACGTACTCAGATCAGTGTATTATTAATTAGTCAATTTAACCTCTCTACAAGGGAGTAGATAAGAACATCTACTAATAGCCATTTACCACATAAATTACTTCGCATTCAAGGAGTTATCACTGTGTATAATCAATCTGTGTTAGTGATTTAACTAATTAAATTTAAAGACAATCTTGATTAGAATGTTAAGATGTAATGCAGGAGATTAAGCTGCTAAGTGTATACCTAAATCACAGTCGTGTATATATTACACGACTGTGATATAGGTAAGTTAAAGTTTAAGTTTTGATGCCATAGGTATATGCAAGCCTCTGTTTTATGATTCACAATATTTTACGTCACGTCTATTTTATGATTAAAATAAATACGACAAAATAAGTTTAAGAAATTATCTATTGAATTACAATTAATATTAATTAGATGTGGCGTTCAGGTAGAAGAGCATCTACCTGAACGCCACGGGTTATCCTGCCTAAAATCGGCAGGCCGTATCAGTCGTCACGCCAGCATTAATGAAGTCATCCGCAGGGCATTTGCCGCTCTTAATATACCAGCTGTTTTAGAGCCAAATGGTATTACCCGCCGCGATGGCAAGCGTCCTGATGGAATGACGCTGGTGGCTTGGGCACGGGGAAGGGCGCTGGTGTGGGACGCTACTTGCGTCGACACTCTGGCTCCTTCTCATGTCCAAGTTACGTCAGTTGGTGCTGGGGCTGCTGCTTCGACTGCCGAAGACAGCAAGCGTCGCAAATATGTTGGTCTCAGTGAGTCATACGTCTTTGTGCCGTATGGTGTCGACACTTGTCCCGTGGGGCCCAGAGGCGCGGAGAATATTCAAAATACTATCTTCGCGTCTCAATAAGGCTACTGGAAACCCAAGCGCTGGCAGCTATTTCGGTCAACGGATCCGCCTTGCTATCCAACGCGGTAATGCTGCCAGTATTCTTGGTACGCTTCCACGTAATGATAGTTTTCATTTTATGTAGTCGTAGTATTGTAAATATAGTTATAAGATTTGTTTTGATTAAATAAATGTAGTTTATATTAAGTTAAGTTTAAGAGAGTATAAGTTAAATTTAATAATAATTAAGGTTTGATTTTAGTATTTAGATCAATTTAATACAAGAATTAATAAAGTAGTTTTAGACAAGTAAGTTAAAAATTAAGATTATTATAAGGTCAAAGGTCGTAGGTAGGTTCTCATATAGTCGCTGCAGTTGCCTTGAGCTACCAGCTGCACTCCCCTGATCTGCTTAGTACGCTGTTTAGGTCACCAGTGAGTCCAGTAGTCCTGGTTGGTCTTTCTTACCCAGTGGAAGAAAAAGAATTTCTTCTAACCCAGTCGTAGTTCCCGTATAAACCATTGACAATATTCCAAATGAGCCGAGTGAAGTCATGAACTGCCACGTGCCAAGCCAGTGTAATTTTAGCGATGTGCGAAGAAAGCCAAAGCCGAATGTTAACTAGCGAGAGTCAACGGAGAATACTAGGCATTCTTAATTTTACTGCGGAGATGTGGCAGTAATAGTGAGAAAGCAGATACGGTTACAAAATAACTGCTGGCAAGCAAAACCAACAAATTAATAGTTAAACTATGCAATCTAAAATGTATAACTAAAGAGGCTAGCTAGCTTACTAAATATATTTGTAACATCTAATATTTAATATATCTAAAACCTAAAACTAAAGTTTACTAAGTTAGTAATTACATTTGTAACATCTTACAATTAAAATAAGCCTAACTAATAAAATCACAATTTAGCAACTCCACTATAATTACAAATGAAATTAGTTAGAAGTTAACTAAATATAACGGACGTTACACCATCTTTATGGCGCTATAGTCCTAAAAACTAACATTTTTGAAAATCTACATAAAATACTTCTACAAATACTACGGTTCCAATTTTTTGACATGTTTATCTAAATTATGGCAGTTTTGAAAACACGATTATGAAAAAAACCTCGATAGATTTATTTTTTGAAAAATAGGCTTTTTCATTTGAATTGTTTTATATTATCATAAAACTATGATAGCTATCGACACAAAACTTATTTAATTCGATAGTTTATTAGTATTTATAATTTTTCCTCGTTGTTTTTATCAATACGCCTTGTGAATTATTTTACATTAATATTTTTCGTAATAAATCAAATGCGACGCCTTGGTTGCATCATTGCATGCTCGCTCATACCACCCGTGACCACTGTCAAGGATGGTACTGTGTTAATTTCTCTCGGGTTGAGGCCTTACGTCTGATTTTAGCAAACAAGTACAAAATGGGGAATCATAGTAAAAACTGATGATAATGCGGCAGCGTATTATGTTAAAATATAATAGGTGAATGGAAGTCGGAAAGTACTAAAATAAAATGTAAACACACAGTAAAATATTTTAACAATAATCATTATCATATTCGACTACGACAATTACTTGGCCGTAACGACGTTACGGTAGATGACCGAAATATGCGGATAGCATAAAAAGATTCGGCCTAGAGTCGATAATTTGCTCCTAAGAATTTAAGAGTTTCGTTACTTTGTCATGGATTTCATAATAAAAACTCAACCAAACTCTCACCAAACTACCTTTAAAGTATATCCTTTCCAATAAAAAAATCCTGTGCAAATGAGCCTCCCACTGCTACTTATTGTTAGGACCAATTCAAATTATTGACAATCAGTACACATGTCTTAGATTAAGGATTAGTTTCCGCTGCGCTCCATTTAGATACCGCAGGCGTCGTCGCAAAGTGCGGCAACTAATACTACGCCCAAGTGAGCGTACTCGGGCCAGTCTCAAACAATGTGTGACGTTGACGTGCCACATGTTTTGTTAAACTTTGCTAATAATTGAAACTAAAGTGCTGGGTTGCGTAGTAAAACTTTGTAAAAATAATACTTATAATAATAAGAAAGAGACTGGGATCACAGATCATCAGTAAGTATTTTGTATTTTATTAATTTCAATGTAAAATAACACAATGCGTATTTTACAAAATTTGAAAGATGCACACAAGCATCTAAAAGTTGCCGTAATAAAAAAACTATTGCTCTTCCGTAGTGCGATATCTAGTACGTATTATATTACGTTTTTCGTTAAATTACATTTTCTCCTAAATATGTATAATTATTTTTTTTGTTTTGTCTTTATTACTTGATTACTTTATTTACGATAGATATTTTTTTTTCATATTTTATCCAATGATTGCACAGTGAAGAATTTTTTTATAAGTTGGTCCTAATCTAAACTCACAAAATTTCAAAATATTAAATCATTTCGCTGTTTATAAAATATTCTTTCGGAACTACGCACCATTTTAAAATTATTACATTATTATGAAACGGTTTGCTTAGTTTCACTATTTTTGTGATTTCCACTAACAACCTGCATTAACAGAGAAAACATGATAATAATACCTACATCAAAAATTACAAAATCTAAGCACGCAAAACGCTCCCAATCGTTAATCCGTCTGAATATGAGAATTTCATTAAAGCCATAAAATTTTATGACCTCCGTGCCTCTACAATTGGCTATGCTCTTTAAAACTACAATTCTGATATTGTAATTGCTGGGATTATAAGCGGTATTAAACTTGCCTGAGACCTGTTACGTTTTTAACTCTTACAGGATTAACTCCGTGCAGTAAACTTAAAAATTTCGACTTTTTACAAATGTAAACTAATTATTTAAAAATGGCCACTGCCCTTAATATCTATAAATACTGTAACAGGAAGTTCTAATTCGCACGTAAGAACTCAATGTTAAGCGGTTGATTATTTGTCATATTTAACATAGAAAATATTGTATTAAATGTAAAACTATTATTTAGAAAGATGTAAATAAAAGGCTGAAACAGAAGTTAACTAGATGTTTGATTCTGCTACGATCGTGTGAGGGAAGGACCCACACACTATAATACTGTACATCGCAATTATTATAGTGCCGCTCAGAATTTTTGGGTTTCCCAGGAATCCTGAGCGGCACTGCATTGTAATGGGCAGGGCGGAACATTTACCACAAGCTGAACGTCCTGCTCAAGGTTTAATAAGCAGTTTATTAGTATGAAAAAGAAGGTAGGTATTTAAGGGCGTCCTCAGCAAAATTATCATCAACACGAATGTGGCTTTGCAACAAATTAGTCGCTTTAAATTAATTATAGTCACTAAATTGTTGTTAAAATTTATAAAAGGCATTTGTTTTCTCAAAATTGATTCCTTTAGATTTATTCATGATGCCATTTCTAATATACTAGACACTACTACCGCTTCGGAAACAAATGGCACTCTGACAGAGGAGAAGCAGCACAAGAAACTCTCCCAGCATTCTTTTTTGAGCTCTTTGAGAGATATACAATATTGTACTGTTATTTCTTTTACTATAAAATAATCATTATCTAGTCCCAGGCTGTCGGGTCACTTAGATATTCAGCTGTGGATTAGCAGGATTTACGACTGAGCCATTTTTTAACAAAACATTAAAACTTATACTCGTATAAAGAATAGCGGACCCGACAGACGTTGTCCTGTACACCCGTGTTAAATTTGAAAAGTCGGTCCAGACGTTAGGAGGTAATTCAATTGTGAATCTAAACCATTCTCGAATCCACCTGAAGACACATACCAATCTCAAATTCACTAGAACACACAAAAAATCAACAAAATCGGTCCTGCCGTTTAGGAGGTAGTTCAATTGTGAATCTGAACCATTCTCGAATCCACCTGAAGACACACAGAAAGTTTCAATAAATCGGTACAGCCGTTTAGGAGGAGTTCAGTTACAACAGGCGCACAAAATATATATATATATATATTAAGATATATGGACGGAATTGAGAATCTAAACCAATCTCAAATTCACTGAAACATACAAAAACATCATAAAAATCCATCCAGACTTTTAGGAGGTAGTTCAATTGTGAATCTAAACCATTCTCGAATCCACCTGAAGACACACAGAAAGTTTGATTAAAATCAGTCGAGCCATTTAGGAGGAGTTCAGTTACAACAGACGCACAAAAGAAATATATATATTAAGATAACGCCTGAACAGTGGCTAGGACTTTATTATAAAAGTGTATACATTTAACCCTAAAGGTATGATGTATCATATGAAGCCTACTAGAATTAGATATAAGCAATCCCTTATTTATCGTGTTATAATAATGAAAATCACTATTAAGAGCAAAGTTGACGATTTTTGTGAACATATATTAAATTTTCATAAATGTGCTGGCAATAAACAGTCATAATATTTATTCTTTTAAATTATTCTTTGAGAGACTGTCTAATTATTCAACTCATCACACTCGACCACGAGCTAAAGATCCTCTATCGCTAAAAGCTTTGAAAAAAATCTCAACCCTTGGTGGTCTTAAATAGGGACGTCGAAAGGGTTTTGTGAATGGCCTGCGCCTTCCAAAACGATCTCTACTGTAGGTCTAAATGGTGAGGCAAAAATTATCTCCGAGATTAAATGTTCCGGCTAAATCAAGATTAAAGAATACGAGTGCTTTGTCGAGGATTTTAGTAAACTGGGCACTATTTTATTTTATTTTGTTTGTTAATCGAGATACTGAATTTAGCGTGAATATTATGCCATTTATTTATCTTAGATAATTTACGGCCGTTTTCTATAACCTGTCTATCTTTAGTTTAGCGTACAAGAGGTAGACAAATCCATCCTTTTACGCTTACTTACATTTCAATAACCTATTGACAGATAACATTGGACTTTAACTGTATCGGACATAACTATGGATAGATAAGATCTTGTCATTAAACGGTAACAAGATATCCGTAAGTTAAACTAAGGGTAGATAGATAGGTTATTGAAACGGCCGTAGATAGATTTCAGATAGACAGTTACTTTGACAGCTGTGAAAACTGGTTGAAATAGGCGTTACTTTGCGGAAATATATAATTAATAATATAATATCATCCAAATGTTTTGAGTTTTCTTAAGTGTTAATTCCGCCAAATATTTGTCTTTAAACAACTCGACACGTGTTTCTCCTCTACACGAGGCATCCTCAGGAGATGTTGACTCGCCAAACTCTGGCATCAAACTCAGCCTCTCGTGCCAGTGTTTGGCGACGAAAAACGTCGATAAAAATTGAGAATTTCATCGGTTGCCTAACTGTAAACTATTTATAATCATTATTTCTTTTCATCTATGGCATCCCACGTAAACTTTTCATTAACCTTTCAAATATGTGTATTTAATTTTTAAGTTCCTAGTTAAATTTTGGGTTCCTTATTAAAAGCACTAGTAACAGCACATTCCGTTGGGCACTGGATTGTTATCCATTACGAAAAATCTTTTTTTTTATTAAGTAAACTTACGCTTAGGCAGCATATTTGTTTTTCTAGCTAGGCTATATGAAACTTAGGGCTATCAACGGGAACCCTGTTATTACTAAGATTCTGTTGTCCGTGCGTATGTGTATCAGCATTTTATAAAATACAGCCTGATTTAGTTCACAGCTCAAATTTCGACAAAGTGTTTGTAACTATTGCCGCCGTAACAACAAATAATTAATTAAAATAAATCCAATAATTCAAAATGGCCACAATGCAGATTAAAATAATGTTTAATACAACACTATTCAAAATAGTGTTATATTACATTTCACTTCATACATTAATTTTCACTTCAATAAAACTTAATGCTAAATTAATTTTTCTATTCACATGACCTAGATTTATCTTTGATTCTTAGGCGGAAGATACAAGTATTTGATAATTTTTAGTACGTTTTAAGTCGCACATATTATTCATAACTGAATGAAAGTGCTTCCAGGAATCAGATTAGCTATTGTTTGTAGAGAGAGCTCAAGGCGCTACGGATAGAAGCTTCTATATATTAAGTTTCGTAGATCGTAGTAAAGACATTTTATAGAATTCTCGTTCTTGAGTTAGTGCCCTTATAACCTATAATTGTTTGAATCAAGTGGAATTTAGTTGACAGTTCTTTTAGTTAACTTTTTATCGAGAGTGCCCTTTGTTTACTGTTGCAAGAATGCAACAAAGGCGTTGTACTTAGAGTCAGTTTTTGCAACTTTTTATTATCAGCTTTGTTTAGTTTGATATTGAATGTTCTGTTTTTGAATTCGCATTTTATTGTTCAAATTCATCATCCTCTAAGTTTTTTAATTCTCTCAGAGGGTTAATGGAGAGGGCTATGCTCGGAGTTTCTTAGTTGCTAGGAGATTGATTTTTTTAATTTATTTATACGGCACATTACGATCATGATAACGATAACGTCACTCGAACGGTTGACTCAGTAAGTCAGTAAGAGCGCTCGCATGGAACGCGAGAGGTCGCGGGTTCGCCTCCTGCATCGTTCATAAAATTTTGTTTTCAATTTTTTTTAAGCTGCTTCATGGCAGAAAAAGGCGCCGTTGAGGAAACCCATAATCTAGCCGGCTTCCTATGCAAAGGAGCCTTCCACTGGTAAAGGAGCCTCCAACTGGTGTAAATAATCTCAGAAGTGAGGGATATCACTTTAAAAATAACAAAAAGTATCACATGGTAATTGTCCAAATTGTTTTCATAATATCGAGCGACGAAATAACAGGGAGTTAGTTGGCTTGGGGTTAATTTATATACGTGACATCGATAGTAGTAAGAAGACCACACACAGTGTAGACACACCGAAAGTTCCAGCATGCTCAGGTTACGATTAATCGATTAGTTATCAAGTAATGCAGCTGTGTCGCTGCCATTGGGGGGTGTGATAGAACTGCAACAAGTAGGTATATGAAGATTCATATTTAGATAATAATCTTTCAACAATTGAAACAATTTCACGCACACTCAAACTCTAACGGAACGAGGGGCTTGTTCGTATGAGATTTAAAAAAAACTTTTATACATGTATAATGATACTTTTCTGTAGGAGGGCACCTTTGCACAGGATGCCAGCTAGATTATGGGTACCACAACTTGTGTACATTATTGTGTTTCGGTCAGAAGGACGCCGTAGCTAGCGAAATTACTGGGCAAATGAGAGATCTTATGTCTCAAGTAGACGAGCGCAATTGTAGTGCCGCTCAAAATTGATATATTGAAATGCATATTCAGGAGTGATGGATGGGTGACATCAATACGTACATAATCTTAGAACAGAAATATATTAACAGCGGCAGTAGGACTTCCGCTTGTATATGTTAGTGGTTGAACAATATGCACGTGTAAGTGTTATCACCGAATAGGGCCACGTAATATACACAACATATATTAGCACAGAGCAAGTTCTAACGTATATTAGAACCTAAATTATTTAAGTTATTAACGATATCATGTTGTAGTCGTGTTGCCAGAAATGGCATACGGAGCGCAGACGTGGTCGCTAACTATGGGCTTTATGAGGAAGTTCATCGTTGCTCAGCGGGCAATGGAGAGTGCTATGCTTGGAGTTTCCCTACGAGATCGAATCAGAAGTGAGGAGATCCGTAGGAGAACCAAAGTCACCAACATAGCCCAAATGATTGCGAAACTGAAGTGGCAGTGGGCAGGACACATAGCTCGACGGACAGATGGCAGTTGGGGCAGAAAGATGTTCGAATGGCGACCACGTACCGGAGTCCGGAAGGCGTAGTATTGGTAGGTACAAGATGGACCGACGATCTGGTCAAGATCGCCGGAATAGGTTAGATGAAGGCAGCGCAGGACCATTAGTCATGGCGATCTTTGGGGGAGGCTTTTGTCCAGCGGTGGACGACGGCTGAAATGATGTTGATGAACTACATCAAATTTAACTCAACAACTCATTTGCCTCTACTTCGCGGTATTTCCGCGACACGTCCTATTCTGTGCGTGACTCATTTACCTCTGATCTCATACAGGGTTATTAGTAGATAATTGATCATATTCCCGGTAGAATATTATAGAGGTGAATATTTGTGATAATTTTAAACCCTAAATGCAAAATTCAATTCTTATTTTACAACAATTGCTTTACCATTTTTATGGTAACAATTTAATGAGTACTAAACAATTTGGTTTTTCAAGGGGTCGCTCAACAACAGATGCTGGTGTTGAGCTTATTCAGCAAAGTTTTGAAGCCTGGGAAAATTGTGAGGATGCCGTTGGTATCTTGTGTGACTTATCCAAGGCATTTGACTGTGTTCATCATAAAATCTTAATTAGAAAACTACATCATTATGGTATCAAGGGAGAAGCACTTAGCCTTCTGAAGTCTTATTTATGCAACAACAAAAAAATATAAACTCGTTTAAAAAAATTTGTGACACTCATAATGTTGACATCAATACTAGAAATAGGAATAGGGTTGCTGTTCATGTAAGTCGACTTCAAAAAGTCACAAATTCATTCAGAGGTCTATGTATACGTTTTTATAATACGGACATTCAGAACTTACCTATGAATATAAATCAGTGCTAAAGAAAAAGTTGTATACAAAAGGGTACTAAAAATATCTAAATATCTGGATCTAAAGAACCCTTGGGACTGAACTGCTGGGCTACATGTCTGTCTCAGTTTGATAAATGTCATTATAGTTATATAATTTAAATATTAATATTGTTTCTGTTTTTTAATCAATTTTAATAAGAATAATAATAATAATAATTATGAGTTATGTAAATTGAAACAAAATTGTAAGTAGAGGCATTTAGTAAGTATTGCATGATATGTAGATGAACATTGTTTTGTTATTCGTTAGATTTCTCGTGACAGGCATCGTCATGCTCGCTTAAATGCCTCTGCTTGTGGCGGAGACGTGGGGCGGGTCGTTCCCTTCCCTAAAATATGGTCGAGGGAGGCGATGGCTGGTCCATGCGTCATGCTCGTGAACGGGCGCTACTCGTGGTGGCTGGATGATCTTGTTACCGGGAGGTCTTCTTGATATGTTTTTTTTTTATTATTATTTCCTTTATTTAGTTATCTTAAAGTTAAAGTTATTATATATTTTATTTTATGAAATGCTCACATAATGCCTCTATTTATTTACGGTATGTGTGGATGCATCTACTATACTCAATAACTCTTGTGTTTATAAGTATTAATTTCCTTTTTTTTCTTTTTTGACTTACTCGTGTAAGCCTTTCAGTTTTTGACATTTGAGTATTTTTGTTGCGTCACTTCGCATATATTGTAATTGAAATGATTTGTAAAACAATTAAAAAGTAAATCTTTACTTAAAAGAGTGGCAATAACGTTCTTGCTACTTCTTCTCATTAGCTCAACTCTTTACGAAGTAGTGGTAAATTCAATAAGAAAAAATATTTTTATTTTTTGACATTCATAAGTGTCCTTTCCGTGACCTACATGAATAAAGTAATTTTGAATTTGAAAGGTGAACCAATTTTTGAGTTATCATTTTTTTAGCTTTTTTCAAAATAAGTCAAAACTCCCCTATCACATAATACTAACGGGGATTACAAATAACCCTGTGTAAGCAGCTCACTGCAAATCCTGTACCTACTGCTTGATATTTATCTTCCTAGTCAACTTATCCTACACTAGCTATTAACTCGCATAGAATCTTATTTACTTACCTGAACATAGGTCCCCCGACCGGGCAATAAAAAAAGGTCCAAATATCCTTCTTAGTTAAAACTGGAACTAGTACAGAGATAAAAGGCATTTATTTTCTCAAAATTGATTCCTTTAGAATTCTTTTTGTTGTCATTTCGAATATACTAGATAACGCTTCGGAAACAAATGGCGTTCTGAGAGACAAGAAGCGGCTCTTCTTTTTTTTAAAAACGCTCTTGTACATAAACAATATTTTACTGTCATTGCTATTGCTATAAAATAATCATAATCTAGTTCCAGTCTGTCGGATCACTTAGATATTTAGCTGTGGAGTAGTAGGATTTACGACAGAGCCATTTTAATAAAACATTCAAATTTATTTATAGATAATGAACTGTGTCTGGAATTTTATTATAAAAGTGTATACATTTACCCTTAAAGCTATTATGTATCTTATGAATATTGTAAAGAAAGGGCCTATGCTTATTAAACTTGTATTTACTGTTTTTCCTTAATACTTATTTAATGTGCAGAATATCATTCTGACCGTTATATTATTTAGTACCTAATAAGTATTTATGTATTATGATGACTGTAACAGGAAATAACTATTATGTGATAATATTTCCTAACATAAAAGCTGATGAATTTCTCCAACCTGTTGTTGCCAAGCCGAAACATTCCCCGAATCCTTCCCGTGTATTAAAAATAGCATAACATACTTTGTTCTTGCAACCATGTACTAATGAGAGAACAAAACAAATTGTTAGCACGTTTCATTGTACCTTGTTGTAAGTAACTGTATTCGTTAAGTTTATTGCAGACATCAAGGGCTGAGTTTTTAATTTAGCCTTTTTAATTAAGAACTAAAAACCCTTATTATTGAGAACTAGAGTATAATCGAATTAACGAATTTATAAATCGAATTCGAACCCGCGGCCGCGTGTCTGTAGATTACGCCTTCATACGAAACGAGTGTACGGGTTACGAGAGGAATCATAAGAGCAATATGGCCCTTTTGAAAGCCGCTAAGCATTAGACGATTACGTCCGATGATCCGTCCGAAATCTTGATATGTTTGTTTAACTTTCTGGTTCTCTCTATCTCTAGGCTCAGATAGGCTCATGGTAAAAGCCTCCCCTTACCGCTTCCTTGAGACCTGTCCTCTGTTACTCGTCGCTAGTAAGGGCCCGTTGTTTTCTTAATTTCATCTTCACCACAGAGTAACTACTCTGGTTGGGTTTCTTGGATACCAGTTTGTGACCCCTTTGCTCCATTTTTCTTCCTTAGTTCTAATTATCTTGTAATTTTTTTAATTTTAGTTGGTCTTATTCTTTTCAGTATATCTGTCGCAGTTATATTGTCAAAGCCGTGATATTACAATTTCACTAGTGATATTATAATAAAACGGTAGATTTGTAGATATTACAATATAACTGTCTGGTTTTAGTGACATTGTAATGTCATGGGGACACCTATACCTTGCTCTTTACCAACACGAGCATCTCCCGAGATCATGCAGGGGGATGAATATTAAAACAAGTGTAGTAATATTTACAGATTTTTTTTTTAAAGTGGGAATTTCAAAGAACAGTTGTGCCATTTGATACTAATTTTTTTGTCGTAGCCAAATGGCAAAGAACGGAATCCGATTAGTCATGTCTATCTTTCGGTCTGTCCGTCCGTCGGTCACAGCCACTTTATTCCGAAAGTATAAGAACTATACTGTAGAAGTTTGGCAAGTAGATGTATTCTGTGAACCGCATTAGAAATTTCACACAAAAATAGAAAAAAAAACAAGAAATTTTGGGGTTCCCCATGTTTACAACTAAAATTCAAAAATTTATATTAGAAAAAAAATCGTGTGAGTGTTTGAGTCATGCGATCGATATCTTGACGAGAAATTTTATTGTTATTTTCTTAGACTTTTCGTATAAAGTAGTATCTATCAGAACATAAGCCTAAAAATGCACAATCTCCATCAGAATTTCGATGAAGCTGTTCGAAACGAGAGGTTAATTTTCATTATTAAAATTCGACAGGGTTAACAAACTAACAATTTCTGTACGGTTAGCATTTCTCGTGCCCAAAATACTTTGATACAAAAAAACTCTGTACATGACAACCGTAACCATTGCCCAACTAAAACCGGCAGCCCGCTTTCAGCACAACCCTAGTAAGTGAGTAGGTATCGGGGTTAGTTTTGGCCGCCTTCCGTCTATATTATATTGAATCCGGTTCGAAGTTATAGGATCTTGAGGCTACGATATCTTTTTATTTTCATTACGTGAAGGTTAAAGAGGAGCATCAAAATACAGCATACTGGGAGGCTGACATTTGACACCTGGCATAGTGGATGTCTATTGGCGGTTGGTTTTTCACGTTACGTCACGTAGGCTTTTTAACAATTTTCCCCCTTTTGTATTAAAAATAAACCAGTATGCTGACACTCGGCCAGACCCTAACTGTCGCATTAATAAACGCAATGAAAAGATACTTCAATTTAAATATTACTTCTCCCTGTCACGTAATTCTGTAGTGACAAAGGAAAAATAAAACAAAGCGTTTTAAATTTGGAATAACTTTACTTCGTGTTTATTAATCACACGCGCTTAGGCAAAATGTCCGATCCGAGTCCGGTAAAGTCGTAAAGAATGTGTTGACGACAAGAAATCGGATTACGGAAACCGGATCCACTGCGTAAACTACCATAGACTACTTCGGACTGTGTTCACGGATACGGATCGGATTCTAATCGGACGTAGTGCGAAAGCATTCTAACGGCCGTTCCCAATATACTATCTACAGATAGAGATAAATTACTACCTTCTGCTGTCAGTAATTAGTTGTAAATAATCTGTACCTGTCCCAATATACCCGATAAGTCATTCTTATCGTCTTGGTACGTGTGAATTGCAAACTTCTATCGCTGGTAAGCTATACGTCCTCCCATTGATAAACAGCGTGTACGTATAAGGTGAGTTACCGTCGATAAGTTTATTGGGACAGAAAAGTCAACGATAGTTACGATTTTTATGTCAAGTAGGCTACAACTGGAGTTAGGCTAAATATTGGGAACGGCCGTAAGAGTATTGTCGAAGAGCAGTGAAAGGATCAACTGTATTTTCATAATATACTGGCCGCAAGTGACGTAACATCCAGATAGACACTACGAAAATGTTCAAGGATATGTAACATTTATGAACTTACAACTGTCTTTTGACGTCACGTATATTAATATGTTACTACTACACATTATATTGCTACGTACGCTTGCAACGCTCCGGATATTTAGGGCCTTGTGCATCAATATCGTGCGAAGTGACGGAAAATCGAATAAAAGGATTGCTGTATATTTTATTTAAAAAAAAACAGTAGTTGAGTTAAAAAATGACTTCGACTTCTGTAAGTCACCTATACCGAAACATTTTTAACAAGGCTGTGTCACTTCTACTATTTTAGACAAATAAAACTGAAAACAAAATTTTATGGACGATGCGGGACTCGAACCCAAGACCTCGCATTCCATGCGAGCGCTCTTTCCAAGTGAGCCAACCGTTCGAGTGACGTATCGTGTATAATATCTTTTTTGCTTTTTGTTCAACTCTCAGGTTATGGCTTCATCTACAGGATCTACTTTACAGGTTGATAATCTGCTCAATCCCAATATTTCCATATTAGGAAATTGACTTGAGATGTCCCGCATCATTCATAAAATTTTGTTTTCAGTTTTATTATTGTAATTAATCCCAAAAGCGAGGGTTATCACTTTCTAAACATAACATATTATTCTTGTATCATATAATTTAGATTCCTATGTTTCTGTCCCTCTTACAACAACTCGACGTTCATTTCAGACATCAATTATCGATCAATTATAAACAGCAATCGTTTCTTATTACTTTACGGCTTATGCATTTCTTATTGATGTTAAAAAACCTTCACAGAACAAACAAATGAACCAGTTTAGCACGTGCAAAGCATCAATATTCATGAACGCTTACGAACTTATAAAAAAACTGCTTTTCAACGGATCTGCTAACGTATAAATTTTTATGAGGATCGAAGAAAGCGCGTGGTATGCGGGCAGTGGGTAGACACAAAACGTTAATAACTCGCGGTTAAATACAACTCTTTATAACTTTTTATTATCACATACACGGAGGTCTCTAACATATTCAAATACGCTCGTAATGGAGTAATATTATTTAATGGCGTACGAGAACTTTTTGTCATAAATGTGTAATAAAATGGGTAGGTTTATCGTACCATTAATTATGAAGTTTAAATAGATACCACTCAATAGAAAGCTCAGCTTCACCTGACATGGGATGATGTTTTCATGTTTCCATGGAGCGTTGCTTTCCAGCCTCCCTAACGTGAAATATTCTCTTAAACCGAGCTGTTTTGTGCTTAGGAAATATCAAGCCGAGTTGTCTGTTTCCTTGGAAGCTGCGTTGTACAGTGAAGTTTTAGCCCAACGGATCTTGATCCAAATTACCGTTCAGGGTACTCGAAAAACTCAAATTTCTGATCGTCTCATTGAGACATAAGATGTTAAGTCTCATTTGCCCAGTAATTTCACTAGCTATGGCCCTTATGACTATAAGAAACGATAACGATGCATACTTCTGTTTAATGACTGAAAAGGGCACCACTGTGATAGCCGTAAAGAAGTCAACTGCAAGAAACTGAAAATACAGATTACTTAAGAAAACCATTCATATTACTATGTATATTTTAATATTTGTGTAAAAGTAAATTGTTCCTTACTCTATTGTAATACTTAGTCAAAATTTCTCTGTTAGAAGTACGGAAAGCAGTCTTCCCGTTGTGTACCAGCATAGAGTAATGATATGTACTTACGGTAATAGGGTTGCCTGAACTCTATGGAACGTAGGGCACTCTAAAAAGTGCGAATGTCGTATAATTTACTATCCGTTTATATCGTAGTGGGGCGATGTAAGGTGAGTAGTCAGTAGACTGGATCGTTAATTAATCACGTGAGAGCAATTATCGCAATATTGGCTTTAATATGTCCACTGAAGTGCGGGCCTGTAATATAACGTAACTGTTATTGGTGTGAACACGGGAAGCATACTAATATTAGTAATATCCTCGGCCAAGATTAGTATATTACCATTAATAATGGTTTACAAAGGGAAATAGTTTGATTAACTTTGCTATAAAACGTATAAATGGTACATACATACATTGGCAGTCCTGCTCTCTACAAAACACAGATACGGCCACAACGAGGGTCAAACTGAAAGTTCTCAGTAAAACAATAACAATAATCAAACAATAACACCATCTGGATGTGTGGCGGTCGTCCACAGTGCGATTTTCAAGGAGCTTTCTTCCTCGTACTACAAAGCTGTGGAATGAGCTTCCTTGTGCGGTGTTTGCGGGACGATACGACATGGGTACCTTCAAAAAAAGCGCGTACACCTTCCACGCTCTTGTGATTCCTCTGGTGTTGCAAGAGAATGTGGGCGGCGGTGATCAATTAACACCAGGTGACCCACGTTTGTCCTTCTATTCCATAAAAAAAAACCTGGTTAAACTAGCAAGCTATTAGTTTCATTATATCTTTTCAAAATAGTGTCCCTTGACGTCAATGGTTCCATCGCTGCATATGATGTAACCATTGAGAAAAGAACTTTGCACACTCGTCTTTAGTGGTTTCTTCGACGGTCTTTTGAAATGCAGTCACAGCTGCCTCGGTGTTCATAAAACGTTTTCTTCGAAGCTATTCTTTCATTTTCGGGAATAAATAAAAATCGCAAGGTGCTAGGTCGGGGCTATATGGAGGGTGTCCCAGTAATTCCATGTGTGAAGTCGCCAAATAGTCGATCGTTAACGTGGAGAACAAGGATTGTACTGCGACGTCATTTCTCCTAAACTTATTCTAAGACAAGTGGCAACCAATTGGTATTAGCGTACTATTCTAGAGCAACTCTTTTTCGAGCCACCAAAACAATTGTCATGAAATGACCAGTCCTTGCCAAGAACGAGACCACCATCTTATTTCCAACATATATCTTCACTTTAGTTGATAATCCTCGAAAGAAAACACCCATTGAGTACAATGTCTTTTGGTTCCGGGATCATAACAATTAAACCAACGATGACGACATGGGTACCTTCAAAAAAAGCGTGAATATTTTTCTAAAACTGTCAGCAACGTTCTTGTGATTCCTCTGGTGTTATAGGAGAATGTTGGTGGCGGCGATCATAATACTTTTTCAATTGTCATAGCTTGTTGCGACGTCGCGGTCGTGGGATTCGTTGTTTCCATCTCTATTAATCCAGGGTAACTGTATGACCTCTACCCACCTTTATCTTTATGGATTTGAATTATGCCCAGTAATTTCACAAGCTTCTTCCGAAAACTTTTACCTGATGTTAGGTGATATGCCTTTGCCCCATGAAAACCTTATATTGCAGTAAATAAATAAATAAATTATATATATTGCTATAAATAACATTACATGAATGAAATAAACATTTAAGCGATTAAACTAAAGGCTGTATTCATGTATTTATGTTTCCATGGAGCTTTGCTTTTCAGCCATCCCCTACTCCATAAGTGAGAGGGGATGTATTATGGCTCCCCGATTACCTTATCTATCTATATAGCTATCTTTTTAAAATAGAGCGTGTGGAGCGATGGCATGTCGAGGTCATGTAGGTGTGACAGCTCGATCTTGACATTCGGAACTCTGTTTTTGTTTGCAAAAGTGTAACATAGTATTCTTGTTCGCTTGATCACATAATAAATTATACCTTAATTTACTTACTGATTGTGTAGGTTTTTAATTACTGACTTATTTCCTTTTTTTAACTTACTCAAGTCAAGTCGAAACTTTGCTTTTCTGTTGCATCACCTATGATCAGTGATTGTATTAGTATTTGTAAAATGATGAAGCTGTTAAGCAATGATTTAAAAGAGAGCTAATATTCTTTTCTTTTTTAAATATGTTTAGACAATATCCCCTCTCAAAATCTTTAACTCTTATCACATTGCGCATTATAATAAGGCTAAGGTTAGAACCCATTAAGCCTGCAATATTCTTTTTTATTAACCTGCCTGTTTTTACTTGAATATTTATATATACAATGTTTATACAAATACTTAAAAGTAAAAGCTTAAAGTGCAAATGTACAATACCTACCTATTCTACTAAAACCTATTTTGGATACACACTCTAAGAACTATGTGATAACTTACCGCCGCATGAGGAACACTAATAACCTTAACATAGGGAAACTTAGTTAGGAGTTAGAGCTCAGCCATGTACTCGTAGATTGTTGTAATTTAGACTACAGACCTACTTTCCAACAAAACACCTATTTTGTGGAATAAGGCACCAGTTATGTATGTTTCATATAAACCTACTGTCTGTATGTGCCTAGTTTATTCAATAAGCCCCAAATTCGTGCCAACTTTTTATATACACTTACCAAACTTAAGAATGTAGACTTCTTTTAATATTTATACCCAGTGGTTGTGATATATGTTTTGTAGTAGGTATTAAAAGTATATAGTTCTTGTAGAATACGTTTTGAAATTATAGTTGTTTAGGCGCGTTATGAAAAAATGATGAGAGTGAATTTTTTAGATGTGTATCACTGTAACTATAAAAATAACAGGGTGAAATTGGTTCCTAAAATTTCCGGACGTTTGTGACATTCGTTATTTTTTTGGTTTCTTTCTTCAAGCCCATACAGTCGTATTAGTTATTTAATAATTAATTGTCAAAGCTATCTTTGTAAGATTTTTACAACATTGTTCCTTCTACAAACGTAGAATAGCACGAGGTAGAAATAATTATAAAGATTTTTGTATTGTTACGCCAAAGAAGTATAACTTGTTGCGTGCATATAAGTACACACACACTTTTTTTTGAGACTAAATAAACTATTTGTACTTGTATTAATATATTTGACTGACTATTAAAGACGGAATTGTTTGGAAGCATTTATTTTAATCTTGAAGTAACAGCCAACCGTTTGTTTGGAGCCAGTAATAATATTCAAAACATCTATAGCCAATGATGCATCCGTTGTCCGTTACCTTGAAGGATGAACATGGTTCTGTCAGGATTAACAAGGATACGTCAATATAGTGTCGCCGCTCGACACGTGAATACTAAACAAGTTGAATTATGAATGACGTGTGGACATCACGATTGCGGTATCAATTTATGAATGACAGTTTGTTCCTGTAATCACTTCGATTAATCCTGTTACTGGGTAATGATGCTTAAATTATGTTTTTTTTATTTAAAGTGAAAACTTTTTTATCGGCGTTGAGCACTTTTCTTGTGTTGGGTATAAAATGTTAAACTAGCGTTAGGACACTTGCCCTCATCGAAAATTCGTAAGACTGTCGTTGAAATTATAGATGAAAGATTTCAAAGATTTACGCTTCTAACTAATTATAGTTCAGCTATTTCAACTTAATGATCATACGGTCATTGGACCAGTGGTTGAATCATTGTGATTATGAAGCCGAAAAAATGAGGTTGAGGGAACGAATTCAAATGACAGTCAAGTCTCAGTTTTAATTGAATTTTAATTTAAATTCAAATATTTTAATTTATTTAAATTTAAATTTAATATTATAATATTCTAAATTAAACTAAATTAAAATTAAAATTCACAACGTTAATGTTCAAGTTTTCATTTCTGTCGGCACTCGTTTAACGCTAGCTGTGTTGTAGAGTGCATAGTCAAACACAGCGAAAATATTTAATTAATTTATTTATGTAATGGTTCACCAACAGTTTACAAAAAATAAGCATAGAAATAATTTAAATTATCACAATCGTAATGTAGATCCAATTGTAGGCAAACACAACGTGGTATTCATAGGCGTATAAGCAAAAAATAAAATTCAATAAACGAATGTTATATATGTTTTGTATTGTAGTACTTCTTTAGCGTCGTTGTAATTTGAAAGTCGGTGAAACGAATAAGCGAGACACATAAGATTTAACGTGGGAAAAAATGAGAAAGGAAGCATTACATAGTGTTTTGGTACCAGGCGATCATAATTGAAGAAGAGATTGGTTTAAGTATGAGGCGAGTATACCTTAATACATTGTGATATCATGCACTCGGCCTATTATTACATAAACACCAGGAGAACATAAACGTAGCGGTGATAGTAATGTCTTTCATGGCGGTTGAAATCATGTGTCATCCTAGCAACATGTACCAGGACTTCATATGCAGTTTAGAGGTTTATGCACAATGCAGGTTTCTCTTCTGACATGTGTACTTTGTACGCACGCAATTTATTAGATACTTTTTGGAGTAGTCAAATGCCGAGGACGAAATCCTGATTTTTGAGTGTTTTACTCGCGTTTAGTAGACTGAGCTGCAGTTGTTTTAGAATTCTTGAATCTAAAAAACGTCTCATCTTATATTTCCTCTTAAGGGAGTAAGTTATCTATAAACATCATGAGTTACCATTTTTCAATTGTAGGATAGGCTTTCTAATCATTTAACTTACAGCAATTAATTGACACCTTAGTTGAGAGTTGATTTGAAATACGTAATAACTGAGCTATTGAATTAATAGAAAAATCAGCAAGCTACGAGCGATTTTGCACTACGTCCGATCCGAATCCGATCCGTATCCGTGAAAACACGGTCCAAAGTAGTCGTACAACAATTTCTATTGTAGTTTACGCACTAGATCCGGCTTCCGTCCGTCAACCGTTTGAAATAGTTCTACGACTACACCGGACCGTGTTTCCACGGATGGGGATCGTCGAGGATCATCGAGGAGTCGGATCGGATCGGACGTAATGCGAAAGCGCTCTACATGTTAAAATAGTAATAATTATTAAATTGGCTTTATTTTTCCTCCACTCTTGATTGGAGATTGACAGAGACAAAAACTTACATTTGATTCACGGGTTGTTTACTGTAACATGAAATGATGATATATTAATCGTAAATAGAAAAACAAATTGAAATTGCACGTAGATGCCTCGTTTCCGGCTTTGCATTCGAAGTGTTCTCAACGCAATTAACTTATCCCGTTTTAATATCTGCTAACTGTTCTACAATACCTCACTGTTTTACAGCCATTAAGTAAATATGTACCGCAACAGTTATGTTTACACTATTTATTTATGGTAGATTAGCATTACCTTTCAAATCATCAAATTCAAAAGTGGGAAGCTTCTTTGCACAGGAAGCCGGCTAGATTATGGGTACCACAACGGCACCTATTTCAGCCGTGAAGTAGTAAAGTTACTAGTAACATTACTGAGTTTCGGTCCGAAGGGCGCCGTAGCTAGTGTAATTACTGGGCAAATCAGACTCAAACAAAACAAAGTGCAATTTTTGGGTTTTTTTCAATTCATTGCAATTGCAATGGTCTATTTTGCAGTGCTGCTCAGAATTTTTGGGTTTTTTGTATCAGTTACCATCGGCTGAACGTCCTGCTCGTCTTGTCCCTTATTTTTACAAAAAAATGATTTATAAACATATTATTGCATATGATTATTTATTTTTATTTATTTATTAAATTCCGCCAACAAGGTATACACTAATATAAACACAGTATAATACAAAAACAATAACATTCACATGGTAAGTGATGCCTCAATTATAGGCGAAAATGACATGCTATTCAATTTAATTAAGCCACAAAATAAAATAAGAACTATAAATTATTATATATCTATGAATACAATATTAATATAAATTTACACAAAAAAGAAAAATAACGATTGAGGTCATCCCTCCCTTAAAAGAACCGTTTTAATATATTTTTTAAATTTATGTAAGTTATGATCAAATATGTCGATTTCATCGTGATGACTATTATATTCCCTGGTAATTCTATTCAAGGGAGAGAAATAGCCTAAATTAGATCCTGCATAATTACAGAGAAATGGATTAGATTTCTTACACGCTCTCGGTTGAGTTTTTGGAACAGCGAGGTTTAGTTTCGATATAAGATGAGGAGAATCAATAATATTATGTAGTAATTTAAAGAGGAACATACTGTCGAGCAAAGTTCTACGGGACTTAAGTGAGTTAAGGTGGAAATACTGCAGTCTACCTGTATAAGAAGGAATTTTTTTCGCTAGATTACAGCTATAAGATAAATGCCAGAGAAACCTCTTCTGAACTGATTCTAAGCGTTTGTTATATACATCATAATGCGGGTTCCAAACGACCGTACAATATTCTGAAGTGCTCCGCACTAGAGCATTATAAATGGTGATTTTTGTTGAGGGCCTTTTAAAGGGCTTGGAGTTGCGTAACACAAAGCCTAAAATCTGAAAGCACGATATGTCACGATTAATGGATTTTTTTGAAAATTAAGATTTTTCTACTTCTTCTCTGGTGGCATATTTGCTAATTTCCAATATCTTGTATTAATTACTGATATTGATTCCGTTTTAGGCCAAGCAAAAAGTTTTAATTGTGCACAGAATTAACAAGACCATCTGAATTATTCAAGGACCAACATTAGGTCCTATACAATTGTGTATTGTTTCCTTTTAAGGCAAGAGAAAAAAGGCAGAGATGAGAACATATCTACAGTAATTTATTTGAAGAGTTGAGTTATAAGTTATATTTTTGATCATTCTGTGAATGTTGTCACTTTCGGCCTTACAAAATAAACTTGGTATGAAATTGAACCTGAGAATACACCAATAATATGCAAAATGTTTACAAATAGACATTTTGCTTATGATTGGTTTATTCGGATGTATGACGTTTTCCGCGATCATTTGCAACCCCTCACCTCTACTATATACCACTGGACTGGCGGCTGTCAAAGTGCTTTTTTGCCTGTTTGATATTCTTTATACCAAGTTTATTTGTAAGGCCTTAGTTATAGAGATGCAACTGCAATATAATAAGGATTTGCCAAAAGTTAAACAATTATTATACCTGTGTATAAACATGTAATTTTTATATAGTTATATATATAATTACTACTTAGCTAGCATAATATTCTTGTTTTGGAATATAAATAGAGGTATATAACAAGATAATTTTTCCTCTGATACACCATATAAGTATACAATTTTGGTCAGACTATCTGATGTGAATATCAGATAATAGCGATAGCGGTGCCGTGCTAATTTAAATACAAATGGACGTATCGGCCATAAATAAAGATATTTAGTGTTGCCACTACGCAGATAACATCTATGAAACGTGATGCTAACATGTAAGAGAATAGACGGAGCCTAGCCAGTAAGTTTCCGGACCGAGTAACGAACTGGAACTTCTTGATAATGATATTATGTATAGGCACATAAGTGAATTTCCTAGAAACTGTTATATCTATAATGTTAACACCAGGTACAGATATAAACTTATAATGCCTACTACTCGGCTAAGTCAAGTTAGTTAGTCTTTTGAGCGATGTATATGCTTTTTACAACAAGATCCCTGTAAATGTTCACAACAACTGTACCTATTACGTTATTCAAAATAATTGTTAAAAAAATCTCTGTGTTATAGGTTACTATAAGATAAATGACTTTCTTAAGTATCCTTAAGGATACCACGGATTGGAAATGCAGTGACTGCCCTGAGGCTATTAAATAAGCTTTAATATTTTTTGTGAAAAAAATAGAAGCCTTCTGAGTTCCTTGAGACAAATCTTCTCAGGTCTGAGGCGTACTCATTCGAATGGGTGGTAGATTTTGACTTTCAATAAGTGATATCGTATCCTACTTAGAATAAAAATATTTGAATATTAATTTGAACGTTATTAAGACCAAGACTCAGCTGTCCGTCCGTTTGTTGGCAGGCTGTCTCACAAACCGCAATAGAAGTAGTAATAGACAGTATTTTGTTAGTGTGTATGTTTTTGGCCTCACATGGACAACTGTTCTCACGTCGGGAGGGCGCTCCCCACTACCAGCTTCTTAGTTTTCTTCGCCTTTTATATAAAAAATATTAAATGATAAAAAGCAAGTTGGAGAACTTAGATGATTTACAGGTCTAGATAGACAGTGACAGCTGTGAAAACGTTGAGGTTGACAGCTAAGCTTAAATATGATATTTGTGACCTGTGACAACTAATATATATTATATATTTGAAATAAATATATAATATATATGTGTTATATATATGTATATTAATAATGTAAGAACTGAAATTAAATTTAACATCATTGAGTTGTATTAGACTACTATTTCTATAATTTAATTATTTTCTTTTTAATTGTAATTATGACATATATTAATTTTTTATCTGTAATTTCATTAAAATCAAAGTAAACTCAACTTTTAATGTCATTTAAGTTAAGATTGTTTGTAGATATATGGCTGAAATGCCTGAAAATAAATGATTTTTTATTATAATTAAGCGTAAGTCCACCATAACAACGACTTAGGAAAAACTCAAACTATAAGCCGTACAAAAAGGAGATCAACAACTCCTTGCGTCATCACAACAGCTGTTGTCCGACGTTTTAAAGTTTAAGTAAACGTGTATGATTCCAAATGGCACTTGATTAATATTTTATCTTCAAAACTTGAGATCTAGAGTGTACTCAGTCTTTGTTCAGACTTTACTTTTGTAAAACTTAGCTGAGTTCGCAATCTTTGATTATAGTCAATTATCAGCTGAGATTATACTGAGCTTTAGATAAGACAGCCCAATAGAAACGTCAAGCGAGCGATTCATTATACACGGTACATTGTCAATTATTATTAAACAAACTCTTACGGCCTTACAAATAAACTTGGTATAAAGTTATAACTGATGATAAACAAAGAAAATGCAAAATGTTTACTATATCGTTGACAACACTGTCAATACAATGATAATTCTGAAGTTTTCCGAATGACAAGCTGCCTTGCAAATAAACGCGGGAAACGTTATACGTCCGAACAAACCATTCGTAAGCAAAATGTCTATTTGTAAACATTTTACATATTCTTGGTTTATGGATAGTTATAACTTAATGCCAATTTTATTTGTAAGGCCGTTACAATATAGTATACGAAATTATAACAGTATCTAAAGCGTATCTGATTATTAGTTTTATTGAAATGAGTGGAAATCGATGAATGATTTATATGAAATGCGGACTTGATAATTATTTGATATGAGAAACGGCACGCATTTTTAGATGCGTGACAGCTATTGATGACAGCAGACAGTGTATTACGCGGGAATTTTCAAACGTCGATCAACAGTAATTGTGAACGCAAGAAATTATCTCCCTTTTGTTCGGCTTATAGTCTGATTTACTTAGTCGTCGTTATGGTGGACTTAAATGCAAGCTAGCTTAAGCTTAAGCAAAGTCTAAGTTCTCTCTATAGAAGCCTTAGACTGAAAATGTTGAGTTTCCATTGGTATTTTTAGATTTAAACATCCTGGTAAGACGTATCACCTGAAAAGATCTACAAAAAAATATCCCGTATTATAGAAAATGAATATTTATTATTTATGCAAAGTATTATTTACACGCAAGGCTCTGTCTACTGCCAAGTAAGGCGGTTGAGGAGAGTTAATGTTTCCTCAAAGTTATAACAAGTAATGTAACGTAAGTACATTGAGATAAGTTTCTTATTTATTGCTTAGCTTTAAAGTTACAGACGTGTGATGTTCAGAGTTTCCAACTGCTGAACTGATAGAAGATAAGTTTATTCCCTCACACATTTAGTTCTGTGACTGCATCTGCCAACTTATAGCGTAATTAATAGGAAAAGCTGAATGAGTAACCTTAAATTCAAGTTTTTATTCGTAAATAATAGGGGTTAAAGTATGAATTTGCCGTTTTATTGTAATAGGTACTTACTTCGAATTGACATAGAACCTTCATTGTTTGAGATTTTTGAGTGAAACTTATTCCACATGGTACCCAATGATATTATAGTATTAAAAGAGGTAGATATGTCACTAGCGCGCCGAAAATCAATCCCCTTAATTGAGTCAGTTGGTTCCTTTGGTCGTAGTCACTCTATCAATACGAAAACGGTATACACGCGTTTGTTGTTGACAGAATTGCTTACAATTTGATATAGGTACAACATTAAAATGCCGTATTGTGTTATGGGAAGATGCACTAATTACGAAAGTAAAAATAAATCATAGAATTACATACCGCAGTTAAGAAATCATGTATTATAACATTTTATTTCATTTTATTATTTATCTAACAAAATAAATATGTTGCCATGACAACGCCGATCGCTGCCAAGCCGATCATAGATTAGCGTACAGAAATGACAAAATATTGATGCTGTCTGTTGCGGGATGATCGAGGTAGAATATTTTAGGAAATGATGTAAATAAGTCATTGTTGCAGTGAATGTAATAATTTTCAATAACCAAGTGCTTATATAGGTAGCTGAACTATCAAACTACTAAAACAAGTTTTAGGGTAGGCAGCGGATGTAGACAGTGAGTGCTATTTGTTTACGTAGGAGTTTTTTCACTATATCCCTTGCTAACTGCAGAAGAATCAATGGATCATTTTCATCTTCTCCCATTACCTTATTGTAATAAACCCTCAACAAAAAGACATTCATAAATAATATAAGATACTAAAAATAATAATTGTAATCTTTTTGGGAGCCGTTGTTAGTAAAATTGTAAAAATGGGACCCTTACTGTAGATACCTTTCGGTTTTGTTTTGGTGTCCGTATGTTTTTTTATTATTTTATATATACTTCATAATTATTATTTAATTAATATCATCAATGTTATATATTATTATCAATATTAAATTATATTATATTATATATATTTATAAAATCAATGACACATTATCGACCTTATTTCAATGCAGTTTTACTACTTTATAGCTTTTACTACATGAACTCATGAATGAATCGTAATTTAGGCATAAATCATGGTGTACGGTAAAAAATCATATCTGATGAATTAACTGTATTTTCTCTATACAAATACGAAGCAATTAGCAAATTAGAGTTATCTCTTTTTCGCTTGCGATAATTGCATTTACTATCCTTCTTTGACGTGTAATTGTAATGTAGTGTGCTATTGCAATGTTAAATTTTTCATTTGTGCGTTAGTGTATCATTTTCAAACACCGAATGTTATCTACGTAACCTATCTATAATTTTAAATGTCATTGATGGTACCTATATAGTTCAACAATCGATTATCGACTTTTAGTTGTTTTTTTATTCAGCTTAGACAAGAATGATGGGTACTTCGAGAATACGAGTTCCAAATATTCAAAATAGCACGCTAGTGAAGCTCCAGCATAAGGCCGATACATTTTGACATCATAATCACCTGTAGGGTTGCCAACTTGTTTTTAGACCAAATATAGTATTTTTTGATTCGGTATGCATAAATATATAATAAATAGAGTATTAAAATAAATATGTAATATGTTTCTTAAATTAATACCTATGTTTTATTGATTAGATTTTTTAAGGAACGCTCCGAACTATGATTAGTATCTACCAAATTAAAAAAAAAACCCTTTTATCAGACGGACACTGGCTCTGTTGCGCTAGTAGTTAGACACCTAAAATTTTAGGAAACTTTATTTTATAGTGGAGGTAACAATCCTAATCACTCGTGACTATGCTAATTTAAATTCCTAACGTCACAGTAAAAAATGTTTATTTTCCGAAATATTTTGTGTTATAATTCAGTTACACATATTATAATTTTTATTGCTTCTGTATATCAGAAAAACTAAGAACTTTATTTTGTGGTTTTTGAATGAGTCTGAGCTGTCACGCTCGGCTATGGAAGTCTCGTTCAGGCAGCTTGAATTAAATAAGGGATCGATCAAAACCTAATTTGGCAGAGTACTTTATTTTAAATACACGAGTTTTCATTTCTTTCGTTTGGTGTTCAGCAAACGCTTACGGAAAAGCAGGACAGGCTTGCGTATTGATCTCCCAAGTGGTCACCTCATGGTACTCGTGTGTGTTGCAAGCCCATACTCTTTGCAACACCGGAGGAATTATAGGATCCTTGCCGGCCATATAGATCGATTTATGTAGGTGATCATGACGTATCATCCTGAAACGCAGCGCATGGCAATACATTCCATAGATTGGTTGTGGGTTGAATAAAGTGCGATGGTGCTTGACGACTCAGCAGTTTTCCGGAACACTCTCGCTTAAAAATACGGTAGAAGACACAATATAGCGACGATACGTCTTATTTTCTGACCACTTCACTACAGCTACATTTATTCCATGCCCCACACATTAAAATACAATCTAAGTACTTAATATATATTCCTAATCCTAACTTAACTAAATATGCTGTGTGGCAATAGAAAAGGCCTATGCTCAGCTTGTGCTGTAAACCAAAACTGGCTGCAGCGCTGATTTTCAGCATCTACCTGGTAAACTGTCGGAGTGCCAGTAAGCAAAAAAATTAAAAAAAAGAAAAAAAAAACACATTAAAAACTTCCATCTTTCATATAAAAATAGTTTTATAAATACATATATGTAAAATACTATAAATATAATGAATGTGATAGAACAGAATTTCAAGTCTTCAAAGGGGTCGTCAAACTGGATTTAAAAAACTTTTTATTATTCTTTTAAATTTTTCTAGTTTTATTACCATTAGTTTTTATTATTTTTAAATAAGGTTCGAGACGAGCAGGACTTTCAGCTGCTGGTAATTGATACGCCCTACCTATTACAACGCAGCGCCGCTCAGGATTCTTGAAAAACCCAAAAATTCTGACGTGATTGAGACATAAGATGTTAAGTCTCATTTGCCCAGTAATTTCACTAGCTACGACACCCTTCGACATTACTGTTTCACGGCAGAAATAGAAGCCGTTGTGGTACCCATTATCTAGCCGGCTTCCTGTGCAAGGAGCCTCACACTGATAGTAAAAAACTATTTATTTTGATCTAACATAGTAACCTTATGATATGATATTGTTAACAGGGTCATCGCGATGGTTGGTCGACGTGTTTTTCACCTACTGGCCGTCGCTGCGATCGGTGTACTTGCAGGTTAGTAAAACTTGAGTTAACTTATAAATGTAGAGAGATAGTGGTGAAATAGATAGAACCGTTGATTCTCACCACGCTTGCTACCCCCAGCCCCGGTTCTATCGATCTTCGCCCGTCACTTACAAATGTCTTCGGTTTCCTAATTCATATGTACGTTTATTCGATGCTTGATAAGGTGGGCTCTAGTGGTTCCTCTGGTGTCACAGGAGAGTATGGGTGGCGGTGATCACATACCATCATCATAATAGTGGGAGGCTCCTTTGCACAGGATGCCGGCCACAAGGTGACGAGCACAATTGTAGTGCCTCTCAGAATTTTTGGGCTTTTCAAGAATCCTGAGTGGCACTGCATTGTTGGGCAGGGCGTATCAGTTACCATCAGCTGAGCGTCTCAGCCAGTATATTCATTAAAAAAAATTATCTCCTCTTCCATAAAATTCTGTAATAATAGTCAAGTTTTTCATTATGGGAGATAGTGACAGAACTAGCAGATGCTTCATAAGATGTCAAAAGACATTACATATCTGCCAATAACAGAGACATGGAAGATAAGTCAGTGGGAAGAATACGAGTGCTGGATGTGCCCAGGACGAACACTGCACATTAGACATCGTATCAGTTGGTTCTACTACAGAACTAAGAGGGGTAGTACAGAAGTTTCACTTAGTAAAAACCCTTTCAAATTAACAGGAACTTTAGCTGCTCGATAATAAGGTTCAATTTCAGTCGTACTCAGTTCGTAGCTACGGTGAACTTCCAATACATTAATAAATTAGTTCTTGGCTTTAAGATTTAATCGTTGCTTACCTATTGTATAACTACTTAGGTATGAGGCGTGTGAAAAAATAATACAGAAGGCGACATTCTAAGGCAAACTCGCTCATTGTTGTAAAGTCGAGGACCACTCAGAAAAAGCTAAACTTACCTTACCTAAGAAGTAATAATAATAATATTAACACACTCTTACATTAATTATCTTATCCCAAACTAGACATAGTTTGTGTTATGGGTTGCAAAACAACGATATATTTACTACAATATACTTACTTATACATACATAAAAAAACATCCATGACTTGGAAACATACGTCTATATTCATCAAATAAATGTCTGCACCTACCGGGATTCGAACCCGGGACCTCTACCCCAGTAGGCATGGTCACTGACCACTGGGCTATATGGGTCGATAAATTTTAATTAATGTTTACATACTTTGCCTTCGGTATATTTATATAGTATTCTTGTTACTTCACTTTAAATATATCTTAGTTGAAATGATTTGTAAATCGATGAAGCTGTAAATGTTTAGTTCAAGCAATGAGTTTCTTGCTACTTCTTCCCATTAAAGCTCAACCTCTATCGAAGTGGCGGTAAATTTAAAAATAAAAGAAAACTTGACATTGTATACGCAATTGGAAACTGAATCATAATATAAGACGATCTAATTCTATTTCTTTTTATGCATGTATCTAGAATTAGTTTAAAATATTATTTAAATACTTTAATGTTGATTTTTATTTCACAAGAAAATCATTATCGTAATATATTTTATCTGCACCCATGCTTTAGATCCTCTATTAAAGATTTGAAAACAGTTAGATAATTGTTAACATTAAAACACCCAATGACCTAATAACCATTACATCATCAAAACGAGTGTTGTAATGAAATTCAGTACAACATTATAGTATCCGTTTTCATAATAACACTCCTGCGGATGTGATAGGGTCACTGGGACTGGCTTTTTTAATGTTAGCAGTAAGCTAACTGTTTGAGAATGTTTTATAGAGGATTCATATTAAGGGTGTAGATAAAGTTTTCCATGCAACTGCTGATGGTTAGGTATAAAAACACTCATGTGATACTATGTGCGACGTGATACTCATGTGATGAATCCACATTCGTGTTTTAATACCCCTTATTACACAACAGTTGCATAAAAAACTATTATTGCCTTTTTAAGTACTATTTTGTATATTTTTACCTGGTAAAACTTGAAATACTACGTTAAAAATGCTTTGTAAGCGTACAAAGGAATTATTGAATTTTATATGAAAAATTCAGTGTAAAATTTCCAAAATTTCCTGTAACACTAAACAAACTTCCTTTGTTTCAAGCTAAGCTAATTTATAGGAGACTGCAGTAACAAAATCTTGTATAAAGTTATAAGCTCCGCACTTATTAAGAATTCCGACCCCATCGATAGGAATTTCACAAAATTCAATTTACTTATTGAAATAAATAGCTCACACAATTATCTTTTTAAATCCCTTACAAATTGATGGGCAAAGATAAATATCAAATTCCGAATTCCGTTTTAAACATGGATGATTTATAATCTGTTACGAAATAAAGTAGCGTTGTGTTCGTTCGGAATGGTTAATGTGTTTTTGTCTGTGGCGGATGTCGCAGGTAGCTTACGTAGTTATAGAGGGCGCCCATTCATTATCCGACTTCTAAAAAGTAGGAGGCTTTAAATTGTGTTATATATGTTTGCTAGCTAAGTATTATTTTTAATTCTCTAATAATAATTTCTCATGGTTATATATAGACACACCTACAGTCACAATTACAAGTGAGAGGCTACTTTGCACCGGATGCCGGCTAGATTATGGGTATCACAACGGCGTCTATTTCTGCCGTGTTTCATCCTGAAGGGCGCCATTGCTAGTGAAATTACTGGGCAAATGAGACTGAATGAGACAACTTATGTCTCGATGTTTTTCAATAATCATGAGCGGCACTGCATTGTATTTTAATTAAATTAATAATAGTAAAAATTATTTTCATTAAAAATAAGTCACGCCAGTCTCCGAGACGGTGGGCTTTAATAAAGTAAATTAAGGTCCTCAGTTTGCCAAGGCCCTGACGAGTATCCATTCCTGGCCTGTCCACTCACATCAAACCCTTCATGTGTGAAGAGTTCACATTAAGATTAAGTTTTGCCACTTCTAGTCATAAATGTGAACTTTTCCGAAGTGGTGATAAAATGGTAAAATGACTGATTTAATGGTTACATTAACATTAATAAGTATAATAATTTGACACAAACGAATAAATAAATTTTTCATCTCAAGAAATAATAGGAGGCTATTAAAGTAAATTGACGGACTAGGGGAATAAACCGAAGTCACATATCGATTTAAACATTATGTTAAAAGTTAATTGTTAAGAAGTTAAAAGGCCTATAACTTTTAAGACTTCATTAATGAGCCTTTTCATTAATGAAGTCTTAAAAAGGCAAAATCAGATCACTACCAGTGATCTGATATTTAATGCTACAATAATTAATACCGATGTGTTTTACTGTTATTAGATGTATTCATAAAATTTTACTCACTGAGTTTCATGGGGCGAGAAGCCAAAGTAAATTTACCATGTAACCCTATGATTACATTCCAATAGGATCAAAAATACAATCATTCGAATAGAATTAAATAGAATAAACAAATTTTGAACTAAAAGTTTCACCTGATTCCTGCCGCAGAATTCCACCTTCGCACGACAGGCCACAAGTTAGGATAACATCCGAACCATCTGGATGTGTGGCGGTCTTCCACAGAGCGGTTACAAGGAGCTTTCTTCCACGTACTATAAAGCTGTGGAATGAGCTTCAACAAGTCGCTCATGTTAGCAGCTCTTAATATTTACATTTAATTATAAATTTAGTTAACAATTCATCTTGGTATAAAATTTTGCAAGAACTGATATGTCTTCGATACTTCTTCCTCTTTAAGGATATTTTTTAAAAACTCTTGAACTCTCTAAAAAAAAAATCTTTTTGCATTTTTTGTGTGCTAGCATTTTTTAGACGTTATTCCGAATCGAATATGCCATCACTTATATTTTTAAAAGCAGTGGGAGGCTAGATTATGGGTACTAAAACGGCGCCTATTTCTGCCGCGAAGCAGTAATGTGTAAACATTATTGTGTTTCGGTCTGAAAGGCGCCGTAGCTAGTGAAATTACTGGGCAAACGAGACTTAACATCGTATGTCTCAAGGTCACGAGCGCAATTGTAGTGCCGCTCAGAGTTTTTGGGATTTTTCAAGAATTCGAAGCTGCACTGCATTGTAATGGGCAGGGCGTCTCGTCCCTTATTTTCGTAAAAAACGCTATAACAAGAATTAACACGTTATTTTACTCGTTGACTAGTCTACCCAATCTAAAATTATTAGTGATCAGTGAAGCAAGACTGGGTTCAGCTGATAACATTCTTTCGGTTCTTTTTCCAGAAGGCGTTTTAATATATTGTAATCCGTGATGCACTGTTATGAAGATAGTGATAAAACATACTTGATCACAGATTACGTATTAATTCGCATTTTGTAATGTATTCATATAATATTACATACATATAAATAAAGTGAAATGTATAATTAAACTATTCTTTACGTTCCTTTTATCAATGTCAAATAAGATTGAAATAGTTTGATTAAACACATCTTAGCTGATACGTACGTATCTATCCCTACACTATGATATTAGGTACAAAATTCAATAGGTTAAACATGAAAATCTAAATGTTTTATATAGGTACGACTAAAAAGGCCATTTTCACTGCTTTGAATAAAAATGTTATATTTGTATATAAAAACAAAATTATTTCTTCTTCTTCTTTAGCCGTTCTTCAACTCTAAGGTGTAGGCTTCCTTCGGCTTATGCCATCTTTTCCGGTCTTAAGCAGTTTCCAACCACTTTGTTCCCACCAGTCTTTTGATATCGTCGTACCAACGCATCTGCGGTCTTCCTCTCGGGCGTGTCTCACCCCACGGTCTCCTTTCTATCACTGCTTTGCACCACTAGCCATGCTTGCGGGCGACATGGTCAGCCCACGCTCATTTCAATTTCGCTACACGTTTGGTTACATCGCTCACTTTGCTTTGCTCTGTGACCCATTCGTTTCTTTTACGGTCTCTCAGTGTAACTCCTACCAGTTTTCTCTTAATTACCCTTTGAGCCACCTGAAGTTTGTGGAAGATCTCCTTAGTAAAAAGTTTTTACTAAAAACCAAAGTCTCAGCCCCATACGTAAGGACGGGCAAGGGCGACCTCTTGCAATTATAATTATTTTGTTTACCTTTTCCTCTACTATGAATATAAAATATATAATCCAAATAGTAAGTTCACATAATTTATTTAATCGTAGAACATCATGTTGGCACGAACACAAACAACAACCCACATACACTTTTTTCGGAAACAAGAATGCCCACACAAACGATTTAACATTACTCGTAGTTATCTGGCTCTTATATAATGCTATACGATTATAGCCCCTAATTACATGGCATTAGGACTTTTTCATGTAAGCTAGATGAGACGTGGCTTGATGATCGTTTTATTCACAGAGCTTTTGAGTAAGCTTTATTAGAAGTTTGTATGAGCCTGGAGTGATATTAAACTAAATAGTATGAGATTGCAGTTGACAAGTGTTACTAAAAATAAATAAAATTTTAACGGCCTTACAAATAAACTTGGTATAAAGTTATTCAATGTATAATATTTTATTTTAATGAAAATAAGGATCGAAATCGAGCAGGACGTTCAGCTGATGGCAATTGCCATTGGTACGCCCTGCCCATTACAATGCAGTACTGCTCAGGCAATTCTTGCAAAATCCAATGATTCTGAGCGGCACTACGATTGCGATCATCTTATTGAGACATAAGATGCTAAGTCTCATTTGCCCAGTAATTTCACTAACTACGGCGCCCTTCAGACCGAAACCCACTAACGTTTACACATTACTGCTTCATTGTAAAAAAGGCGCCATTGTGGTACCCATAATCTAGCTGGAATCCTGTGCAAAGGAGCCAAGTGTAGTCTATAGACATAATTAGTATTATCTGAAAATATCGTAACGAAGACAATACGACTCCAAATCTTTGGTGACACTCAGACAAGACATAGTACGCTATTAAGAGACAAATATAAATTTTATCTCCAATTTTCACATAATTTAACAATCCGAAGCCGTGTCTTTGATAATAAGTTGGAAGTTATGTTCTCTGTGAATATTTTAATAAATTACTTTTTATAATTGGTGCTTTGACTATTAGATAAATGAGAATTAATTTGTGAGTTTGAGATTTTGTTTTTCAATTTCTGATGACCCGCGGGGCAAGAATGTGACCTGTGACTTAAAAATTATTTGAATAATGGATTTTGTGCGTCTCACAAACTGGTCGTAATAATTACAAACGAGCTTAATGTCAAAGTTGACAGTTGACAGTCGCGACGTTCCTGGGGACTTTAATATTATCTATATTATACTATTGCCTATAGGCTTAGATTAAGGATTGGTCTCCGCTGCGCTCCAACTAGATACCGTAGGCGTAGTCGAAAAGTGCTAACTAATACTACGCTCAAGTGTGCGTACTTGAGCCAGTCCCGAACAATGTGTGACGTTGACGTGCCACATGTTCTGTTATACTTGAATAATTGAAACTAAAATGCCGGGTTGCGTAGTTAAACTTTGTAAAAATAATACTATATGAAATAAGAAAGACACTGGCATCATATATCATCAGTAAGTATTTTGTATTTTATTAATTTCAATGTAAAATAACACGAAGCGTATGTTACAAAACTTGAAATATGCCATTGAGTGTCATGATGCCACGCACACAAGCATCTAATAGTTACCGTAATAAAAAAGCTATTGTACTTAGGTAGTGCTGTATCTAATTGACGACCAATCCTTAATCGTGTAGGTGTTTTTTTTGTCGGAAGGCTTTAACTTCCATAATTTATCATCAAAAAAACTTTTTTTTAACTATAGGCTTTTCAAAAACATAAAAAAAATGGTTTAATCCGTTAGCAGTTTGTTTTTTCGTTGTAGTTTAATTTGTTGTATTGTTAACTAGTTGCTGTACGCGACCTCGTCTGCGTGGACGTTTAGTGTCGTGTAGAGTATTATTATTACTATAACAGCAAAAATATTATGCCATATGAAAATTTTAATTCAATCTATTTAACAGCGTTTTGCCCTGGCATACATACACACAAACATACAAAAATTATTTAAACTACTTTTTGGCTTCGGTATTGTTTGTAACACACATCGTAAGTAATATTCGCTCATTTTAATTATTATATGTATCTAAGGATATCTAGTAATAACGCATAGACGATCTATAACACAGAACAGAAAAACCTAGCTTTTCCTGTTCTGTGGTCTGTAGTCATTTTGTTGTATTCTTTCAGTGTGAACGTTTGTTGCGTGTGAAGTATTGGCTCGGGTCCCTTGTTAGAAAAAAAAGGGATGAATCTCTTAATTCATCTCTTTTCGTATGTATGTTACCTGCGCTTTGTTACGACACACTAATGATTGTATTATCATGCCTGTCTTCCAGTGGAGAAGGTGGAAAATTCATACCTTTATTAGCTGGGACCTGACATACCTCCCATAGTTCACTCGAGCCGACTTTACTAGACCGAACGTTACATAGCGCATCTAAAGATTTTATCACTTCAACTTTAAAACCTCTGGTTTTCGCAAAAGTAGGTATTTACTTGTTTATTTTATTAATAAAAAATAATATTCGATTGATTCAGCGATAGAACTATTTAAACCGACAAACCGACGTGCCAACAAAAAAGTAGTATCTCGGATGATTCAACAAATCAAATCGTTAAAATTCTAGCAAACGGTCATTGCCACGTGAGAAATATCTGATACACGTAGGGTACGACACACAAAGTACATACAATAAGATACCCAGACCCTTTGAAATAAGGTCGTATTTACAATGTATGATCACTCAAGGATCATTGTTTTTGTTTTTGATTTAAGAATTCCAATAAAAAGTGTCTGTCCCGTCATCGCGCTTATTAAATATTTCGTTGTAACGACTTAATCATTGAAATTTAAAAACCACAAACGTTCTCTGAATATTTTATGATTGGATCTCAACCAACGCCTGAGACCTGCCCTGGTTAAATTATAGTTTGTTGAAAATGTCAAGCTTTTGCTGTGTAAGGATAATACAAGGATAATAGGAATATGAGTCATTCCATCTTAAGTCTCACGGTGACGGATGCAATGAGATTTAATCGGTTCATTGAGTGATGCGGTATGTACTTATAAGCAGATGTCGCTTAATATCAGGCAGGCCTGTCTCAATGTCCGTGTCGGTATGGAAATACGTGCGGAAAAACGTAAGTACGTGCGGTGGCCTCTACACAGTAGGCCAGCCAGTAGGGACTCAAGAGAGAGCAGTGACGCTGTATGTAGCTTTGACAACGAAAGAATATTGCTTTAAAATTACGATTACATATCTATTTATATTATTGAAAAAAGTAAGCAATTTTTAAAAGATGACATTACACCTATGACGTTGACCTAGGTAGGTACAGTTTTAGGTCAGGAAGACAGCCCTATTGTCGTCAGAATAGGGTTACGCGATAGAAAGAAAGGCAATTTCTAGGTAAATAAAAATGTAGTATGTAAAAAGATGTGATTTATCGATATCCAAATTTAAATTATCGATAAGATGCTCCGTTTGTCTTTTTATTTATTTGTGAAATAAAAATAATAACCGAGATATCATACATGATGGTATTTTATCAACAGCAGTGACCACCGACGATCAAATCCCCGTTTCTTTTGTTAGATGTTGAATGTGGAATAGCTGTTTTATTTACGTCCTACGTTTACTTACGGTTACGTATCTTATTTTTTTTTAAGTCTGAATAGATTGCGGCCAAGCCTTTTTCTTTCCAACGGATCAAGATTCTTCGTTTGCGTATACACTTCTACTCCATTTTGTTAGGAAGGCGTGTCTGATATTTATAAGATGTTTATTTTTTACAGAAATTGAAATTGAGTTCACAAAATATCCTGAGTCGGTGACGGCGCCCGTGGGTGATGAAGTGACCTTCGAGTGCGCCGTCCGTGTTCCGGGAGAGAGGCTGCAGTGGAGGTGCAAGCCGGCAAACGATGACAACTGGAAAGAATGGCTGGAGACACCAGGGACCAGTCAGAAAGACAGCGTCTCGACCAAGCTGGTGATTGAAGTTAAGGAGGATACGCCAGATGCCCTTTATCAGGTAAATCTTTTGATGATTGATATATTGCTACTAAGCTTATGCAATAGTCCGACAACTACGTGCGCGACCGTCCCACGCGTGAGACTGCATATCCCCGCAACACCAGTGAGATGCTCCTTTGCATAGGATGCCGGCTAAATTATGGGTAACACAACGGCGCCTATTTCTGCCGTGAAGCAGTAATGTGTAAACATTACTGTGTTTCGGTCTGAAGAGCGCCGTACCTAGTGAAATTAACTCAAGGTGACAATTGTAGTAGCGCTCAGAATTCTTGGGTTTTTCAAGAATCCTGAGCGGCACTGCATAGTAATGGGCAGGGCGTATTAGTTACCATCAGCTGAACGTTCTGCTCGTCTCGTCCCTTATTATAAAAAAAAGCATCCGCTACTCGCTGATAACTTTAATACCCCGTCCCCGCCATCGTCTGTCACCCCGTGGGACGGTCGCGCATGAAGACATGTTTTTCAACTAGGTTTTTAGTTTTCCTTCCTTCCTTCCTTCCCGGACGATACAACATGAGCACCTTCAAAAAAAGGCCGGCAATCGCATCCTGTGATTCCTTTGGTGTTACAAGAGCTAAAAGAGAGAGTCTAAATGTTAAAACTTTTGCAGAAAGCGGCGTCTAACATTAGCGTAAAAGTCCTATTTTTGACATATTTGAATATCAGAGTTCTACATATCCTACTAATATCTTCCCTTTCATGGCGTGCGTCCGTGCAAAATGGGATGTCGCTATGCCAACTTTATGGCTGACAGGTTTGCCCTGCATGTTTCAGTATGACAACTCTCTTTGTTACTTTACTTCAATTAATGATTAAAAAAATTTTTACTAATGAAATTGGTAATTCTGTACACAGGCATCGTAATAATTATTTCAAAATCTAAGAGATTCCGAAGTAAGTTCTTCGCAAGCTCGGTTCATTATCAAGTTGCATGAGGATAGCGTGTTGCTGAACAAAGACAGGGAAGACATGCCAAGCCACGGACTTTAGATTTGCAGAGATAAACTGACACCAAAACGTTCTTAGTTAGTTATGTGAAAGTTATCTATTTATATTAATAATAGTAAATTTACCATTAAACTTATAGGAAACAATAATTTTGATCAATACAAAAATATTATAAAATGAAAACAAAATCACGTTGTATTCTCTTTAAATGAGAGCTGTTCGTGCTATATAACAGCTTGGTTATAGATAGTCTCTCAAAGAAAAATTTAAATAATAAAATATTATGCCTGTTCATTGTCAGTACATTTATGAAAATTAATTATACGTTCACAAAAATCGTCACCTTTTTACTCTCAAAAGTGATTTTCATTATTATAACACTAGAAAAAAAGGTTGCTTGTATCTAATTCTAGAAGGCTTCAGGCTTTCTATGATACATAATAGCTTAATGGGTAAATGCCACTTTTATAATAAAGTCCCAGCCACTGTTCAGGCATTATCTATAAATAAATTTAAATGTTTTATTAAGAAATGGCTCTGTCGTAATTCCTTCTACTCCACAGCTAAATATCTAATTGATCCGACAGCTTGGGATTATTAAGATTATGATTATTTTATAGCAATAGCAATGACAGTAAACTATTGTATATTTGATAAAAAAAGAGCGCAAAGAAAAGGAATGCTGTGAGAGTTTCTTGCGCCACTTCTTCTCTCT
>CATIXN010000022.1:10078703-10094425 GCA_949711725.1 Leptidea reali | reverse complement strand
TACCAACAAGGCGTCTTCTGGTACGTGGTCGCCATTTGAGGACTTTGCTGCTTTTCTACCGGCCATCTGTCCATCGAACTATGTGCACTGCCCACTGCCATTTCAGTTTCGAAATAATGAACAATATTTATAAATATTAATATCATTTATTTGACATTAACCATTGCCTTATAATTAACTTTCAATACATTTTCTTCTTCAAAATGTAAATAAACACGGTTAACAATAGGCGTAACAAAATATTTACTGACATTTGACGTGGTCAAGTCTGGCTTTAATGATTTTCGCGCAAATGTAAACAGACAATTGCTGTTTATTTTGATTGTCAGTTCAGTGACAACTTTGTTATCTGTTGTATAAAGTCTGCGGCGTTTTGCCATGGTGAATGATATGGTGATTTTATGGTACTTATTCACCTTTAACGCAAACATTTAAAATAAATTTAATGAATGAAATTATGTTACACTTTTTGTGTATTTACTATACAATAAAATGAAAGTCTAGAAAACTTACCTTGATTTTGAATTAATGATATTTTTGTAAAGCAGCAAAAACGCCGTGCAAAGGCCTATTTTTGTGTTTTTATCAAGAAAATGTCTGCTCAGAGGCGGCGAAAGCTTGAAAAAAATAATTATGGTAGGAAATACCGATGGCAAAAGATCGCGGGGTCGTTCTCCAACAAGATCTGACCAAATACATGAATCATCATCCAAATTCTCCACGGTGGTTAGAGACGCGCTGAATAGAATCCATTGGAGGCAGACTTAGATTAAGGAGAGGTCTCCGCTGCGATCCAACTAGATACCGCAGGAGTAGTCTCAAAGTGCGGAAATTATTACAACGCCCATGTGGGCGTACTTGAGCCAGTCTCGAACAATGTGTGACGTTGACGTACCACGTGTTCTGTTTACTCTTGCTAATAATTGAAACAAAACGTTCGATTGCGTAGTAAAGGCTTTACAAATAAACTTGGTATAAAGTTATAACTGATGATAAACAAAGAAAATGCAAAATGTTTACAATTTCGCTGACAACACTGTCAATACAATTATAATTCTGAAGTTTTCTGAATGACAGCTGCCATGCAAATAAACGCGAGAAACGTTATACGTCCGAACAAACCATTCGTAAGCAATTTTGCTTATGTCCATTTGCAAACAATTTACATATTCTTAGTTTATGCTTAGTTATAACTTTATGCCAATTTTATTTGTATGGCCGTAAGAGTTTTTAAAAATAATACTACAAGAAATAAGAAAGACATTGGGATCATATATCATCAGTAACTATTTTGTCTTTTAAAAATTTCAATGTAAAATAACTTTAAGCGTATGTTACAAATTTTAAAACCTGCCATTGAGTGTCAAGATGCAACGCACACAAGCATCTAATAGTTGCCGTAATAAAAAGCTATTGTTCTTAGGTAGTGCTGTCTAAGGGGGCAGATCATCCGCATCAGATGCAACCCTAACTGTCAATGGTAAATAGATGTATATTTATTTAACCTATTTATGTTATGTAACAATACTGTTTGTTTTCCTAATAAAATAAAACAAAGAAATGCCGACCAAAATCCTCAGACATGAGGGACCGACCCCAGAAAGAGAGAGAGAGAGACGATATTATTATCTGTAAGCTCTTCGTACATTTCTAGGTACGTCGCAGACATGTGGATATAAAGTGAAAAAATTCATCATGTTGAAGTTACTAAGAGGATCGGAAAGTCTTTTTCTGTATTCACAAAATAATAACATTTTATTACTTCACACAAATTAAATTTGTATTCAAAATTTATGAACGATGTGGGACTCGAACCCGCGACCTATCGGGTTCCGTCCGAGCGCTCTTACCTACAACCTGACAACAAGACATACCAAGATTTACGAACCACGCGTCACTCGAACGGTTGGTTCAGTAATTTGTATAATTAATCCCAGAAGTTTAAGGATATCATTTTAAAAGTGGTCTGGCGCACCCCAGTATCAGCTCGATCCATTTGACCACATGCAACGTAGAGCAGCTTGAATTGCCGGGGACCCAGCACTCTGTGAACAGCTGGATCAATTGGCGTTGCGAAGAGACGTCGCATCATTAGACGTGTCTTCTACCGCATTTACTCGTATCACGGGGAGTGTTCCGAAGAGCTGTTTCACCAGATTCCTGCCGCCGAATTCCACCTTCACACGATCCCTCCATCTGGATGTATGGTGGTCCTCCACAGTGCGGTTTTTCTGTGGAATGAACATGATCTGATGGGACGATACGATTTGGGTACCAGTAACGCTCCTGTGATTCCTCTGGTGTTGCAAGAGAATACGGGCGGCGGTGATCACTTAACACCAGGTGACCCATACGCTCGTTTGTCCTCCTTTTCCATAAAAAAATTACAGACTGTTAATATTTACTTCAGTCAACTTAAGCTGACTTACCTAAGGTGCTTTAAAATACCCAACAAGACATCAGTCTCTTGGCGACAAAAATTGTATGTAATGTATTTGATGGCATCAATGATAAATTAACGAAATGTTATCCTGAACGGTAGTAATCTTTTACATTCATTAATTCCAACAGCAATACAAAACAATATGTATCACAACCGTCCCCAATACAAAGCTTACATTGTAGAGGTGTCACAAAATATTATCATAACAATTTATAAGATGATCCGTGACTTAAATCTTTCCGTTTTCGGTTACAGCTCACACAAAGATTTTCTTCACCCTGTCCGCCATTATGAAGTTCTTTTTCTCATCAAGTCCATTGAAGTCTATATCTCAAATCATTTATTCTGTAATATCGGATTTTACAGTCATACGTATAATAACATTCAACTTACTTTGTTGCTTTTCATTTTTATCCGTTGCTACTTGAGTAATCAGAAATAATGACCAATTAATTACCAAAATAAAAGCCAAACAATACTTTTAACCAAAACTGTCAACAACATTAATCATAATTATTATTATCTATATACAAAACTATGAATTCGTAGGTGTTAAATGTAGCTTCTTTTTGTATGAGTTTCAGTTTAAGAGAACACACATAATATGAGAATTTACTAAGAAGTGAGTCAGTACAAGATAGCTGGCTCTAAACATTTGAAATGCTTAGAGCATTTGAGTCATTTAATTAAAGAGATACCAAGAAGTCACCACAAACTTATTGCACCTCGTAATAAGATTCTGTCACGATACACACATGCTTACAAGTGGGGCCACAAAACTACCGTATCATTTTTCCTTGGTAAAGTGAAAAATCGTTTAAAATAGTTTCCAAGAGGTGATATTTTGCTAAAAAAAAACAATATTTATGTAACTTTTAAATTTGATTTCTATCAATTACTTCATATTCATTTTTATAGTAAAATATGGGAGTGTACCCTTTCAAATTAATGAAGGAGATATATATTTACAATAACAAAAATATATTTTAAATCGCTGCTCCTCCTTTTTTTCAAGTCTGGTTAAAATTTTAAAAGATTTAGGAACAGATATGTATTTTGGCTTCAGAACTTTGAAGTTTTCATCAAGCGAATAAAAAATTATAATGAATTTAAATTAAAATAATATTGCTACAAATTTTAAATAACACTACATAATTTAACCTCCGATGACTTCACAACATATTTTCATCGCCACCTTTCGACGTTTATTCTCAACCATCTTCAACAACACATCACAACATACAATCATCAATTAGGCGGGAAACGTACGTGTTTTTTCTGATGTTGAAAAACAGCATGAGCAGCGTTTATAACTACCATCAAGACACCCATACACTCGTTTATCATTTGTGATATAAAAACTAAACCTTCATTTGTAAATAAATAAGAAGCATATCAAACATAAGAACATAAATTTAAAAGTCCGCTATTTTACTGGCCCCTCTGCAAGTAAAACTAATACAAACCACATGGACTTAGTACTGTACGCAAAAACTTTCGTACGTATCGGGTTAGGACTGTAACCTTTTAATGCTGAATGCATGATGAAATTTTAAGATTCTTGGCTGTATGTGAAAGCAAAGGTTGAATCGTTGAGACTATATCGTTAATGACTTTCTTAAGGATACCAGAGATTGGGAACTGAGTGAACACTCTCGGGCTATTTAATAATTAATTATTTTATTAGAATATAGTCTGATAATATTAATTAATTAATAAATAAAAAAAAACTTCATTCAAAAAAACTGACTTCAAAAACTGAAAAGTTTCAAATAACTAAAAATTTTATTTAATACACCTTTACCTTTAATTTTAATAAAATACTATTTTTTATATGTGTGTACATATTGATAGGTTTTAAGTTGGTGTCAAGCCCTAAACAAAATAAAATTTAATATTATAAACAGCTTACTCACTGTAATTATTAAGGTTGTCTGGCCACGCGTGTCTGTCCACTTGGGTTGTTTTGTTCTAAACTTCGTCTATCCCGCTCAAAGACACGCGTGGCGAGTGTAGGTACTTACTATTACATTTGGCTTGGCACCGACTTCAAAGCTATTAATATGTAGCACATACAAATAATAGTATTTTATTAATACTAAAGGTAAAGGTGTATTAAATTAAATTTTTAGTTATTTGATACTTTTCCGTTTTCGAAGTCGGTTTTTTTAAACGAAGTTTTTTTTTTTTACTTTTTAGTGTCAGTTAATAATTATAATATATAATCGACCTGAATGAAAACTCCTAAAAAGCCGTACACAAAAAACAATTACATCATGAAGGTAAACAAAAATTTTCATATAAAATGTTCATAAAATGAAAACTACTGGGCCAAACTATCTAAAAGTTTTATGGCACCAAATGGCATCTATTCTGCAAATCTCAGAGTAATCGGTGTAGATACAAAAAAATACCGATCGAATTGATAACCTCCTCCATTTGGAAGTCGGTTAAAAATACTTATTATTAAACGATATTATATTGTAATGAAATTTAAAAAAAAGGGCTTTTAGTCTTGCGCCCGTTCTTCTCAATTATGAGGCATGCTTTTTCGAATGCGTATTTTATGATAATCAATAAATAATTTTAAATCCCAACTGTGATTTGAATAACTACGACTTTCAGAAAATCTGGCAAATCGTCGTTTATATTTCTGTGCCAACAGATAACCTTAAAAATTTGATGCAAAGTTTTAAGATTGATAAACCTTTTCATTTTTATCTGTGCAAACCATCAATCAAAATAATATCTGCTAGACTCGAAGTTAGTTTAGGTCTAAAGAGAAGTAGGAACGTATAGAGTCTAATTGGCTTAATTGACTAACGAACCTCGGTTAGCAAACAGAAAGCTTCGCAGCTTACTAACTAGAAGGTACTAATAATAACTGAAAGTTATACCTTATCTTCTTCGGTGGGAGGCTTCTTTGCACAGGATTTTGGGAAGTTGGGTACCTTTTGTGACTTCTAGCAAATTCAAATATGCAAGAATTATTGTGTTTCGGTTTGAAAGGCGCCGTTGCTGGTGAAATTACTGGGCAAATGAGACGAACTTCTGATATGCCAACACGTCCCGCGCGCCCGCTGTAGCTCAGCTGTTTTGGCGCCAAACCCGGCAGGGCCACTTGAGATGCCATAGCTACTTGTGCTTACAATAGTCGAGATATCATTATGTGGTTTATGTTACGTGCTGCTAGATAAACAAGATAAACAAACATATTGTAGAACAAAAAACGTGATTTATGAAAGATTCGTGCTGTGATATCACCGCTTTTTCAGAGGTGTACGGAAATTGTGACTATTTTGCTAAATTTATAATAATAAAAATAACGAATTCAATTCTTTATATTTTTAACTGTAGTGGACACGTTTATGATCTTATGATTTCTTTTAAAAATATTTTTTTTTACAAAAAAAAAAAACAATTCCACAAAATAATGTTCCCGTTTTATGCTAAACAAAAATGGCCGCCGCCAGCTAAAGCCAAAGAAATACTAATACATTTTGGCGTATCTTGTTTTTGAAGGTGACGAGCGCAATTTAGAAGCCAATCGGTATTTTGGGTTCAATGAAGAATCCTGAACGGTATTACGTTGTAATGGGTAGGACCTGTTACTTATCATCAGGTATGTGCATAATTCAAGTAATAAGTAATAAGCAAAATGTATTTTATAACGATAAAATATAAAAGCTGTAAATCCGTTAAAGAAAAATTTTTGCTTATATAAAAATAAAAATTATTTCAAATCCTGGAAATTTGCCAGCAATAGTTGAGCCTTAGCTACGCATTGCAGTTAGTCAGCTCATTTCCAATAGTAGAATTTTCTGGAATGGCTTATATAATAAAAAATAAGTGTAACTTTTAACGTAGGGTTCAATAGAGAAGCATCAACTAACGAGGCACTTACAAGAATTTATTGAAGTTGTACTTTGCAAAAAAGCATCCTTAAAGTAGTTACTGAATTCATTGAAATAATTGCTTTATAGGTTATTATTTATTAAATGTTTTTTGAGTAAACTAGCTTTTTATCCACGAACTCGACCGCGTGAAATTGTAACAATTTCAATTCAATTGGGCACCAGATTTATTTTTTAGAAAACTTTGCAAATAATATACATACAGACTGTTGTGACTAACTGGTAATTGCTAAGTTTAATATATTTTTGTTACCTAATTCATTTTGTTTTTCGTTACTTACTACGTTATTTTGTTTACACCACATAAACTTTCCCATGCGAAAAATATTTTTTTCTTAAAGTACTCCTGTTTTACTTGTACTTTTAAGCATTCTATTTTTTACTTCCGACCCTTATTTCAATCCTACCCAAATCGAAATTTCAAAAATGCTTTAATACATATTTATTTATTTCTTATCAAGTAGGCACCTAAATACAGTTTCATGGAGTAGCATCTATGATAATGACGAACTTCCAATCAAACCTCCACCTCCTATTTCAACCCCTCCAAACCTCTTATTCAAGATAAAAGGTAGCGTATGTCCTTTTCCAAGTTCTAGTCTATCTCTGTACTAAATATCATCACAATCGTTTCAGTGGTTTAGACGTGAAAGCGTAATAAACAAACTTAAATTCACATAAATGTTTATAATATTAGTAGGGATTACGTCTTACTTATATATGTCGTAGGAAAATGATAATAACATAGATTTGGTCAATTCCCTAAGTGATTTATTTGTTCACGGTGTATGCTTAATAAAAAACACGATTTTATCATTTCGCTAAACAAATCTAGTGATCAATGTCAGGGTTGGTTCCGTGAAATGACAATGAGTGACGCGACTAGAAGAACTTAGGATGTAAAAGCGAGCGAAGCGAGCATCAGACTTGAGTCGTACCCCGACCCGGACAGGTTAAAGAAGAAGATAAAGAGAAATGATAAAACCGTGTTGTTATTTTAATATCTTCCGAGATTTGACCAAATCACTGTTTTTATCATATCCCTGCGAAATATATAGAATTCAGACAATCGTATTCTCGTAAATTATGATACTGCTTTCAAGATAGTATCTAACACCGCGATCCTTGCTTTTTTTGAACATCAGAATTTATTACAAGAAAAATTCCGACCTAATTAAGCATAAAATAAACGCATATATATATGATCTAAAGCTGTAAAAATATTAGTACATGCTGAGTAAGAATCGAACCGGGGGCATCGTGTAAAGAGTCAAGTCCACCAACGCTTATATTTTTAACTAGTGTTACAAATTGTATTTTTTTTCTATGAAAATAAGGGGCGAGACGAGGAGGATGTTCAGCTGATGGTAATTGATACGCCCTACCCATTAAATGCAGTGCCGTTCAGGATTCTTGAAAAACCCAAAAATTCTGAGTGGCAGTACATTTATTGCGCTCGTGACCTCGAGACATAAGATGTTAAGTGTCATTTGTCCAGTAATTTCACTAGCTACGGCACCCTTCAGACCGAACCACAGTAATGTTAACACATTACTGCTTCACGGCAGAAATAGGCGCCGTAGTGGTATCCATAATCTAGTCAGCTTCATTCTTCCTGTGCAAAGGAGCCTCCCACTGGTGTATTGTATCGAACAGATTTGTTTATTTTTTGTACAAAATTAAAACCTTCCTTCCTTTTGGGTCCTGCAACAGATACTGATTAGATTAAACCAAAACAAATCGAAATAACAGCAAACAAACTTTTGCGCCATGCGACAGTAATGAGTGGATATTAATCACTAGCAAGACAGCTCAAGAAGATCCTCAGACTTAAACGTTGATGATTCAGACCACCTCATCAATGCCGTCTAACAGATGGAACAAAAGTGGGGCCAAATTTATCTTCTATTGCGAGAACATGAATTGAAGTATCGATTCGCCTCAAAAAACATACCAAGTCTTTTATAGGCCATCCACACATGAAATGCATAAAAGACATTCATAAGCATCTATATCTCAGAAACAACTATTCACATTCATCGTAACAATGTTTGCATCTACTAGGTTTCACATACCTATTATATATATCGAACTATCAAAGCAATGAAATAAATGTTATTATGAATAAATACGTATATTTAGCATAGGTTTACTAATTAGGAACGCGATAACAAATAGAATTAGAGATGATGTTATATTATTCATAAATGTAATCTACCATTATACAATCCTATTAAAATTTTCCGACTGGGACACAATATTAGAAGCATCTTATTAAAATATGATGTTGCAAACGGACAAAGAGTTCAGTACTTTATATATAGGTAATATTCATTGATGTGAAATGCTTTCTCGATGACCCTTATTTGATTTTACTACAGAATTGTAAGAGACCTTTTCTAGAAATAGAACTTCATGTCAAGCGTTTCCATTATTTCCTGTTCCTTCATAAATGAGTCATACCCTTTTAAGTACTTAGAGAAGTACAATTTCAAAAGTGATTAGATTTTTGATGTCAAGGCAGAAAAAAATCGAAAGGATTGGTGGGAGTGGTATTAGTTATCCAACGATCTGATGGGGGTTCACGGGGGAGATTGCTTGAAGAATAAATATTCGCGTATTTTCTTTAATCTTACAAATGATTTATCATAAATTTTAAACATAGATCTATTTCCAGATCAAGTTGTCTTCACACAAGATAGGCCTTTAGACATTCTTTACCTCTCTCGATTTTCTTCGATCCGGTGACACTCTCCTCCAACTTTTGAGCAAATCATCTTTCCATCTGCATACTTTTCTTCTTCTGTGCCTTTCCTATTCATTGCAGATGGGGATACTCTATTTTTTTTATTATCAACTTCTCATTATATGCCTGTCCATTTATATTTCATTTTTCTTATATTCACCTTTACTTAATATATTGTAATCTTTGCTACATATCTCATATTTGCCACTCTCCACTTGTATTTTATCTCAACTTCATTATAATTCTCTTTGACATGTACTGAGTTTGTTTTCAATATTTATTTATATGCTCATAGTAATGTGGGTATTGGTGTTATTACAGGCATGAGAAAAAAAAAACCTCTTAAGTCTCAATGTAACAAACATTATGCTACGCTCTAAGTCATTCTGTAAAATTAACTTTCTTTCGTCGTACTTTCAGGTCAACATGACATATATACCTTCAAACAAATGAGTATGGACAGCTGTGGTCACTTCCATCAGGTGCTCTGAACGATCGTTGCACCTCCAATTCCAAATATAAATTCAAAGTGTAATGTTTATAGGAAAATATAAAACTACTATGAGTTGGATTGCAAAATATTAAATCGCTTGTTTACTATTGAGAAACCTTTATGTGAAAATTGGTGGTCACTAAACAAATAAAAATTATGAGTTTTCAAATACCAGAAAGGGAACGGATCGTTCGAAACACATATAAATTAAAACAATTGGAATTCACTCCAACTTTAGAAACAAAACTTTCAAAATGAAATAAATTTGAATCGAGTTAATCCCACGCTTCGAGCTATATAATATATCTCCCACGGCACACTAGTGGAATGAAGCCAAAATTAAACTTTATTTTATCGCTGGTTTTGCAGGCATCACGTGACATCTGTCCACTACCAGCTTATATCCCATTTTAAAACATAAATATATACATAAACCGTAGATATTAAATATTTTTATGTTTGTTTGTAATGGAAAACCTCAAAATTTTACTTTATCAAAAAAATCACATAGGTTTTGCTTGAAAGTTTAAATAATAAGCGTGTAATATGTGTATTAAAATGAGAGAGAGAGAAAAAGAGAGCACATATTCTCTGCCATCATAACTGATGCAAGCAAATGGTATGCACTAGATGTGATGATGTTGAACACTGCCTCATTTTTTTAAAGAATAGAGATTCCAATAAAAAAATTAATTAAACAGTACACGATATAACTACTAACTGGACGGGCGCTGCAAAATGCATTATTAAAGATTAGAAATAGTGTAGTAATTAAATGAGAACTGGAATAGCGACGAGGAAATTAAGACCAGAATTGAAGTGGTTCAAAGCACCTGTTGTAAAATGAAAAAATTACTTTACAACCGTGCTCTTGAGATTTCATTCGTGAGGCGTGGACTATTAAAGAAGACTTCAGGAAACGTATAGAAGATTTTGGAATGTGGTCATATAGAGGTATGTTGGTCTTTATGTTGGGAAAAATTGTCGGAAGAAGAGGCGTCAGACGCAGAAAAATTCTTGGCTGCGGGACATCCGAGAGTGGACAGGAATCGCGAATGCGACATAACTATTTTACCTCGAGTATAACAAAGTTGAATTTTCTTAGTCTAAGAGGCACGTGAAGAAGAATAAAAGACACCAGTGGGAGGCTACTTTGCACAGAAAGCCGGCTAGATTATGGGTACCACAATGGCGCCTATTTCTGCCGTGAAGCAGTAAGGTGTGCTAGGTAACAATACTGTGTTTCGGTCTAAAGGGCACCGTAGCTAGTGAAATTACTGGGCAAATGAGACTTAACATCTTATGTCTCAAGGTGACGAGCGTAATTGTAGTGTCGCAGGTACTAGGTAGGGCGTATCAATTACCATCAGCTGAACGTCCTGCTCGTCTCGTCCCTTATTTTCATAAAAAAAGTCTAGTTTTTTATTTCGATAGCCGAAGCAAAAATCCAGTTAGGCAGGTCAGGTCAGGGAAAACTCGTCAAATCCAACTGGTATGGCCAGCATTTTTTTTATGGAATATGAGGACAAACGATCGTACGGGTCACCTGGTGTTAAGTGATCACCGCCGCCCACATTCTCTTGCAACACCAGAGGAATCACAAGAGCGTTGCCGGCCTTTAAGGAATGTGTACGCGCTTTTTTGGAAGATACCCATGTCGTATCGTCCCGGCAACACCGCACAAGGAAGCTCATTCCACAGCTTTGTAGTACGAGGAAGAAAGCTCCTTGAAAACCGCACTGTGGAGGACCGCAACACATCCAGCATTCGGCAAGCTCCGTAAAATCTTACGATAGTTCGACCGATCGTTGTTGAGAACTTTGTCCAGCAGTGGACAACTTCCGGCTCATAATATTATGAACGCAATATTTTGATTCTAAATTAATAAGTTTTATTTTTGATTGTATCGAAAGTATTATTTCAAATAATAATTGAATAATTAGATATAGAGCGCTTAGGAAGATTACTTCATGACGCTTTTGACTTGCTATCTTGTTGACTGCGGAGTACCATAACCACCACAAGATTACTTTAAATATGCCCTTAGTTAGTCAAGTGCTACAAGACTGCGTTTCTTATACATTTTAACGAACAAAAAGTAGGAGGTTCTCAATAATTCGTTCATGATTATTTATATTTGTTACCTCAGAACTTTCAGCTGGTACTTCCCGTGTGGTTCCATTGCAATTTGGTCCAAAACATACAATGGCATTCATGAGAAAACCATAAAAGTATTAAATTTGCTATAAGCATATGCACGATAATTTAACGAATAACCATTTCGATGATTCCTTTTTTATTGTAAAGGATATATTTCAAAGGTGGTTTGGGGGGACACCGATTCCATAAATAACAATAAACGTAACTAGAATTAGATTAATTAATTAGTTTATTAATACTTTTTAGTGCATATTATATCTTTTGTTTTGGAATAGTGTTCTTGAAGTCGGTTAATTTTTTGTTATGTTTACGTAGCCTGAATGCGGAATACATTTTTCACTCAGCTATTTGTCTAGTTTACAGTATTTTTGATAAAGATAGTTATGTTTACTAGTGTTAGTAGAATTGGTTAAGTTTATCCGTCACGTGAGGGATATCCGTTGATCACAAACGAACAAAGGATTTAACTGATATATAAAATCTGTTTCGCATCACAGCTCACTTGTTGTATGAACACTACATCGTTCATTGATCTGGAATGCTTCTTAAGATTTCTAAAGGATTCACATGTGACTCAACTTTTGTTTTTTGTTCAGACAATTTCGTGAAATAAAACCATTTCCTGTTTATTTTTAACAATCACTTATATTTTGAATCTTATATTATAAGTTTTTTAAACTGGAGGTCATAACTAATCGTACTTCACAAATGAAAATAAACAGTTATCAAACACCATACTAAAAGAAACCATACTATCAGTACGTAGTGCACGGCTTAACAGGGCGAGAAGCGCGGGGTGCTCCGGTCGTGATGATGAGCACGGTATTACTGACACTATTGTGTCACTATTGGTGTTCTCTACGAGCACAAGTCCGCAGTAAGAGACGGGACGTTATTGTGAACCCACGTCACTCACCCTGATGAAGGACCTCCGAATGGTCCGAAACTAGTCGGAATCCACACCGATAAAACGTAAGTAAAGCCGTGTTAAATAAATAAAGCTCTTGTCTCACGTCTCACGAAAGTTTTAATTATTTACATTCAATTTATTTTTAAATTCTTAGTGTACAATAAAAAGCCTTAGATCATTAATTCTACGTCTAGATAGACTACGACAGCTGTGAAAATGTAGAAATTTATTGATTTTAGAACTAACCTCCATTTTGAGCAATTCACGCACAATAAGATAAGGTGTCATACAAATCGCGAGTGTAAGACGTAGCTTGTCATGCACACTAAACTAAAATTCATGGCCTGTTTTTATCGGTTGTCTAACAGCAAAAGACTCTATCTATACATATAAGTTATCTAATAAAAACGCAATTACTGAGAGTAAGTAAACATCGCAATAATTGAAATACTCTTGAAATACAACACTTTGATTACATTCTTGAAACAGTTAACAAAAGGCACTCTCGATGAGTTATGAATCAAAGGAAATTGTTATCTTTTTCCCAGTTCAATCAAACATAGTTTATAATCAAGGTAACGATCTTAATACTTAATAAACATCTGAACTATTTTTGTTAAGCGATCTAAAAAAAATTTAACAAAAAAAACAACCGACTTCAAACAAACTATTTCAAAACAATAGATATAATATGCACTAAAAAGTAAAAATAATTGCGTATCTTATACAATGAAATTAATCAATATTGTTATTTTTGGAATCGGTGTCCTCCCGCCGCGGCCCCGCTCTTGCCTACTCACGCCGCGCGTGCGCAAATAGCGCGTATAGCAAATTAAGACTTTTGTGGTTTTCTCATGAATACCACTGTCAGATCTGGACCAAATTGCAATGGAACCACACGGGAAGCACCAGCTTTCAAATAAAAGAAGAATTATCAAACTCAGTTCACCCAGTCCAAAATACTGAGGGACCAAACATAAAAAAAAGATACCGACGAATTGAGAACCTCCTCCTCTTTTGAAGTCGGTTCAAAAGTATGCGTGAAAAATTTTTGGATAACGCTTCGAACACTCTTTGTGGCAAACTCGTAACTTGGAGGTCCGTGCCATATTGGGAATTAATACGACCGGGGTCTAACGATGACGAAGTTAGCACTTTGAATGAGGCAATAACGTATGTCTCTCATCTGCTACTGACACTCGATAACTCTCCACCAGCTACAGGGATTCTCGCGTGGTCGATTAGATGTTGGAAGAGATGCGCGCGCGTTGATTTCGTATCAACAGTTCGTTTTCAAGTCGTGTTGACAGACTGGAGGTGCCACGTCGGAGTGCGTTCTCTCTGACATCCATCAAGAACGTCATGCATGACAGCTAGATTTATCTGCGTGTTCCAACCATCGTTCATCGGTAGCGCGAAATATAAAAGTGTTGCATTAACGGAACACTTATAACAATAGCTATTATACTTCCCAGCAGCACATTATTCCATCTTTGAACAAAATAATAAGCTTCTAAAAGTGTATTGAGAATTTTAGGCTGGGTACTTGAATATTTACGTGAAGATCACGACATATGAGCAAGGTAAGTGATCACCGCAGCCCAACCTTCTAATAACACCAGAGGATTCAAAAAAACGTTGCCGACCTTAAAAAGCGTCGAAAAAACGTACAAATGAATTTGAAAATCGAAATCACATTGGAACGTGATGGGCGAAATCGCATCGATTCGCTGAAGTGCGAACTTAATTCTCCATTATACTTCAATAAATTACAAAATTAATACTAAATCTTGCCACATGCTCATATGAAATGGCAATTATTAATATTTAGGTGGCACATTGTTTGTTTATCTGCCACGATCATTATTCTTATGAAGGTATCAATAAGGTCTTTGATCTGTTCTATCTGTACAGGAACGTAAGAGTCTACGTAATAAACTATAATTAAATAGGAATTCTTCGTTATCTTTGAATGATGGAATGTCGTGACGTGATACCTATCGTTTCTCAGGTTCAGCTTCCTTGCTTGTAGAAATCTTGATTTTCTATAAAATGAGTCTGCAAATCCGACCATCAAAACCGTCTTCATTTTCCTCAAGAAATGAGTGAAATGACTGAAGAGTAATACTTATACTTGGCGATATTGTGAGAATAAAATTCAGAATAATTTAATTATAAATTATTCGAATATTTAAACCAACAAAGTATAAAATTCTGGACCCGTTTACACAAGATAGTGTAATATTATCTATATTAAACATGATATATCTTTAAAAAAGTTTTATAATCATACTCAATCTTCATCTCAGTGAGAGTTACATCTTTGTGTGACACTTGGCCCGTGGGGCCCAAAGGCGTGGGTACTATATTGTACACGCCTCAATAGGAATACTGTAAACCCAAGCTCTGGCATCTATTTCGGTCAACGGATCAGCTGCCAGCATTCTTGGTACACTTTCCTGTAATGATAGTATTAATTTAACGTAATAATTGTATTGTAAATATATATTTTTTTTACATGAAAAAATACAGGTAACAGCTATACTATATATTGCCTATCTCAATTAACTTACAAAATAGTGCCAACTTTACCGTAACATTAATCTCGCATTTTTATCTCTCCATTTAGACCTTTAGTAATGTCGCTCACAAAGCCGCGGCAAATTTAGAAAATCCCTTCGTCTTTCCCGTTTTAAGTCGAGAGTCGAGATTTTTTCAAAGCTTATTATAGCAAAAGGGCTGAACAGAGGGTCTATTTAGGTCATGCTTAAGTATTATCAGAGGTATTATAGTGTGCTGGACAGAGTGACTCAATTGTTGCAAAGCCTCGTTCTCGTGTATGTACAGTTTTGATTAAAGCCCTTGTTTGGATAATAGATTTTACGTTAGTATACTATGACGTGGCCGCAGACGTGGTCGCTAACTATGGGCCTTATAAGGAAGCTTATTGTCGCTCAGAGGGTGATGGAGAGGGCTATGCTTAAAGTTTCGCTGCGAGATCGAATCAGAACCAAAGTCACCGACATATCCCAAATGATTGCGGATTTTTTTTTTTT
>CATIXN010000022.1:10064099-10078693 GCA_949711725.1 Leptidea reali | reverse complement strand
TTATCCTTGACGACTATTTCTGCCGTGAAGCCGTAATGTGTAAACATTACTGTGTTTCGGTCTGAAGGGCGCCGTAGGTAGTGAAATTACTGGGCAAATGAGACTTAACATCTTATGTCTCAAGGTGACGAGCGCAATTGTAGAGCCGCTTAGAATTTTTGGGTTTTGCAAGAATCCTGAGCGGCACTGCATTGTAATGGGTAAAGCGTATCAATTACCATCAGCTGAACGTCCTACTCGTCTTGTCCTTTATTTACATTAAAAAAATCCTATTTCATACAATTCCAAATTTAAAAAGTGTAATTTGGGTTTTAGGTCACGAGTAGAGTCATATTTCACAGTCTCTTAAACTGAATTTGTCAATTACCAGGAGAAAGCACATTGGCCATTAGTTTGTAATCAGCACAAAAAGCAGCCGATACAAATATTTTTTTAGTCATAAGATTTCGTTTTTACTGATATATCGTAGCCAGATCTTAGAATTGATTACTTTTTTATGTGACCATTAAAAAAATGATTGTAATAGAATGATTGCGAAACTGAAGTGGCAGTGGGCAGGACATAGTTCGGCTGTTGGGGCAGTAAAGACTTCGAATGGTGACTACGAACCAGAAGACGTAGTGTTGGTAGGCCCCCCACAAGATGGACCGTCGATCTGGTCAAGATCGCCGGAATACGTTGGATGAGGGCAGCGCAGTGCCGATCGTCGTGGAAATCTTTGGGGAAGGCCATTGTCCAGCAGTGGACGTCTTCCGGCTGATGATGACATCAATAGATTGATATACCCATAGTTTGACGATATGAATAGCTAAACGCATTGCTACTTCATGATATGCGCAAACATCAGTGATGACATCATTGTTACGCTATCCACGGTTAGAGCTCTGAAATCGTTTTAATTTTGTGATGCATTATGGCGAAACTTATAAACAATAAAGGTCAATGGACTATTATTGTAAGATTTAAAATCACACCCAATAAAATGTCCATCAAAAACATTGAGACCAGAAGCTAACCTAAATATCCTACTGAGTAAAAAAAATGAAACCGGTACCAATATTGTATGTAAGAAGTACGTCATGACAGCATTCCAAAATGTATACATATACCCAAATGTAGCAAATAAACACCAAAAAGTGTATGCCCGTAATAAATTATCATTACGATAGGAATAAAAATGGGACGTGAATGATATTAAAAAAAAATAGTCTCTGTGCCGGAAAAATTATTCCGCGAGAAGTATGCTAATCTTCTATAAAATTCTCGCCTTATATATAAAACTTTCGTATCCCGGTGTTTGTTACCAAACTCCTCCGTAACGGCAAAACCAATTTATTTGAAAATTTGTGTGTATATCGGGTACGTCTGAAGATCGGACGTCATCTAAATCAAATCAAATCAAAATCACTTTATTCAAGTAGGTCGCGGAAATGACACTTTTGAATGTCAAAAAAATAGATATTATACCCCAAAAATTTTAATTATTGAATTTCTTTTATTACTTTATATGGCAATACAACGTTTGCTGGGTCAGCTTGTATATTATAAGAATCGGTTAGAATCATTTAGCCAAAAAGAATCAATTCATAATTATCTATAATCTTATAGATAATCACGAATATTTAATATAAATTGTGGTATAAACCCAAATAATTCTATAAATACAAATTCAACTGGACGATTACTTACAACCGCTCGCAACGAGCTAGTACACATCTTCTCCAGATTTAATTCAGATATGGATCACAGTGTCAGTTGAGTTTTAGATAAAGCCAATAGATAAAAAAAAATTCGTGAGGAATGAATAAACCGACCGCATATAGCACTGACGGATCCATCCATTGAATCTATCTTTTTAAGTAACACCCAATCTATTTGGCACACACGGAGAACTGGGTGATAAACGATCACATTTTTTTACTGTTAATTTGTCCACGTAGCAGTATGACCTGTTTCAATTACTTTATTTTTATTCACTCTAGTGTAAGTAATCATTTTCGAAGTGATTAGGAAAATTCTTATCTTGTATCTTTTTCGTAGGGGAGCGAGGGGCTTGTTGTAACAGGGGTAAGTAGTAACAGGGTGTTTTCACTAGGATCTTAAACGCTATTAACGACGACCTGTATGGCCGAGTGGTTAGCGATCCTACCTACTAAGCTAGAGGTCCCGGGTTCGAATCCCGGTTGGTGCAAGCAATTCATATGATGACTATGGATGTTTCTATCCGATTCATGTGTATTTATGTATTTTTATATTTATGTTTAAGTAAGTATATTGTATTAAATATATCGTTGTCTTGCAACCCATAACACAGGCTATATATGCCTAATGTGGGGCAAGATAATTTGTGTAAAAACTGTGTCAATTTTAATTTTTTTGACTCGATTTAACCTATAAACCGCGCCGCATCATGTTGACATAGCCAGTGTCCAGCCCATAGATAATACGCTATATATTTGAAATGTGTGTAACACCTATAATAAAGCCAACACTTATTACTTACAACAATTTATTATTTATTGTAATAATATTATTATACTTTTCTTAGTGTTTGTCTTATTGGTGTTAGATAAATAAAAAAATAAATACCAGAGATAGATGTGCCAATGATGTTTTTATTATGTAAAATCAGTGTACCCAGGCTAAGAGATGGCGCTGCGCTATTTTTAGTAAAAATATTTCACGCCCGTAGTGTACCGACTACCATCGCTAGATGGCGCTCATTATGTTTAACTTTATCTATTGTTGTATACCGTATTAATATTGATTGCATATTGCGATATTCATTAATATTGTAATTTGTTCTTTATTTGGGGATGGAAATTGTTAATCTCTTTATAGTGTACGTGTTCTGCGTTTTTTCTAGTATTTTATATTACTTTATTTACCACACGGTAGTCAAATCTTGTTTCAATAAGTAACTTAAGTAAGTTTTTTACTATCACTAGCTCCATCTATCCATCCTTCATTTATGCAAAATGATCAACATCGTGACGAATTTGCAGCGTACCTAATAGAATAGATGGTAGCACTTTCAATGCAAATTTTTATCATGTGCCAAAGTAGGGAAGTTGCACCACCCTGGTCCAGCCGGCCAGCAGTGGGTGAAAGTGTGCACGCGCTTCATTTCTGCCAGGTAATATAAAATTGTACTGTCGTAAAATTTCGGTTTGCGTTTTTAATATCGACTAATTTAATTTCTGATAATGTATTTGTATGATTGCTAAATTGTTTAAATAGTTATCTTGATAAATGTTAAAAATCGTACCATAGGGTTAGTTGTAACAAAATCCCGGGGCTTGTTTTAGAATGAGGGTGTATTAAAGAAAGTCAGAGCGGGCAACACAAAGCCATGTACGAGTTATCGACAGCTGAAATTTTAGAAAAAAAATACAGTATTCGGACACGGACGAGTAAAAAAAGAAGGACTCCACACCGTGATATTAGCAAGTGAAGCACCTTTATGCTAGTGTGTGTGCGGTTAAGGGGGATACTAGTTACACAATTCTTTCGCCTTTAAATAATCATATATTGCCACAAATACTTTTATAGTATCGTTTTGCCACTTTTTAACAACGCACGACGGCATTTTTAAACTATTTTATTGTGCCGCAAACTGATCTGTCACAGACGATGGCAAATCTCATAATGGCGGCCGATCGTCTTGTTTTAGTGTGTGTGCGTGGGGTATTTACACGTTTAACGGCTTGTTTTGGTGCTTCACTGTTATGTAAGGTGACACGGAGTTCTTCTTTTTTTACTCGTCTGTGTATTCGGAAAGGAATAAAGACTTTCGGATTATGTCACGTCTCTCTTTATAGATACATAAACATTCTCATCTTGTATCTATTTACATTCAATCATTTCAGAGAACGTTTATATTATGATAAACATAGTACATTCATTTAACAAGTCATCTAGTGTTTTGCATGAGTTTTTTTTGGACAATCTCATTACACCCAATCAAATTGTTTGTTAATAATAGGCTGAGTCTATTAATACGGATAGTGTACGAACAATTTATAATTATTTAAACGGGTACCGAACAAACAATTTATTATTATTTACTTTGTTTTTGGGACCTACTAGTGAACTTCTCTGCTGCCACCTGTTTTAATGTTGCCACACTTTAAAAAGAAGGGCTTATTCTGACATGACCTTTAAAAAGTTATGAATTCACTTACTCTTCTTGACTTCTATCTAAAATTAACCTTAAATGAGCGAGGCTCTTTGAACTCAACGTTTTCTCGAGCATTTTATATTATATATATTAGTTTATATTATTATTTCTTGTAATAATATGTGGAAACTAGGTCCATTTGTTCTTATGTATTTATTGTAATACTTTCTAAAGACTGTATGATTCCCAAATAAATAACAAAAATGATATGTTTGCGATCGCACGTCATGTCTACAATGAAAAAAATAAAAAAAAATATATTTTATTGTAAAAAAAGGACGAATTATTATTTTAATAATATCTTAAAAAGCACCCCACGCTTTTTTTACAATAAAATATATTTTTTACACTATTTTAAATTTAAATTTATTTTCTATTTTTTAGTTGAATTTTATATAAAGCGTGCTTTTTAGTTTTTTTTAACTATTATTTTTCATTTTTTAGTCAAATTGGTGTCCTCGGTCCTCGATAAATCTACAAAGTTTGAACGAAATCCAGCCGTTTAAAGTGAGTCAAAATCGCGCCCAAAGAAGTCGGTTACAAACATACAAACATACAGGTGAAGCTAATATAAAGCGTATAAAAATTCAAAATATTTCTTCGATAATGTAAGAAGAATATCGAAATAATTACAATTTAACTTTAATTTTTATATAACTTCAAAAACATATTTTTGGTGAAATACTTCATTAAAATCCGTTCACAGCTTAGATATCGAGGTAACAAAAAATGTTACTGCATTATTATATCGAATTTCGACCCCTTCTATTTATTATTATTATTATTACTACTATAAATGTGATTGTAACTTTGTTTGTTATGCTTTCACGCCTATATTACTGAACCGTTTTGGATGAAATTTGATACACAGATAGACAAGAGCTTGGGAAAGAACATAGGCTATCTTTTATCGCGAATAAAAGGCTTGGAGTGGTTGAAAAAGGGGGTGGAAGTTTGTATCGAAGTTCGTCATTATCGATGATAGCACCATGAAAATTTGTATTTAGGCACTTGATAAGAAATATTTAAATATTTGTTCTAGCGTTTTAAGAATTACGACCTATGTGGGGTGAAAAAGGGGGATGAAATTTCTATAGTTCTTTAGTTATAGGTACCTTATAAAAATTAGTTAACTATAGCACTTTGTAGTGTATTATTTGCGAATATATAAAAAAATATTTATTATTTAAAAAATGCTGCCCAAAGTAACCATTGCGACCCACACGAAGTCTTGGGTAAAAGCTAGTATTAAATAAATCTGAGATGACAAACATGAATGAACAAAATGTATCGGTGCCGTTAAGATATTTCAAACCAAATGCCAAATGATATTGAACCTATCGCTAAAAATAAGTTTTGATTAAATGGATATTACGATACTCACTAAGAACAACTATAAGATGAGGTAATTGAACTGCATATATATAACTAATTGCAGTATTCTTCTAATATTTCTTATAAAAGCAAAATTAAAATCTAATACGATATTAAATTGCAAATTCTGATCGTTTTTCACTCATTAACCATTTTGTTTCTACCTGCCCTGAGGCTTCTCGTTTCATTGTAGAGTTTTTGCTTATAAACCTTTTCGTCCATTTGTACACTGAACAGTTCATCGCCTGAGGATATTCTTTTACTTCACATATTTAGGAAATATCTCTGTTAACATTATTTTAATGTCTAAATATCCCAGTGTTGTTTGAGTTTATTCGTTTCTATTTAGAACCAGTGGTTCGGAATGTTATCCAGTAGGATTATATCAATTATCAATCTTCCTTCAACCTTACCAAATTGGCAGTGCCCCAAGGCAATATATTTTTCAGATACACCAAACCCGAGTGTGCCGTACAGCAGCCTACTCCCTCACCAATTTAGATCCTTATTTTGTTTATAATATGGTTTATTTTGCATGGTCTTATAGCTTGTTTCAATAGCTTTCTGATACATTCACTCAAATTATCCTTATTATGAGAAATCTATTCTACACGTAAAATATTACGCATTGATAGAAGGCTGCATGAGCGCCAAAATCACACACGTATCAGAGAGCGCCGATTCGTTTATCACAGACAAATAATATAACTACTCACGCTTAGGTTAAAGTTTCTCATAAAATTGACTCTCTTATAAATTTTTGTTATTTCATATAAATGACACAATACCTATTCTGAAGAAGGAAACTCGTAAGCCTTTAATTGAATAACACTATTATGAGCATTTATTCAGAGAGTAGAATTTACATATATATGTACATTCTATCCTTAACTAAGTATCTATCTGTTTGTCTATTGACAAAGGCCTTCCGTTTGTCTATACCCCGAAGGGTGTGTTCCGTCCAGCGTCAATTAAGTTTTCTCATAGCATAAGTGACATTTGTTATTCTTGTTTTCGCTCTTAAATCTATGTTTTGAACTTTGTGTGTTTTATTAATATTCAAGATACTCCTCTCTACGGCTCTTTGGCAAGTCTCTAGTTTTTTAATCTGTTTTTTCGTATGCAACCATGTCTGATAACCGTCGGTCAATACAGGAAGTACACAAGAATTATGAAGTTTTCTTTTTAAGTTTATTTTGATATCTTCTCATTACTTCTTTGAGTCCCCAGTATTTTTTCCAAGTATGTCCTATTCTTGTATCAATTTCTATGCCTTGATCTTTTTGTGATATAACTTGTCCTTGGTAAGTATTGTTGATTAAAAGCAATTAAAATAACCCAGCTTTTGAATTAAAACACGCCATCAAACAGATAAGATAAGATACATAGGCTGCCTTAATAAAGTCACAATATAGTTGGTAACTATATTAAATCTAATTTTATGTTTCGAAATTGTTCCCTCTTAGCATAACACACTTGAAATATTTTTTCCTAAATTAAATTCCTTTCACAGAAAACTCATCATCCTACATACCTAAGAATTTTTGTTCTTCAGTAACACTCATTGGGAATTTATTGGGTCAATAGGTAGGATGCTCAAGCTTTTCCAAGCCAGTATCTTTAATTGCAGCAATAAGAAACGTCGAACCTAAGTGTGAGCTCGGGCATTATTTTGATGGAAGAAAATAATTTTTGCATGTTGCTTCGCTATTTCTCACAAACTTCGTAACGCATTTTTTTAATTTCTTCTAGATGTAAAGAACCAAATAACAGTAGTTTCAAGGTAAAGATATTCAATAATGACCATCTCTTTAGTATAAGAAAAAAGAGAGCCAATGACCTTTCCGAGCGAACGACTCGGTGATGATAGTCAGGATGATTCCAGTTCAGAGTGTAAAATTGTGTTTTAACTAATGAGGTGAAGCCACGTTTCATTTACTATAGTTCGAGCTAATAAATGTTTAGAAACTTATCGTAACAGTCAATCTTCTACTTCTACTTCTCAAGGTCATGTACTTCAAACCTTTAAGATTTCCAACTGATTCACTCTATTTGACTTGTAATCTTTTGACAATTAGGAAACTTTATGTTCTTAAAATCATTTCAGCCGTCAACAACAAGTCACTTCCGCTAGATCACGCCAAATTGATCAGTAGAAGAAATGATAAAGTAGCAGATACCATTACTGCTCGCACTACTTTTGCTGAACGACAGTTTAGCTGTCAATCAGTGTTCTTATATAATAAAATAAATCGTGTCCTAAATATATATCCTATGACATTACATCTATGCAGAAAAGCTTTAAATAATTGGCTAACTTGTCTTGCTTAGATCAGACTGACATGATAAACACACGCATTGCATAGATGGACCCAATCAAAGGTCCAATTCAAACCCACATCCACACACTCACTCACTCACACACACACACACACACACACACACACAACACAAACACACACAATTAATTGTAAATTGTAAAATTTGGTTTTTATCATTTCTGTTTATTTCTATATTGTTTACTAAATAAAAAGTTATCTGCTAAGGAAGTTGCGAGATATTCCCAATACAAGTGTCCTAAGACAACTTACTGGGAAGTCTCAACCACTAAAAAATGTATATGTAATCTTTGAAATAAACGAAATTTATTTGTTATTATTTATTAATCTTATCAAAAGAAGCTCGGGAATTGTTCAGTCTCATTTGTTTTGTGCATCGGTAACCCAGTACGCGGGAAGCTTATTCATTTCTAAGAGCTCGTGTTTAATGCTATTCCCAATGCCATTAAAAAATTTAAATGCTTACTTCGGCTATAAAACTTAGTGTGACTCGACAAGTTTACCAGTGGGAGGCTCCTTTGTACAGGATGCCGGCTAGATTATGGATAAATAAATAAATGGTTGAAGAAAATTGTTTTTTTTTATATGAAAATAAAGGGATGAGACGAGCAGCACGTTCAGCTGATGGTAATTGATACGTCCTGGCCATTACAATGCAGTGCCGTTCAGGATTATTGAAAGCCCTCAAAAATTCTGAGCGACACTAAAATTGCGCCCGTCACCATAAGATGTTAAGTCTCATGTGCCTAGTAATATCACTAGCTGCGGCGCCCTTCAGACCGAAACACAATAATGCTTACACATTACTACTTCGCGGCAGAAATAGGCACCGTTGTGGTACCCATAATCTAGGCGGCATCCTGTGCAAAGGAGCCTCCCACTGGTAAATATCTCGTTCTCACTATTTTTTTGAACGGCCTTTTGCAAAAAGGAAAATATATTCGAATGATACTAAGTCAAAGCTTTGCATAGATCAATTATTCCAAGTTAACAACTCGTATGAAATCAAATAGAAACTTATTTTTGCAACTTAAGCCCTTCTATTATATTTCAACAACCTTCAGTGAGTGGATAATATTGAGAAGGGTCTGACGGGATGTTACGACAGTTACGTCATTCATATCCGGAGCTTCTTAAAATTTACTCATTGCCCAAAATTTGCCTGAATTTACTATATAAATAATGATTAGTAGTTTTTATTATCATTAAAATAACAGTCTTTGTGGTCTTTATAAAATTTATTTATCAAAATAACATATAAAATTTGAAAAACAAAATTTTATGAACGATGCGGGATATGAACCCACGACCTCCAGCGTTCCGTGCCGGTGCTCTTAACAACTGAGCTAACTAAAAATTCTGTTTGCTTTGTTCAACTCTCAGGTTGTGGCTTCATCTACAGGATCTACTTTACAGTTGATAACCTGCTCAACCCCAATATTTGCATATTAGGAAATTGACTTGAGATGTCGCTCTTCTAATTAAAACTAGAAGTGAGGGTTGTCACTTAAAAAAAAAACAAATCATATTGGTTATCAAAATAATTTAAAAGAAACACACTAAAACACAACCCTAAACGACTTTTGGAATGTTTTCTAATGAGCAAATCCATTTGATGTTGAAAAAAATTGCCTACTTTGTAAAGCTGATATTGTTTACTTAACATGAACTGTTTCAATTTAATTTTGGATACTTAGTAGTTCAAGACCACGCTAAATGTTCTGTAAAGTAGAAATACATTATCAAACTTATTCATTATATCTTACCTGCCGAACCATAACTTTTAGAAATCCGAGATTGACTGCCTGGGACACCTACAGGGAGAACCATTAAGCATTAAAGGACGTTTAAACGTAGCATCTCTTTGGGACCAATTGTTCAACCACTAGAAATACGTCAGCTCACTGCAAAAGATAATAAAGATAATCTGAGCATTGAGTAAAGTAGCATAGAAAAGAGTGTCTATCACAAAAGATCACACTGGCCGCAGTGAAAGATCCCTGATCCCTAAAGATGCTTTACCACCATAACCATAACCATAATCATTTACCGCCACTTCAGACAAGTAGCGCATTTATGAAAAGAAACAACAAGAAATGCACTGCCCCTTTTTTAAGTCAGTATTGAAAGCTTTAACATTTTACAAAAGTTGTAATGTAAAAAAATACTCCAAAGAATTATTAGAACAGTATGCACATCAATAGTGTGGTTATATAATGGAATTATGCAAATACATTACTAAATGTAATATGAAATAAATTTTATGCATTATTCACCAAGGAACTAATCTGCTGGTGCCTGTATGTGATTTAAAAACTGCACCAAAATCAAAACACAGGATAAACCTAAAAGTATCTTAAAAATAAAATACAAATAAACAATAGTTACATTTTAGTAATAGTATTACATTATTAAAATGTAACTTTATTATAATAGGCATTTAAATAAATGTTTTTCCAGTTACTCTAACTATAATCTTAATTGAAATCCATGCAAATATAAATTTATGCGAGCTTTTTCTTTGCTAAAGCATTATATCTGCTAAGGAAATAGATACGATTGAAGGAAATAAGCAGAAAAACGAATTCTTCCGAGTAACTACGCTAAAAGTTTATATCGCTGCAATTTTTTTAATTATTGGAGCTTAGCCACGAATACAACATTAACTTTTGACACGCTGGAAATATAATACCGCTAATTAGATATGATTTAGAATGAAACTGAATGCGAGTAAGAACGTCATTTATTTATTTCTATAGATTGTATGATGTGGGTGGACATAGGTTAAATATGAGAATTCGTATTTCATATTTTATTAAAAAGCCGAGTAAGTTCAACGCCAAGGATTCGCCCATTCTCTCCATTTTTTCTAAGTAAGGTGAAGCAGTACTTTACTACAAGCCACCGCCAGCAAATATATAAGGTGAAAATTGGGCCTTACATGGAGTACTGTTTTCACCTCTAGGCGGAACCTCCCCATTACAAGCTTCTTCAATATGACGGCATATAACGATGAGCTGCTCGAATAATCGACGAACAAATAATTTCCGATGGGCTTAATTCCCTCTGCAACGGCAGCGTAACGACGTCCCAGAGAGATCCGTACCGTACGACAGCTCCAGCACGAGTGCCTCGAGTGTTTGTTTCTTGCAGAGTAGGAAAATACATTTTCATTACTCATACTCGGAAAGTAATGTTGTTTTGATCTGATTATTGGGTGGAAAATGCTGCTTCCCTCCCTCCATAGAGAGGGAAAAACTCATACAAATTACTTCCCACCATGTGAGGGCCGGAATGAACTTTAAAAACAGAACTGCTGTGAAGAGTTTTATGTAAAAAAGAACTAATAAAAAAATGCTGCGGCCATGTGACCTTCTAAACAGCCAGTGTGAACTTAGCGCAAACTTCTTTGTAACGCGGTAAGTTCCATATTTGAACAACTAGTTTTATTTTCCTCATATTTAAAATGAAAAGTAGAGTGTTTAACTCGGGTAAAAGTATGAATTCCTACTCGGACTAAAGCCGACCTCGCTGCACTCGGAAGTCTAAATACCTCGGGAATTGATTCCTTCGACCCTCGGTTAACAATCTACTATTCCGTATTGAAAACCCCGAAACGGGGCCCATATGTGGAACTCAGATGTCCGCATATTATACCAGGAATCGAATTCCACCACCGGACATTACGTCATCCGAGTTAACGTCTGGAATTTTAAGCCTCGTAACCCATCACGTGAGCATCTTGTCCAATTGCGTTTGTATAAAAAAGCGGAAGTATTTTATTTGATTTTACAATTTTTATATATTTAAAAGATTTAAATCTTGAATACACCAACATCAAGCTTGTAACAAAATATTGTACCACAGTTCCGTGAGCTCTGATAACGTAGCAATGTTCGCGATCGCTATCCCGTGCAAGACATAGTACGACTCATACGGCGAAAAGGGTAACCCGATCCGACATGTGATACTTATCTGGTCCCAGATTTAAGTGTCAGTGTTTAAATCGTAACATCAATTATTCACACATTAACGTGCTATCAGATATGCTCACTGATTCCACACACCTTTACTCAACAGCAAGAGTAAAATCTTGATTGCGAAAATTAGAGTCTGACTGTAATTTTACAACTGACGCACAAATTGTCTTTAACTCTCACTTTTATTGTTCCACTATGACCAATTGAAATCAAATTAAAAGAAGCGCATAATAGTGCTGACGCAGTAAGCAGATGCACGCACTACATATTTTATTATAGATGAGAGAAAGAGAGTGATTTATTCGCTTATATTCTTCTCCAACACCGGTAGAATCCCAGGACCATTGGCAGTCTTTTTGGAAGTGTAAGCGCTTTTTTGTAGGTATCTATGTCGTAACGTTCTGGACACACCGCATAAAGAAGCTCATTCCATAATTTGGTTAGACGTGCAAGAAAGTTACTTGTAAACAGCTCCGTGGAGGAGCATCACACATTCAGGTGGAACGCCCTCGATCACCAATGTTGTAATTTGCGTTAATGAAGTTTATCAACCAGCGTGTAATTAAGGTGTAGATAATTTTTTTCGCATGAGATAAGTTCTGGTTAGGTTAAGCGATAACAACCGTAGGAAAAATCTTCAAAATTATTTGATTTTTTGCTTAAGGATCAAATCGAACAGAAAAAAAGGATGGAAAATGCTGCTTACACAGCAGGATAAAACTAGTTAAAAGAAATTTCTAGTACAATTTAAATTTAAAAATGGAATGGGAGAATAATTTTGAAAATAGAACAGATCCGGGGGTATATGAGCCGTACTAAGCGTGGCCTACAGCAGTTCTAGTTCAAACTGAAAAGGAAAAAGGAGAAGATAGAAGAGAACTAGTGTTGGGTGCGGTGTGATCTGCTGAAGGTAGCGCCATCGACAAGAGGAAACAGCAGCAAACCATTGAAGTACAAGTTTTAAAAGTGAACGCAAATAAAGACTCGTTCCTAAGTGGAGTATTAATTCCTATACCGGACCCACTCTCTTGTCAATAAAATATTTCTGTATCACTGCCTTCAAAGGTACAACCCGTTGAACAGTAGTCTCTAGGGCGGAAAACACCGATCTAGTTTCTCAGTTCGGAGTATTCAAACTTTGTTACTTAAATAACTCAAACACAGCTCTTATGTAATGTTTAACTATCTCAAGTTTTGAACTTACTTGCTTGCTATTTTCTGGGATTCTCTGATCCTACGTCATAGTATTTTTATACCTTATATTTTTGCTTATATTAAGTCTCACCTGTATATTTAAAGAGAAGTGTGAGGAACTGCATAGTGTCCTTAAGGCGACAACCCAATTAGTCTGGCTTGCCCGAGGAAGTGACACTTTTTACATAAAACTGACGTGAAGCAGCAGCTTAGCTATTATTAATGCATTACAAGACGTCCACGATCCATGTGTGATATGATGGATGACAGAGAGACTTGCTGCCTCTTTTAAAACATCCACATGGCTACAGATTCTATGTTAGAGCAGTTCAAACAGCAGAGATGGTGATTCTGTATTTCAACGCTCACTACGTCAGATGGCTTAGCTCAAGCACCGCCGATCATGCCAGAAGTGAGTTGTCCCATAACTACAAAAATCGTGGAAGAACACTGTCACACAAGGTTCGTTGACACATTTATCACGGGGAGCGATCCGTAGAGCAAATTCACCTGATTCCTGCCGCCAAATACCACCTTCGCACGACACGCCACAAGTTAGGATATCATCCCCACCAACTGGATGTGTGGCGATCCTCCGTACGTACTTGCAAAGCTGTGGGATGAATTCCTTGTGCAGTGTTTCCGGGACGATACGACACGGGTACCTTCAAAAAAAGCGCCTACACCTTAAAGGCCGGAAACGCTTCTGTGATTCCAGAATGTGGACGGTGGTGACCCGTACGTTCGTTTGTCCTTCTTTTCAATTAGAAAACGAATATGATTTCTTGTAATTCGGTTCCTTTCTTTTACAAACATTAGATATCAGCCTACCTAAAGGTCAAACAATAGGAAAGACGAGACTTAGAGTGGCATAGATGGTGCAATGCGCAACTTCTCCTCAGCGGGATTTCTTGCACGATTTGAAATAAAATGTGATTTTGATATGGAAGGTGTGGGAAGTATTGACTAGGGTTTGCCTTACACTAACTAGTAAACTAATATGGCAATATGAAACAGAAAAATATGTAGTATTTGATTTCAATTAATTCATTATTTATATCGTGGATGAATGATGGACCTTGACAATGACTTTGAATCAAATTATATAATCTACTTATAAACCTTAACATTAAAATATAATTTGAGACACGGACTGATACTTTCAATATGCTTTTCAACAACGTCGTTGGCGTCTGCAGCAGCATCTTTTTCTGCCCCTAAGCAGTAATGGGTAAGACTATTTGTGTTTCGGCTTAAAGAGCGTTGAATATAGCAATCTTACTTAGCTAAAACTAAAGACTGTAACGGCTGGAAGCTAAATTTTGGGCGGTTCTCTTGTGGACTGTATGGTGTCTAAAATATTGTTTCCTTATTACTTAACTACTTTCTCTTTAAGAAATTCGTAGAACGAAATGTGATGAATGAAACTCCAGCGAGTTATTAATTATCAACTTTGTTACATAATAAACTCAAAGTTAAAATATTTTCCATAAGCATTAGTGCACTTTTTATACCAATATACTTCCT
>CATIXN010000022.1:10040228-10064089 GCA_949711725.1 Leptidea reali | reverse complement strand
TGACGATTTCAATCAGACCATTCCTCCGTGTAGATGACCGCTATTCGATACAATAGGTCGGGGACAAAAGCCTTTATAAAATCTTTTTTACTTTGATTAACGCGAGTGTTACAAATTTAAATAAAACACTTTTAGAATATTAAAACGCCTGTAATTGTAACTGTTTTTACATTAGATTTTTGCGTAAGAGTTACATTTTTATTTTAGTCAACCCGACGTTTCAAGACCTTTCCAGATCTCGTTTTCAGGGGAAGGGATCAGTCCCCCTGAAACTAACTTTTTCGCAAAAATCTAATGCAAAAACAGTTACAATTACACGCGTCTTAATCCTGTAAAAGTGTTTTATTTAAATAAAATCTCTTTTGCTATTTATTCTATTCGTATCAGACTACATTTGATGAAAAATGTTCCATTTCAAAATAAGACTGTACAGTTTAGTGAACTCTCACTTATTAAAATACTCAATTTCAGTTCCGAGAAAACAGCTTTTTTTACATGTCCAGAGAAGAGCGACGCTTTGCTTATGAGAAGTGCAATCGTTAAAAAATGTTGATTCGAGCATTTTTTTATTTCTTTTCTTTCAGTCAAAATGAGTGAGTCTAATGAAGAAATTCTATGTATTTATATAAAAATTTATTGGAAAAAGTGCTCAAACCCTGCGAAAAAATTTGTGACCTTTATTGACCTAAGTTTTAGTAAGCTACTCTTATTTGTTACAAAGTTGGCTTAACCGGTTTCAGGCCAGGAATTTTACTGTCAATGATCCGGAAATTTTGATGCACCTGAACTTAATATTGCGATTCTCAATCATTCTTATATAATTCTTAATAATCAAACCGAACTGTTCCTGAAGAGATTGATAACTGATGATGAAAGTGGATCACGTATGAACAGAACGTCTTATAAAGATAATTATGTAAGATTGGTCAGCTTTCACAGACTATGGCAAACCCGGGTTGACCCGCAATAAGATTTACCGTGTTAAACACTTTCTGTGTGTATGGTGGGATGGGAAGGGCATTTTTTGTTATGAGCTCTTACCGCCGAACATAATCATCGATTTGGGTCTTGTTAGTCAACAATTACTGATAATGAGATTAAAGTAAGAAGTTAAGAGAAAGCGGCCTCCATTAGTGAATTAAAGGGTGTGGTCTTTCATCACGATAACACTAGATGACACACATCTTTAGTCTTCTTCTCATTCGGATACTCTTGTCAGAGTGGTCGTGGCTACAAAGATGATTCGACATTAGTCGTCGTTGGTCTCCTTAGTTTTAGGTTGCACTGCCACCCGCGCGTTGTTCCTCCACTTTACTCCACCACAGTTCTCTGGGTCACTGCTTTAATTAGATCCATCCATCGCGTGGGTGAGCGTCCTCTCGCTCTTATCTTCTCCACCCCTAGCCCTGCACTACCAACCACTCAATCGATGCTTCATTTCTGAAGATGTGGCCAAAGAACTTCAGATATCGTAAATGCACAGTCAGCGATAGCCTTTATTTTATCTTCAGTTCTTTCAAGATGGAATGGTTGGCTTGCAAAGTGCTTAGTGGTTTTGTTGATCCTTCTGTACCGCAGACCTGCCTTCGGATTTCCAGCTTACTACCCCTGGTATTGGAAACAGTAGAACCAAGATAGATATAGGGTGGCACCACCTCACAGCTGGCAACACGTTGAATTTCTATTCTGTTATTATTTTCGCGATCTACTATCAACATCTTGGTCTGAACTCTGTTGATGGCCAGTCTGAATTCAAGACTGGTTTTCTCCTAACGTGCAAGTAGTTCTTCAATATCCTTCTTTGTTTGGGCAAGTGGTCTAGTGTCGTCCGCATATCTGATATTACACATCTTTCGCCATCTTTACTAAACTAAGATAGTTTGCCTGGGGGTTGTTAATACACTTGCCATATAACCCTGAATGTCAAGAGTTTTAAGTTAACATCTAGAGAGGACTGCCAAAACTGCTTATTTTTTGATCAAAAGTCTCAAAATATGTACAGCAACGGGATCACGTCAATAACTACAAAATGGGACGTAATATAATATACTGTAATTGAATGTAAATAAACATTAACTTTTTTTCAGTATAAAGCGCCAAGATACTTTTCCCCGATCCTATCATTAAGTTTAACAAATTTTATTTAAAGTAGTACTTTTCATCTTAAAATAGAAAACGTTCCCTACACTTTATGGTATAAAGAACGTAATACTTCAGCAATATATGATTATTTAATGGCGAAGGAAATGCAATCTTCGCTAGGATTAAGCGATATATTTTAAGAAGGATAATAATTCTATCGTTCAAGTAGTAAAATATTATGCAATATCTTAACGTCACTACAATGCAACCATACGCTTGGATACTCTTGTGATACACTCACATCGATCGTAAGAGCTTTGGTTAGCTTTTCACCCACTGCGCATAATAGTGAACATGTGAAGTTTTCATCTTAAAATAACCGTTTTAAATAAGTACAATAATTTTTTTTTAAAGCAAAAGTATAACGAATACTGGTTATAGTCTTAAGCAGATAAAAAAGAGGATATAGACAAAATAGAAGAATTCTATTAAAAACGGTGATAGAAGAATTCTATCAAAAACGGTGATTGATCTAAAAAGAAACGGTGGATTGTGCTTACAAGAATATAATAAAAATGGGTCATTTTAACGGACAAATTGGGAAATGCCACGAAGGCGAAGAGTATACCGTAGGAAAACACGATTATGGCAAGAGAAGTAAAAATGGAGAAAGATTGGTAAACTTTGGATTAGAAAACAAACTAAGCATCATGAATAGCTTTTACAAAAAGAAAAAGAGTAAGAAATGGACGTGGACTTCTCCAAATGGGCTGCATCGAAATGAGATCGATTATGTTATGACCAATAAACCAAGAGTTATTAAAGATCTCGCAATTATATAATTTAAATTTTAACTCTGACCATAAGATGATCCGTGCGACATTACGAGCAACACATATGAAGAAAAGTAGAAGGTTGCAAACAAAATCAGTACCCTATGAGAAAATTAAAAATGAGGCGGAAATAAAGAACAATTTTAGAGAAATTCTGAATAGAAGTGAGGGAAAAGATTACAATAAATCAACTCAATCGAAATATTGCGACTTTGTAAATATCCTGAAAACTGAAGCCAGTTAAAGCAAATACAAATAATAAAGGTATACTCTCTACAGAAACGACTCAACTACTTCGAGAAAGAATATTGCTTATGCAAAGCACAAAAAGTAAAGAGAAACGTAAAGAGATTGCAGAAATAAGTAAAAAAATTAACGAACAATTAAGGAAAGACAGAAAGCATAAAAGAACAAATATTTTTCAATACCATAATAAGAAAACAGGCGGAATAAAGAAAGAATTAGAAACAAAGAAAAATTGCAAGCCAAATATGAAAGATAAACAGGGAAAATACACTAGCAAAAGATCTGAAATATTAAATATTGCTACGGAATATTATAAGGATCTATATAAAAGCAAAAATTTTAATCTCAATGAAATAATAATTGATGACACAGATGAATCTGAACATATACAACATGTTCTAGAAGAAGAAACAATAAAAGATATTGGAACGCAGAAGTTAGGAAAAGCGCCCGGTCCCGATCAAATCACTAATGAACTTCTTAGGATATCAATGCCAGTAATTGTACCAAAATTAACCAATTTATTCGAGGAAATTTTAAAGACAGAATATATTCTAGAAGATTGGGCAAAATCTGTGATAGTTTTATTACACAAAAAAGGGGACAAAGGAGACATTGGTAACTACAGACCGATAAGCTTAAGTCGAATATATATAAGATCTTCTCAAAAATATTAATATTAAGACTTAATAAAATTCTCGATGAAAACCAACGTAAGGAGCAAGCCGGATTTAGGAGTAACTTCTCGACTATTGATCATATTTACGTCCTGCGACGGATACTTCAGAAATATAAAGAATACAATAAAGTATACTATCTGGGTTTCGTAGACTTCAACAAAGCTTTCGATTCGTTGGAACATCGCTATATATGGGAATCATTAGATCGACAAGGGGTTAATAGAAAGTACATAAGTATTTTAAAAAACATTTACCAGAAAAGCACAGCACAAATAAAACTGGAAACGACAGGCGACGAGTTTCCAATTTAAAGAGGCGTCCGTCAAGGTTGACCCTATATCACCGAAATTATTCTCAGCTGTGTTGGAGACGATCTTTAGGAGCCTAGACTGGGACACATTCGGAATTAACGTGAACGGAGAAAAATTAAGTCATTTGAGATTTGCGGACGATTTAATACTGATCTCCGAATGTCTAAATACACTGGAAAGAATGCTACAACAATTATCAGATGAAAGTGCAAATGCAGGTCTCTCTATGAATGTAGCGAAAACAAAAATAATGAGCAATTCTCCATCAAAAGAGGCTATTACAATAAATAACCTGCAATTAGAATATGTAAACGAATATATTTATTTAGGGCAATTAGTATCACCAACAGAGAACATGCGGAAAGAAATTGAAAGAAGAATAGCTAATACATGGAAGAGATTTTGGTCGTTAAGTGAAATAATGAAAAACACAGATGCCAATGTCAGAGAAACGCAAAGTTCTTAATGCTTGTATCCTGCCATGTCTGACATACGCATGCCAAACTTGGGCCTTAACAGAACAATAACAAAATATAATCAGTATATGTCAGAATGGGATAGAGAGAAGCGTATTGGGAGTAAGGAGAAGGGATAGATAGAAGGGGTACCGATAAATAAGATAAAAGGGATAACTAAGTTCAAAAAAGTTCAAACAGTATACAGAAAAATGAAATGGCGCTGGACAGGACATATGTTGAGAGAAAAGACAAAGAAATGGACCAAAACTATAACCGAATGGTACCCTAGAGAAAGCACACGAAGCAGAGGAGCACAGACAAAGAGATGGGAAGATGATTTTAAGAAAGCAGCGGGCCCAGAATGGTTACGTATAGCAAAAGAAAGAGTCATGTGGAAAGCCTTAGAGGAGGCCTTTGTCGAAAGATAAGCTGTTACAAGGAGAGAACAACCGAATGCCAACGATAGATTGATAGTTTAAGTTAATGATATTTTGTTACCTCTATTAAACTTTTAATATGTTATGTTAATTAAGTTCAAAATAACAGCAATAAAGGCTTATTTTATTTTATTTTATTTTTTATAGATTAAACCTCAAATACATAAAATATATAAAGTATAAGCAACGTTTAAATATAAATATTCCTTAAATGAAATCTTTTTGGTCCTCCAGACCGTATCTCCTCAACGTTAGCCAATCAAAAGATAAAAAATTAGAAGTAGTGCTTGTATCTTTTATATACCATACCAGTATTTGTTATAGGTATAAAAAGCAAATAATTATTAAATTTTAAATCACCAAGACTAAGTCCAAATGTGCTTGAAATAACATTGTCCTAGATAAAATTAACATATTTTTAAGCTAACCAAGTGACCCGCTTGCATGCCGGATCTCACACTAAACTAACAATAATGTTAGAGTACCCACATGTTTTTCATTAGCATAGTTAAGCCTTTGTATTAAATTACTTTGTGTGTACAAGAGAATTAAATGTTATTTAAGTGCTGCCTTCCCATGTGCCATTAAGTCACCCATATTGTTACGGTTTGTTACGATAATAATACTATGAAATAATGGGTCTGCTGATGGTTTTGTTAACAGCGTCTAAATATTCATGACGGTCAAGGGCTCTTAGTTTTTGTATATAACCGAACCCATTCGTCAAATGAATAGACAAAATAGTAAAAATTTTGGGCAGCTAATAAGAAATTAACAACTGAATACCTTGTGATGTCTTTACATTTGTGAGGTTTTTTTTTTCATAAAGATTAAAATGTTGTTATTGTCTGGGACTAAGATATTGACAGTAAGAACACCGCTTATTCCACATTTTGCATAATAATTTAAATAATAAACTTTAAATAATAATAACAGTTACAAAATAACTTTGTACGATATCTACTATTTAAATAAAAAAAACACATTTCAGTTTGAGCACTCAAAAATATCTAACCAAAAATTTCATCTCGACGCGGAGGTCGACATTAAAACGAATATCGTCGGAATTCTTGTCATTCGTTACTTGTGCAAGACTATTGAGATACTCTAATTCTAATTCAATGAAAAATATATTCTGATAAGTTTTATGAGAAAATTATTATCAGATATAAATCATTTATTATCATAAATTCGGGTTAGCACGTTTCGGCCATAGTTACTGAAACTCCCCAGTACTCAAAATTAAAAACAAAACTTGGTTGGCGGCGTTTTATTTATTACGTAATACAGGGTTGATATTATCTTGCTTATTTACTAGTTCTTCTCTTTTTATAAGATATAAAATTTATGAACAGTTAAAAAAAATTGCGTTCTACACACAACAGTACTCGAGTACTAACCATTTCATTGAAAAATTAAAAATATACTACACAGAGTGGAATTTTTCGGCATTGCGAGTAGAGTTTTGAATTTTTTGTAGGTTTTTAATGCTGTTGCGGCCTCGCAAGAAGTCAAACTAGTTGTTGGAAAATAAAACAATGCGGGATCAAATATTTTTCCAAAGAAAAATAATCGTCGTGCATTATTTACGACGATGGTCGATTTTATAAAAATTATCTACATCTAATTCTATGTTAACATGTCTACTTCTGAAATAAAATAATATTTTTTTTATTTTTTCCGATAGAGGACCCATGTCATAAACAGTGTCGTCTAAATAAAGGTATAAGAAACAATTAATGCAGTCGTTTCATTAAAATCAGTTAAAGCGACGTTTCTATCGTTAGAAAGAGATTTCAAAATGCATAGACAGATAGTCATGCCTATGACGCTGCCGTTTTGTTATTATGTACTTGTTTAATATTTGTTAGTGCGTTATGTTTCTTCGTATACTACGCGTCTATTCGTATTTTGGTAATCTGAACTCCCTTTTGAATAAACTCGGCTTGTTTAGCCAAGTCAGTTCACAAAATACGCAGAATGGTTTGATGATTAACTTTATCAAAAGCTTTGCTGAAGTCGGACACAAGCCACAAAAATTTTCTCGTCAAAATTTCTGAATGCAAGCTGTTCAAAAAGCAAAGAAGATGATTTTAGAAGGAAATTGAGAAGTAAATAAAACTATCACAAAAAATCTATATCTATTGTAGTACACATTTTCACCAATTTACCGTGGTTTTAATTTACGTACTATGCACTTTTATTCCGTATAAAGCACTTTTAAGTCCTCTTCGTTTAACTAACTACATGAACTAGCTGTAACGTCTTAAAATATTGGATTCCAACGACTAAAATTCAAAGTAGAAACTACATAAATTAGAAATATTTTGATAGAGCTCCATCATATCCAATTATCCTACTTCCGCATCTTTCAATTCAAAAATACTACGAAATAACGTAATAAATCAAAATAAGTAAATATTAATAAAACTCGATTAACAGCGAATTTAAACTTGAGTTGGAGAAACTACACGAGTGGTTGGTTCTGTTCTAACTTTCATCCTGAGACTCAACATGCACTTAAGTAGGCATAATCGTTTGAAAAGCTCCTCGACGTGCAAGTGACGTAAAAGATTGATAGGCTTCACACCAATCCTAGTTACTGGATGTGAATTTAAATTTTTACCAAGAAATTTCTCGATCCGAACTCGATGTGACAAAGACGTGTTCGTCAAACAATATTTTACTTTTGTATATAATAATAGTATTAGTAGGTTTTTATTAAGTCTTAACGTTATAGTTTTTTAAGTAGTGCTGATATTTCTTTGATATAATAATAGTATAGAAATCTGATTGAGTGTTATAGTTTTCTGTGTTGTGGTGACTTCTATTTCTACGCATACCGCTGCCTACTGCAGTACAAAGTGACGCGATTAATAACCAGTTCCGTATCAATACATTCCTGAGCACCGGCGTTGACAACCTTCGGCATGGAAGATTTATGCAAGCGTTGCAATGAAAAAGTTCTGGATGGGGCCTCGTGTTCGGGTTGCCGATTAACCTATCACTTCCACTGTGTTAGCTTATCGGAAGTTGGGTGGCGGAGACTGGGATTTGAAAGACAGGGCTCGTGGATTTGTCCTGAATGTAGAAAGAGTCCTATCCAAACGAGCTCTGCTTCCAAGAATCTAATTCCGGAGGACGCTTCATACCAGGTGCAACTAACCAGAATTGAGAATATGCTGTCCCCTCTCACTTCACTCCCAGAACATGTCGAAAAATTACGCAATGAAATGTACGAACTAACCTCAAAGATAAATACGAGTGTAATTGAAGATATTAACACGAGGCTGGCAGATATTGATACAAAACTCTCTGTTGTTGAATCTCTAAGTCAAGAACTCGACCGGGTTAAGTCACAGATTCTCAACGTCGAGAATAGATTAAAAAGTTATGATACTGAACTTGCGAAGAAAGATGCTGCTATCTCTAATCTTCAAAAAAATATTGCTGCATTTGATTTAGAAAACAAACGCGAGCAGCAAAAATCCCGCTTCTTAAATATTGAGTTAGTTGGCATACCGGAGAAATCGAAAGACAATTTGGTTGAATTACTTCTTCTCTTAGCTACGGCTATTGGTTCCGACCTTAGAAGAGACGACATTGAATTTATAACAAGAGTTCACTCAATTCGTCAGAAACAAGGACACCCAAGGAAAATTGTGGCTAAACTTAAGGATAAGAGAGGTAAAGATGAACTCCTAGCTAACTTCAAAAAGCATAATAAACAAAAAGGGATAACCTCACGTGATCTTGGCTTTGATGACAATTCCATGAAAATCTTCATCAACGAACACCTCACAGTTGCTAATAAGATGCTCCTTAATAAGTGCAAACTAAGAGCTAAGGAACGTAATATCAAATTTGTTTGGGTGAAGAACTGCGTAATTTATTTACGTCGCAATGAAAAATGTCCACCCAAGGCGATCAGGTCAGAAGAGGAATTGAACGATTTTTTAGACACTTCGCAGGTTTAATGCTCAGTTACCATTTTTTATTATTAGAGTTCATTGTACCAGAAATACGTATATTCATCACACACACACATATTCATCACACACACTTTTACCACTCAAAAAAAATCAAACTAATTATATTCATTCACACTTACACATTAATATTAATCTTAAGAAACAAAAACTTAAATTGTTTAAAACCTCTGACACTCAGTACTCACATCACTGCCGTACAATTTTTAGTAAATTATTTTATATCTACCCTCTTATCTGTTATTGTTTTTAGCCATGTTATGCATTTAATAAGTTATCAATTGCTTTTTATTGCAACAAATTTTTATATTAGAAATTATGTAATTGTATTTACATTATATTGCGTAACCGTGTTCTTTTTGACATTTCCTTATATTTTAAATATTTTTACTTCTTAATAATTAGGTTTCTTTATGATGGATTTAAATAATCTCAAAATTTATTATCAAAATACTCGCGGGTTACGCACGAAATTACACTCACTTTATAATAATATAGAAACAAGCAATTATGATATAATAATTTTAACAGAAAGTTGGCTATGTGATGGAATTTTAAACACGGAAATATGTGACAGTCGTTATGATGTATTCAGATTTGACAGGAAACACAAGAGAAGGGGCGGGGGCGTTTTGATATGTATTAAGAAATTACTTGCTGCGTTTATTTCACAGGACTCAAACTGCGAGCAAGTAGAATGTATATGGCTAACTATTCCGAAGGGTATATATTTAAGCAATCGCTCGCTACGTAGTGACAAGGATTTACATATTATAGCGGCATACATCCCCCCTAACTCGGATGCGAATAATTTATTACGTAACTTTAATAAGACCCTAATATCATTTTACGATAAACATTCGAATGATAATTTTCTCATAATAGGAGATTTTAATTTTTCTTTCATTTCATGGTATGGTAATGATAATAGTTACAGCATTACAAAATACTGTAACTCAGAATTATTAGAATCGGCATTGAGTTTACTAAATACTTACAATCTGATGGGATTAAAACAATATAATTTCAACAAAAATAGCTGTGGTAACATTCTTGATCTTGTCTTATCAAATATTTACTTACAGTGTAACATATGTAGCGATTCACTTGTAAATATTGACCACTTTCATAGTCCCCTGGTTATCGTCGTAAAAGACCTTTTTATGAAAGCCCTACAACCACATTTTTGCGTGATAAAGAAATTTTTTAAGGGTGACTATGAGACGATAAATTTAAAATTAAAAAATACAAACTGGTCCGACATCCTAAATTGCTCCGTTGAAGAGGCCATGGATAATTTTTACAGAATTATTCATTCGCTCATAGAATCTCATATACCTGTTATAAAAATCTCCTCACGTCATCAATACCCGAAATGGTATACTCCAGCTCTAATTAATTCAATAAAAGAGAAGTACAAAGTTCACACTAGGTGGAAAAAGTTTAAAAATCCAGGAGACTATGCCATGTTCTCCTTGCTGAGAGCCCGAGTAAAGAGGTTGCAAATCGAATCATATACAAAATATATGAATCGTTGTCATAGTAATATCAAAACTTCGCCTAAAGAATTCTGGAAATTTATTAAAAATAAACGCACTGATTCTGGTATTCCTCACAACATGTACTACGGAAGTAGTTTACTTACGAATGGACATGATATCTGCAATGCATTTAATGAATACTTTCAAAGTGTATTCCAACCTAGTGACCTAAATGATGAGACCCTGAACGAGGAATCAAATATTTCCGAAAATCTTCACACAATTGAGATCGATGAAAGAATACTTAGGAGGTTGTTTATTAAATTGGATATCCGAAAGGGCGCCGGTACTGACGGTATACCAGCTATTTTTATAAAGAAATGTGAATCGGGCCTATTACCTCCGCTACTAACACTCTTTAAGCGCTCCATTAATGAAGGGACCTTCCCTAGATGTTGGAAGGAAGCCCGAATAGTACCAATACATAAAAAGGAATCAAAAACAAATATTATTAACTATAGAGGTATCTCCATTTTGAATATATTTGGTAAAATGTTAGAAAAAATTGTATATGATCATATTTATAGAAATTGCCTACAATGCATCCCTATCAACCAACACGGTTTTATTAAATCTCGTAGTGTCCTTACTAACTTGCTTGAGTTCACTCATACCGTTAAGTGCGACATGAATGATAGATCACAAATAGATGTAATATACACAGATTTTGAAAAGGCTTTTGATAGAGTCAACCACAGTATACTATTAAAGAAGCTTTACGCAGTTGGAATCAGAGGGAACCTTCTTAGATGGACAGAATCGTATATAAGAAATCGCTGTCAGGCCGTCGTCCTCGGTGGTTTTAGATCAGACTTTGTTGAGGTGACTTCTGGTGTACCTCAGGGATCGCACCTGGGTCCTTTGTTATACAATATATATTTATATGACATCAGTAATTGTTTTGCTAGTTCAAACTTCTTGCTGTATGCTGACGACAAAAAGATTTATAAAAAGATTTCACAAATAGACGATTGCTTTATGTTACAAGATGACTTAAATAGACTGTCACAATATTATAAAATAAATAAAATAACAGTTAATATTGCTAAATGTCAAATTATTACATTTTCACGAAAGCATAATAACATAAAATTTGATTATACTTTAAATAACGAAATTATTCCAAAAATTACTCAAATAAGGGATTTAGGTGTGATCCATGATAGCAAACTAACCCATAATAACCACATCGAAATAATAACACAGAAGGCTTATAAAAATCTAGGGTTTATTCTTCGCACTTGCGAACCTTTCAATGACATCTTGTGCCTAAAAGTGCTATATTATGCTTACGTGCGAAGCATCCTTGAATTCGCAAGTCCTATCTGGAGGCCTACATATCAATGTTATATTGACCGCCTTGAAAAAATACAAAAGATATTTATAAAAAAATTGAATTTTAAATTTCAATTCATTCCTATAGACTACAAAGAAGCCTGTAATTATCATAAAATCGATACCTTGGAAGATAGAAGAGATGTAATTGATATGTTACTCCTTTATGATATATTACATAATAAATTTGACTGTCCAGATATCTTAAATAAAATATCATTCCAGGTACCAACATTACGTACTAGGCATACTAATTTATTTAACATTCCCTTTGCCTCTACTAAGTATCTTAAATATTCACCTCTATTTCGAATTCCTGACATATATAATAAGAAATTTTCTTCCGTCGACATTTTCAACTTATCACGTCTGAGGTTCAAAAAACTGATATTAAACTGTTTAAATTGCAGGAGTTAATCATCAGTATATTCAGGATAAATTATTAGTCTCACATCGTAATTTAAACATTATATTCGAACACTCACATTCACTAACACCACTCACATTCACTCACACCAATCACATTCACTCACACCAATCACATTCACTCACACTACTCACATTCACTCACACTACTCACACCACACAACCTACTCACCGTTTCAGTTACTCAATATGGATACGATTTCTTCTTTTCTTTCTATGTAATTTTTTCTTGTAAGTTTTTCTAGTATTTTTCGTTTTTGTCTTAAACTACTTTGTCACATACTTATTGTACTGTTAATAGTATTCCTTTTAATTGGCGTATCTATTCTGTATAATTTTTAATATACTCTTTTCATTTTGTTAGCTGTAAGGAATCATAAATAAATAAATAAATAAATAAATAAAAAAAATTATATAGATACAGATACAAAACATGATAGATTTTGACTTTAGTTTGTAAATGATTTGCTTTTAATACCAATCATAAAAGTATTACTGAAGTGGGTGAATTTATATCTTAAGCATAGGATATCCAATCCATGGAGATGTTTTATTATTTTTTTGACGTGTGAGATAGATTTATAATATTCACTTGGCTTTCTATTTAAATCTATTATGCATAAGTTGGTGAATTTAACAAAACAGGCACATGATTTTATTAAAATTGATAATTGATGTTGTCATAATATTAATTGAAAGTATGTTTTATTCTAAATTAACACAATAACCAAAATAATACAAAACTCTTACAAGTAACAAATTGTGAAATCTTAACAAATAAACTGATACTAGTAATCTGATAATAGTAAATCTAAATCGTTCTGAGCCTACGTTTGTGTTGAATATTATGAATTACTCCAAGTTCCACTAAATTCAGATTATAATCAAAATAATATTATTATTCATATCCAGTCATTCAATATATCTGAACAACCGTGGCGTATTCCCAAAGCTCAGGAAATTAATCTTCGTATAAATTGAGACAATGGTAGACTATTAGCAGCGTAATACAAATTTTCTGCTTATTACATATTTTATTAATTTAGGTTTCAGTTATGCGAAGTATTATCGTGCTATCTTAAATAATCTGCGAAACATGCATGTGCATGTACGTATGTTTATCATCTTGATAATAACGGTTTTAACTTAAATTCAAATACAAACATTACAGCACTTATATTGCCGCTTCAGCAGAGGCGTCGTACAGCAAATTTGGAGTTACTAAGCATGCTTAGACTAGTAGCGCATGCCTTTCCAATTCGTAATCCTAGCCTTTTACATACTCCCATGGCGAGGTGTAACTATCGTGCAAATAGTTTCATTGCAAGATCCTGCAGAAGTTATAACAACTTGTCAAATGACGTAGATCTAGATTTATTTTCTACATCTAGCACTATATTAAAAATAACCTTATCTAATAAGTTCTTCCAGTTTAAATAATTACAGTTAAAATAGTTTTAAAGCGTAATATTAAATTATATCAATAGTTCTACATAAATGTGCAAACTTTTATGTAGCCTTCATTAGTTTTAATTATTTCATAAGTTATAATTGTAAGCCAAATATTAATAAATAAATAAATAAATAAAACATTACAGCACTTAACATTACAGTATTAACTTATTGCTACACTTCTACGTTATAATATCAATAAATGTTTGTATTTTCTGCTAGTTTCATTTGCTCATAACCATGTTGTTTGGAAATTCAACAAAACGTCTAGATAAAATAATTTTATTAAGGTTATAATATTGTAAACATGAAAACTTAGGAATCGATGTTTAAACCGATTTGTAAGAAAGATAGTAGTTAGAAACGATTTTATTTTCAAACCAATCGGAATTCCATTATCAGGATGAGTGAGATGAATTCGGAATCGCGCCCATTCTTGCACCGCGCAGCTTTACAGGTAGGAGGGCGCGGCTTGCACTGGCGGTGATGACGAACGCGGTAATGAAGGACCTCCGAGAGATCCAAAAGTCGGTACTTACACCCATTTATACATAAGTATAGCCTTCTTAATTATTTAATATTAACATATGAATAGGAAGCAATGTTAATATATAATCCATTAAAATTATGTTTTTACATACAATTCATTTTTTTTATAATATTCAAAACAGCGAAATTATCTTTCTTTGATTTTATATTCGACATGTAAGTTTAGTTAGAGATACTCTTCTCTCCCGCACCTGTTTTTGTCTATTTATACCATATTATATAGAATATCGTATAAATAAAAAGAACTTCACCAACAAATGATTTCATCGATAAAATAACGTTCAAGTCAAATGTACTTTATTTGAGAATACATTTAGGAGCCATATTTATTATTTTCCATGCTTCGTTTGAGTCCGTTAACATGTTCCCTCAGGCTTGGTAGACGCGATTTTATTTTTACTTTTGAAGTAATAATTTATGGCTAACAAGCCATGCCTGAAGCTCTACACGCATTTAGAGTTTTATGATTACATATCGAAATCTAAAATACTCAGTAACAGAGAGTTGAGATCAACTCCAGATAATTTTTAGATTTAGTACCTATGACGAACCATATAGCCCAGTGGTCAGTGACCTTGCCTACTGATTTAGAGGTCCTGGTTTTGAATCCCGGTAGATGTAGGACATTTATATCATGAATATGGATGTTTGTTTTGGAGCCATGGATGTTTATATGTATTTATGTATATTTAAGTAAGTTATATCTGGCCGACCGAGCCTTTGTCGGATTTTTAAGTCACAAGACTATTGTATACAAATATAGTGGCGAAATTTACCTTTCTATTCTAATGTTATTGTAGCTGTTTCTCATTGAAATACAGATAAAACTATATTTTTTAAAAGCTAGATCGATCTCTCGCCCTCGAAACCACCTGTATACTAAATTTCAATAAAATTGTTGGAGCCGTTTCCAAGATTCAGGATACATATATACAAGAATTGCTCGTGAAAAGATCTAAGATATTGTATTAAATATATCGTTGTCTTGTATCAATAATATCCCATTGTGTAAAGTGTGTCAATAATAAAAAAAATACTTTCAAATTTCTGTGTACGGGTAAACTAATGGGAAGAAAACATTATCTACTATTTATTGTCTTTCGTAAGACACACAAGTGCGTTTCAAATGTGTTGTGCTGAAATTCATTCTATACTTTGGTTGCACTTTAGAGGAAGTTCCACAAAAAATATCACTGTAGTGGACCGCCATATATTCAGATGTTAGGGATTATATGAAGTAATAATAATTATATATCAATTTATTTTCTCCTCACAAGAGATCTTAAAACTAAAATAGTATATTAGGGTTACATGTTTAACAGCTAGAATTTGTGAGGAACTGGTGTCTGAAGTAGGTTAACCGTGTAATACAAATCACCAGGACCTCACCCCTAGATATAAAAATTAGAATTCTTAAAACATTACACATCTGTACATAATATATATATATAGACAAGCATGAAAAATAACAATAGATTACTTAATTTGATATATTAATTAATATGTGTGTGTGTTTGTTATACTCTCAGTTAATATCAGTGAAGAAGGCTATCAGTGAGGTACCTATAGTTCTGATAATAGTTTATTTTCTCGCGTGCAGTGCGATGGCAGAACTCAGCAGCAGGAATCAGTACAAACACCATTCGAAACACTCATGGTAAATGTCGTAGATAATGGACCTTGAGGCAAGGCAGCTTTAACGTCTCATACCTACGTGATCAAGAATTGTTCCGTACTAAACATAACCTCAAAGTATTTCAATGTTTTTGAAATAATTATTTTCAAGGTGTCCGTGGAAAAATTTAAGACTGAAAAGTTTTCACTGTAAATAAGAACTTGTACAGTAATTTTCTTTCGATGTTGGTGCTGGGGCAGATTATGTATTAAAGTAGAACAATGTCCTTTACATATCTTTACATATTACGATCACTGATTATACAGGTTGTCTCACAAGAAAGTTCACATATGTTTTGATTATTGCGTGATGCAAGAATTAAATACTCAGGATGCTGGTCAGTAGCTTGACTACGTAAAATAGATGATTGAGTGCTTTCCAACGGTTACCCACATATTGTTTTCGGATGAGGCCCATTTTCATCTTATTGGATATGTTAGCATACAAAATTGCCACTACTGGGTGCAACCAATCCAAAACAAAAACATCAGACACCCCTACATTCGCCTAAACTCACCGTATGGGACGCGATGAATTATCGGCCCTTACTTTTTTGAAGATGGAATGGGACGGGAGATGCTAGACGTATTCGTGCCTGATCTACAAAACTTTTCTGGTTACAACCAAAGAACATGGTTCCAGCAGGACGGAGCAACTTCACACACGTCCAACTGGTCTCTGCCAAGAGTTTGTGAATTTTTCCCTGGCAAATTCATCTCCAGGAGAGGTGACATAAGTTGGCCTCTACGCGGTCCCGATTTGACACCTATAGACTTTATCTTGTCTTGATGTCAAATCCAAAGTTTATGGCAACGAACCGACTTCCCTGGCACAATAATAAAATAATAATTAAATAATACGAAATCGCAGCCATCATGGAAAATACCTGCCGAGCCGTCATCGGCTTAAACGAATGCCGTGAACGCAACGGTTTACATATAGACAAGGTCATTTTTAAAAACTAAATTCCCAAATATTGTACATTTTTTTCAATAAACATTTTTTCAATAAACTCCTTACTTTTTTTTAAATTATAGTTTTAAATATGACATTTCTTTTGAAACACCTAATATTTCTATTTTTAACTAAAATGACTTTATAAAAAGCCATATTAACAGAGAACTATATTATAATCTATTCGGATAATTATTTAAGACATAAAGAGAAATTATCAAGATAACTCTGTACTAAACCTACAAAGATTTAAGTCCCAAGGCCTCTGCGGATTACCGTAGCAATTTATGAAATCCCTGTGTTTATGTAGACAAAAATGTTACGGAGAATGTTATATCTGATATATCTGAGCAAACTGAACTGTCTGTGAAGATTCCGAATTTTATTCAATTATTAAAAATTAATATAAATTTTCTTTTGATTTGATTGATATAAATTGCAATTTTGTTTAAGATTAGATATTTTATTTATAAGTATGATGATGTTTGTTCCAATAAAAACAGTTTTATTTTAATCAAGCTTGTTGGTTGAGTTACTATTGAACGATGCGATCGGTATTCAGAAACGAAGTGTCAGTTAACCGACGCTTATCATATACATAACTTTAACGGACCAATAGCTATGGTATGGTATAGGGGCTCCTGTTTCCGAAATTAGACCAATAGCATGGGTCCATTTTGCGTGCAGTAATGGCCAGTTACTCCAACCAGACCAGCTCCTTTCAGAAGTTCAAAACATTCCTGGGGTGTTCGCAGACTTCCTGGAGCAACCTCGTATTGGTTAAGGTTTTTGCCTGTTGGTTGGCCACCCCCGCACACTCCAGGATTACGTGGGCGACCGTTTCGTCTTCGGCCAGACAGCCTCTGCACTTAGGACTGTCCGTTACGCCGATTGTGAAGAGGTGTTTGTTTAGTGATGTGTGACCCGTTAGGGTGCCCACCATTATACGGATGTCATGTCTGTTGAGGCTGATAAGTCTACGTGTCAGTTTGGGCGATAGTGCAGGTATCGCCTCCTTCGACTGTCTACAGCTTGTGACATTCACCCATCGGGTGTTGTGTAGGTTGTTGGTGAGAGAGCGTATCCATGAGCGCATTTGGCTGAAGGGCAGTGGCAGAAGTGGCAATGGACCAGTCACTAGATTTGCCTAGATTTTCCCAACGAACCGCTATATCCCTTGATCCATTGCATAGTAGCCCGGTTATAAGAGGCAACTTGTTCAAGGGTTTGGTGACACTCGTGTATTAGTGCTGAGTTGTTGGTGGTTCGCCCTTCAGCGCTGTTAATACCGCCATTCTGCTAATAGCTAATAACAGTTTATCAGAGAGCTTCAGAAACCAGGCAAAATCAATTGTAACGAGTCAGGTGAAGTGAGCATCAGGTGTCTGAGAGGTGGCGCTAGTGTAGCGGTGTGAAGTGTGAGGTGAGTTGAGGAGGGGTGAAGAGAGGAGAGGAGAGGGTTGGCGAAGGGTATATAATGTCTTGCTCGGGATTAAATTAATTATTCTGCAGTGTTAAAGTGTTGTTAAATAATTCCGAGAGTGTATATGATTTGAAAGTTAAAAGTTATAAGTGTACTAACCGTAATCGTCGGAATAATCGTATGGCCACATAAGTGTAACTTTTACAGACATCAAAAACTTTAAACTGAAATATCGAAAGTATGTTACCTAATCAGCAAAATGTCTTAGCTTAAATTTTTTTAAATAAAGAAACTAAAACTTTTTTAAATAAAGAAATGCTTAAACCTTTTGAAATAAAGAAACCTAATTAGACCTAAAATAGTATCTTCTTTGATTAACGCGAGTGTTACACATTTAAATAAAACACTTTAAAAGGATTAAAACGCGTGTAATTGAAACGGTTTTACATTAGATGTTTGCGTAAAAGTTACATTTTTATTTTAGTTGTAAGTGTCCTCTTTTTTTTGGTATGTGTAGTTATGGGTTTGAATTTAGAGATTATTGGATCCCAGGTGTTAGATAATTTTAGACCATCTTCTCTATTAAAATAAAATAAATATCTAAAAAAAAGACACTCAAATTTCAATAGAGAAGATGATCTAAAATTATCTGACACTATAATCTCTAAATTAAAACCCATAACTACACATGCCAAAAAAGATGAGGACACTGTCGGTAAATTTTGCCAAAAACCATCTGTGTACAGCAAATACCACCTCCGAGGAAATAAATGACGCTAAACTTCATAATGACAACCATAACAAATACTATCTATGACTCACTTTATCTGCAGTCCCTCTGAAAACGAGATGTGGAAAGGTCTTGAAACGTCGGGTTAACTAAAATAAAAATGTAACTTTTACGCAAACATCTATTTTAAAACCGTTACAATTACACGCGTTTTAATCCTTTAACACTTTTTATTTAAAAAACCTAAAATAGAAAAAACTAATCTCATACCAAATTAATGGCAGTGTTAAGTATCAAAAAATGAGAGACTCGTTTGATTTTTAAGAAGTTATGTGTCATTTTACTGATCAGTTAAAGTAGTTTCGATATCAATTTAATGTTTTTTGATATCTTTAATAGTTGTGGAATATTCGTCTGGTCACACTTAACGATTACACACTGTATGTAATATGTAAATCTACATGGAGCTGATTTTTATTTTATTCATGTATTTTCTGATAAAAATTTATATTTTGCTCTTTTTCTAGCCTTAAACTAGAAATAGCATGGATATGCATGCTGACTTTTAAGTACACAATATATTCAAAATTGAAAGATATTTTGAACCTACCGAGATTTCATCGATACCGTTCAGTAATCAATATCACCTTTGGCCTACGAGTCGAAAGGCTGAAATTTATGGTAAATAACATTTTAGATGGGGCAACAAAATATAAAAAAATGACAACCTTTTTAAGTCTTTCTTGTACGTGATTGACTGTTTCTACTGAAGGTACCTATCCTGTACTAAAATCAATAGAAATGATGTGAAATTGTACTTTGTTTTGAAAATTTATTGTACCTAAATTTACAAGTTATTGCAATGCCGTTATTCACTTACAGTTAATAGCTTACGGTTTTTCTTAACGTTTATAAATATTATTTGCACAAAATTTTGACCCTTATATAATCACAGTTAAGGATATTTATTTCATGCGATAATTTAGTCTAATGCACACATTATTTGGCAAGAGAACCATTTAATAGGGTGACCATATCACAAATTTATAATCGACGACTTCGAGTGCTTGCCAAAATATTTAGGTATATAATTACATTAATTTGTATAATAGATTGCTTGTTATGAAATGATAAGCAAAAATCAATCATAATAAGTCACTTCTACGATTCACTTGAATAGACTTCTACCAGTTGAATAGGCTCCTTTGCAAAGGATGCTGGCTAGATAATGGGTACCACAACGGCGGCCTATAACTGCCGTGACGCAGTAATGTATAAGAATTACTGTTTTTCGGTGTGAAGGGCGCCGTAGCTAGTGACATTACTGGGCAAATGAGACCTTGCATCTTATGTCTCAAGGTGACAAGCGCAACTGTAGCGCCGCTCAGAATTTTTGGGGTTTTTCAAGAATCCTGAGCGACACTGCATTGTTCTGGACAGGACGTATCAATTACAATCAGCTGAACGTCCTGCTCGTCTCGTCCCTTATTTTCATAAATAAATAAAAATATATTATTTTCAATAATTTCACTATAATATAAATTACTATAGATTTGTTTTATTTAATATATTAACTAAAAAATTACTATATACATAGTAACATTAAATGATTTATAACACTAGGGCAGTCGGGTGACCAGCAGCCGTCCACCAATTTTGACGGCCCCAACAAGAAGTGCCTAGCTGAAAGCAGTTCCTAATAGTTACAATACGAAACTACCAATTTCATAATAATGTGACATCACTAAGATTTTGCATGTGATTATATAATATTACAATTACTAAAAATTTACTAAATATAATAACTAAAACAATATAATATTAATTTTCAATTACTATACCTACTAAGCTACTTAGAATATAAACTTAACAAAATAAGGTTACATGTGTGTGTGTGCGTGTATGTAAGGGTGTGTGTGTGTGTTTCCTCAAAATTGATCCCAATAGAATTCTTTTTGGTGTCATTTCTAATATACTAGATACTACTACCGCTTCGGAAACAAATGGCGAGAGAGAAGAAGGGGCGCATGAAACTCACTGTAATGTATATTTCTTATTTATTTTTTTAGCTGTTCTTTGGACAAGTGAAACATATCTAAGTTATAATAAGCTTTATTGAGAGCCAGACATTGTAGAACAGAATTTTGTGTATTGTTGGTGTTGGCTTTAGTTACAGCCAGAAGATATGTGTGTGTAGTTCTAAAGTGATTATAAGTTATAAATTATAACACGTTATCACATCAAAAACAAATCAAATCAATCGGATAAAGAATCCGATCATTGTCCTAATAAATAAAATACCCGACGTGTACTTTACAATTCTAAAACCGCGTACGCTGCATCGTTTTTTCGTGTTTGTTAACACAAAAACATGTTTTATATGCAGATTAGGGGCGTGTCTTAACAGTCTTGTTAAATAAAACACCTTAACATGTTTACCGCGAGAAATGGATAACATCATCGTTGTTCGCCAGCCGGGAGGGAAAATAACGCATAATTTGTTAGCGGTCATTGAATGAAGACGTACGTATCATTCGTAGCTAGCGATAATTCTATGTGGTTTGTTTGCGATGAAGTGGAATATAGAAAATACTTTGTTTTTTGCACAACTGATAACAGAAAGACCGGTCTTTTGGGTTGTACTATTGGTTGATAATAAAAACAAAGTACAAAAAGCTGGATGCACTTCGTCGGAACTGAATTTTGAAATGAAATAAAAACAGGTGCAGCGGACGGTTTGGCTTATATGTTTTTTTAACGTGTTTTGTTAAAAATATGCGCAGCAGACCCGGTTTTAAAGATTAATTAATTATTCTTCTTGTTGAACTTTACTTATGTCTTTATAAATACACTGGCCTGCAAAAGTAAGTATCACACTTTTCAAATTAAATTTTTTTCTTAACTATAGAAGCTAGAGATTTAAGATTAAAAACGTTTTGTAGCAAATTTTATAGGCTTTAATTTTTAGAAACTAAAATTATACATTAGTAACATTTTTAAGTTAAAAAAGATAAAACAATGAAAATAGACATTTTTAGATTAGTGTAAAAAAATTCAACTAAAATGTATTACATGTTATTTAATTTTTAATAACTGGTATTGCCTCCTCGAGCTCTGATAACAGCTTCGAGCCGGTTTGGCATACTGAACACTAGGTTTCGGAGCCGATGTTGGGGAATATTCTCCCATTCTTCTACCAGGGCCTGCTTTAGTGCCCTGAGGGTAGTAGGTGGTGGTCTGCGATTTCTGACTAGCCTCCCAAGCTCATCTCAGGCGTGTTCAATCGGGTTGAGATCAGGACTTCTTGATGGCCAAGCCATCACGCTGATGCCGACCTCCTGAATATACTCTTGTACGATATGAGCCGCGTGTGGCCGGGCATTATCATGCATCAGCATCGATCCATCACCCATATTTGCTAAATACGGCCCTGCATACTCATTGAGAATCTCTAGAGCATATCTTTGCCCAGTGAGGGTGACATTTTCTATGGCTACTAGCTCTGTGCGACCTTCTGAAGATATGCATATATATATATACCAATCTTCTTAGATATTTCCAAAGCCTTTGACACGGTATCAATTCCAACCTTAATCACTAAGTTAGAGCGTTATGGAATTCGAGGTCAAGCGTTGGGAATTTTCCGGAGTTATCTTTTGAATAGGCAACAGAGTGTGAAAATAGACAAGCATATCAGTGACACGGAGTTAATTGACCACGGTGTCCCGCAGGGCAGTATCTTGGGACCTACACTCTTCCTGTATGTTGTAGCTGTATGTCAACGATCTGTGCCAACTAAACATACCATACTGCAGCATATACGCGTATGCAGATGACACCGCACTCGTTGTACATGGTAATGACTGGAGTAGTGCCAAACAGCACGCCCAAGAAGCGATTAACATCGTGGCCGATTGGCTTTCAACTAATTTACTCACACTAAATATCCGGAAAACACAAATTCTTCCTTTTTCCTTAACATCTGCTTCCTCGGTTCTACCTGAAAACTCAAATATCATTATACATACTTGTCATCCAATAACACCCACCTGTAACTGCCCCTCTCTCAATATTGTCTCCAGCGTAAAATACCTCGGAATCCACATAGACTCTAACCTAAAATGGCATACACAAATAGAACCGTTAAAAGTGAGGCTGCGGAAATTAATATACATATTTAAGACGTTATGACACTTGACTGATCCCAATACGGTGAAAACTGTATACCTTGCCTTATGCCAATCACTTTTGACCTATTGTATCCCTGTTGGGGGTGGAGCCCGCGTAACTATTATGTTAAGTCTGGAAAGAGCTCAAAGAGCTATTCTAAAGATAATGCTTTATAAACCTATCCGATACTCTACCAACCTCCTTTACTCAGAATGCCAAGTCTTAACGGTCCGGCAACTATATATTCTTCGGAGTGTATTAAGAAAACATGCGACCCTACCCCTCAACGTGAATGTTCTTGAACGACGCCGCACCCATATATGTCCCATAATAAAATGTAAAACGGCCTTCGCAAAACGTCAATATGATGCTCTCTCCTCTAAGCTTTACAATAAGATTCATGAGAAGACATTTATCTACACACTAAGCAATATTGAGGTAAAAAAGAAAACCACCAATTATCTTAAACAATTATCATATTCAGAAACGGAAAGTCTACTGTAACCTACTCACTAAGAATTAAACACACACACACACACACACACACACACACACACACACACACACACA
>CATIXN010000022.1:10019242-10040218 GCA_949711725.1 Leptidea reali | reverse complement strand
ACACACACACACACACACACACACACACACACACACACACACACACATACATTCACATTTAATTTTTATTTTTTAAATTTGTTTCGTTTGTCATTGTCATTTGTCGAGGAATCACTGACCCCGAAGATACAGTTTTAACTAGTTTCGGGGTCAGAGGTCTTTTAATATCACTGCAAAACCAAATTTTCAATGTTCAATGTATTGTTACAATTAGCGATAAAAAGATGTAAATAATTGGTATTATGTATTAAATATTGTACATTTAGTAATTTAAGTTATTTGCAGTGAGTGTTAAAGAAAATGAAATAAAGTATTATTATTATATTATATTATTATTATTATTATTATTATTATGCCAGCCCATACATGTACACTGCCTCCACCGTATTGGACTCTTTCTGAGATGCAGGCTTGAAGGTATCGCTCACCAGGTCGCCTGTAAACACTTCGCCTTCCATCAGAAGGGAAGGGAAGATAAAGGGAGAATCGAAACTCATCTGCAAACAAAATTCTTGAACATTCTTCTTACTGCATGTGTTTACGGGCGTATCGCAGTCTCGTTACTCGATGCTGTCTCTCGAGTTTCGGGCCACTCGCTGGTCTTCGGGGTTTCAAATTTGCTACAGCAAGTCTTCTTCGCACTGTACTGTCACTAATGTAGTCCCTCCGGGTCTGAAGTAGCTGTTGCTGGACTTCAACTGCATTTTAGTGGTGATTTCTTAACACAGTGGAAATAATATAACGATCTTGTCGGGCAGTGGTACACCTGGGTCTGCCATTACAAGGTCTCCTCAGATGTTGTCCAGTCTCTTCGTACCTTCGCTTTACCTTCGGGACCGTTCGTACCGTCACACCCACCATTCTTGCAGTGCAACGCATACTGATGCCTAGTTCCAGAAAAGCCATGATCCTAGCACATTCTTCAACTGAAAGAGGCATGATAAATAAATGTTTTTTGCTTTTTAGCATAAATTTTTAAAACAAGACCCATCGATCTTGAAAAAAAAATAAAATAGAAAGAAAAATGTGAATGGTAAAATTGTAATTCGGAAACGTCCAATTTGAAAAAAAAAACCCCATTTGTCGTATCACCGCTCTTCGAGAACACTTCTCTTAAAGCCGCGCCTAGTATCGGATTACTGGGTCCCGAAATCTCGAGCGATTGCCAATTCCGTGGCCATCTGGAGGGTAAAGCCAAATTGGCTTCGAAGAAGCTGGGCGTCATCAATAGAGCACGGCAATACTTCAACCGGGCCACATTCTAACATTCTAGCGCTCTACAAAGTGCAGGTCCGGCCACACATGAAGTATTGCTGTCATCTCTGGTCTGGCGCACCCCAGTATCTGCTTGATCCATTTGACCGCGTGCAACGTAGAGCAGCTCGAATTGTCGGGGACTCAGTGCTCTGTGAACGGCTTGTGCTCTTGGCGTTGCGTAGAGACGTCGCTTCATTGTGTGTCTTCTACCGCATCTATCACGGGGAGTGTTCCGAAGAGCTGTTTAACCTGATTCCTGCCGCCGAATTCCACCTTTGCACGACACGCCACAAGTTAGGATTTCATCCCCACCATCTGGATGTGTGGCGGTCCTCTACAGTGCGGTTTTCAAGGAGCTTTCTCCCTCGTACTACAAAGCTATGGAATGAGCTTCCTTGTGCGGTGTTTCCGGGACAATATGACATGGGTACCTTCAAAAAAAGCGCGTACACCTTCCTTAAAGGCTGGCAACGCTCTTGTGATTCCTCTGGTGTTGCAAGAGAATGTGGGCGGCGGTGATCACTTAACACCAGGTACGCTCGTTTGTCATCCTATTCCATAAAAAAAAAAAAATGGTATTGTTTTTGAAGTTTTTTTTCAGCCAATTCTAAAAAGAAGGTTACCGACTATAAAGATTTATGTACAAAATTAAATTCTCTTTGGAGTCCTTTTTATTTCGAAAGTATATCTTGTGAACTTAAGACGTTATCCCAATTTTAAAAGTGTGATACTTACTTTTGAAGGCCAGTGTATAACATTTTCTTTCATCACATTTGTTATGTTCAAATACAATATTATTGGTAGTTCCTTCTTTTTATTAGGCTTTGCAATCTTAATGTTAATTGTGAATAGATTCAAAAGTAGTTTAACTTAAATTAAAGGCATATTGCTCGAGTCATGGATGAAAAGTTGACGGATGCGCTGGCTGTTGGAATTTCTCGTTTATTTAAAAGCAAATTCTAGGATTAAGTTCACTGATAATGTTCCTTGGAGCTGAAATTAAAATGTTTACGCGATATAGTTGTCTGAAATTTTCTGTAGTAAATTATTATTTTTCTTTGAACAAGTTGAGATGTTTGTACTTGAGTCATAACTATAGGCAAACTCTATAATTAAACGTATAACCATTTTTAATGACAATAAGGGTCGAGACGAGCTAGTTATTCGAAAATTTGTCGCGCATAATTATACTTACAGAAAATTTAAGAATTTTATGGTTTTCTTATGGATGCACTTGTCAGATGTGGACCAAATTGCAATGGGACCACACGGGAAGCACCAGTTTTCAAACTAAAAAGAATTATCACAATTCACCCAGTCGAAAGTTCTGAGGTAACAAACATAAAAATTAAACACACCGACGAATCTGCTCTTTTTTGAAGTCGGTTAAAAAATTTTGTTTTTGCTATTTTAATTCAAATATCCGTCAAGATTTACATACATGGTTCCCCTTTCAGGCATAATGTGAACTTGAGAAATTTATGTGACAAGGCTTGTAACCGGTGGTGTTACGAATTAATTACTGCCCCTGCGGCTGTGGCTAATAACGTTATATGAGCTGTGAGGTTAAATGTTTATTTCGTGAAATATATTAATTAATAAACGCAAGTACAGCTTCTGCGGTTCCTGTCGTCGACGTATGTATTAGCACGTGCGTAGGAAAACATGTTACATTATTAAAATTTCAATCAGTTATGGCTAAATATCTGGTAACACAGAAAATGAAAAACGGCTTAATGTAGAAACTTGCTAATACTTTTATTGTTTTTCGAAGTAATCTCCGTTCCTCTCTACACATCGTCGAATTCGATGGAACCACTGAGAAAAGCAGTGGGCCCATTCTTCCTTAGAAGAGACCCCCTTCTATGGCATTTTCGTACGCTTTCACCGCACTTCAGGGCTCGTAAAGCGAATACCTCGAATTTTATCTTTAGCTCTTGGGATTAAATAAAAGTCGCAAGGCGCCAGGTCAGGACTGTATGGCGGATGACTCATTATCTCGACACCTACCATAGTCAAATATTCAACAGTCCGTTTTGCGGAGTGCGCTGAAGCATTGTCGTGGTGAAGGAGGATCCTGCCTCGAGGGCGCTAATGTCGAATTTTTAACAAGACAACAGGCAAACAGCGATTGACATACCAGTCTGCAGTAACTGTCCTTCCATCTTCTAGCACAAATGTCGCGAAATGACCTTTCCGACCAAAGAATGAGGCAATCATCTTTTTTTCCTTTCTTTACCTTAGTTGGCCGATCCTCGAAAGGAAACACCCACTGATTGTCTTTTGGTTTCGGGTTTGTAGCAATATATCCAGCTTTCATCACCTGTGGCGATGTCAAAGACAGCATTTGAGTCACCTCCGTTGAATCTATCTAAGATTTGGTGACACCAGTCCATGCGAAAGTGTTTCTGGTCGTCGGTTAAAGTATGGGAAATCCATCTGGTACAAAGCTTCCTGATGCCTAAATATTTCGTGAAGTGCGGCTTTCCACTGCCGTCAACGAAAATAATGTGGCTACTGTTAAGCGTCTAATTGAATAAAAACCGCGGATTACCTGTGAGACAATTCGAGGACTATTGGGGATTGGTATGAGCCAAATTCAGTAAATTTACACGAAGAATTGAAAGTTGGGAAACTTTGTTGTCGTTGGATCCCTCATAAACTGACAGCGGAGCAGAAGCGGGCTCGCGTGGAATGGTATTCACAAATGCTAATGAAGTACAACCACGGATATTCTAATGCTGCTTATGACATAGTCACAGGAGATGAAACGTGGATTTATTGTTTTAAACCGGAAAAAATATAGGAATCTTGTGAATGGGTGTTTGAAAATGAGAAAAGGCCAACAAAAGTGAGGCAGGCGAGAAACGTTGGTAAAAAAATGATCGCATTTTTTTCTCAGCTACGGGTCCCATCCGCACAATTCCACTTGAAGATCTAAAGAGTGTAAATGCCGAGGTATTCTACCATTTGTTTTACCCAGAGCGTTAAAAAAAGTTCGCGAAAGACGACCAAAAAACGCGTTCTCCTACATCATAACAACGCTTCCTCACACACGGCCAACAAAACTAATTCATTTTTAGTTTCCGAAAAAGTACAACTCATCCTGCACATAGCCCCGACCTAGCACGCTGTGATTTTCGTATTTTCTCCAAAATCAAAGATTTGATGAGAGGTTTCACTTTTACCAATTCCGAAGAGGCATAGCATAGCGTTAAATCAGCATGTAGAAAACAAGACTTCAGATCTGTGGTCTTTCTGTTTTAAAAAATGGTTCGATCGCATGAAAAAACGTTCAATATGTAAAGGACAGTATTTTGAAAATAAATAAACATTATATTTTGGTTATAACATGTTGCTTTTTTAAGTTACGCATAACTTTTAGTGTGACCTGTGTCGGGAAATTAGACGAGATTGGCTTTTCGCAAACAGTGTGCCAGCATGAACTGTTGAAATATATCCCCCATGGCATATTGCCGAGTTAGCATACCGTAAGATCTGCAAGGAATCTATGATGGGGATTCGGTCAGATAATTAAATGCAATCAGCAGAGCAGAACAATTAATTGATACAATGAACCTTTGTAACCTTAAACAGTTAAATAATATGCCTAACAAAAATAATAGATACTTGGATTTAGTTCTCTCTTCTATTGAAACAATACAAGTTTCGGGAGGTGAACCCTTGACCAGACCGGATTTGCATCACCCTGTATTGGTTATAGAGACTGGAAATAAATTTGTGAAGCCTCTACAGGACAAAGGAAAAGCACGCCTTAATTTCCACAAATGCGATTTTGTCCAAATTAAATTCAAACTTGCCCGAGTAGATTGGAATGAAATACTATGTGATACAAATGTTAATGATTGTATATATAAATTTGACAATATGCTGTTTAATGTAATAAAAGAACATACGCCTTTTGTTAAATCTAAAAGCCAGGCATTTCCAGTTTGGTTCAGTCCAGCCTTAAAACGTTGTGTAAAAGAAAAACTTAAATCACACTCTGTACAAAAAATATAAAAATCCGAGGGACTATGATACTTTTTCATTTTTGAGAAAAAGATGTCATATTCTAACCAAGGATTGTTACAATAAATACATCACTTCCATTACAAATTCCTTAAAAGAAAACAGTGTTAAGCCGTTCTGGGCCTTCATTAAGAACAAAAACGGCAGACCTGCTATTCCCCAAAATATAACTTATGGCAATCAAACCTCAGTCGATGGTGAGGGGGTATGCAATGTATTCTCCTCGTATTTTGGATCTGTTTATTCAACCGAGATACACTTTGATTTTGCCAATAGCGATACTTTGGCTAATGGTGTGATTACTGAGGGGCAGGTGCGAGAAAAAATTAAAAATCTAAATAAGGATAAGTCAGCTGGACCCGACGGTATTCCCCCCATGTTTCTAATTCACTGTGTGGATGAGATTAGCAATGCATTGGCAATTTTATTTAATAAATCTTTAACTACTGGAGTCTTCCCAGATGAATGGAAGAAAGCACACATTATTCCAATCTTTAAGAGCGGCGATAGAGCTTGCTGTGAAAATTATAGACCGATCAGTATCTTATCCGCTATGGCCAAGGTTTTTGAATCTCTTATATACAAATATATTTACAATCACTTTCGACCATTCCTCTCTGAACAGCAGCATGGATTTGTGAGAAATAGGTCTACCACTAGCAACTTACTGGTCTATAAAAACTACTTATGTACCGCCTTTTCAAATGGAGGACAAGTTGATTCTATATACACAGATTTTTTTAAGGCCTTTGACAAGGTTGACCATGTAATCTTGTTATACAAGCTAGAAGCCTACGGAATTCACGGTAATTTACTCAGATGGATCTCTTCATATTTGGCAAATCGTAGTCAATTAGTAGCGGCCAAGGGCTTTCTATCGAGTCCAATTAAAGTCACTTCTGAAATTCCTCAAGGATAACACCTGGGTCCTTTATTTTTTGTAATTTTTATCAGTGATCTAATCAAGAAGATTAAATGTCCATGCTTAGTCTATGCTGATGATTTAAAAATTTATTATAATATTGTTAATACCAAAGATTGCACGATTTTACAAAAGGATTTGACTGAATTAGCAAATTGGTGTAACATAAAATGTCATTAAATATTTCCAAATGTAGTGTTGTGTCTTTTTCAAGAAAAAAGCACAGAATATTTATTGATTACACACTGTCAGGTCAAACACTTAATCGTAAATCAATCGTAAAGGATCTAGGTGTACTTTTTGACGATGAATTGACATTTCGACCTCACTATGAGAATATTATAGACAAAAGTAATAAGCTTCTCGGATTCATTTGTCGAGTTTCAAAGGAATTTCACAACAATTTTTGGTTATTATATTTATTTAATACAATTATCAAAAGTACTCTAGAATATTGTTGTTGTATAGGGTCTCCGTTTTACACTGTTCACATTGATAGGCTTGAAAGTGTTCAAAATAAGTGTTTGAAAATATTATCATACAGAGAAGGCACAGGAAGGCTTCTTCATAACTATCGGGAGAGGCTGGCTAAATACAAAACTTTATCTTTGGAGGACAGAAGAAAGTATCATGACTTATTGACTATTTACAAAATAATAAATTCCAATATTGACTCGACCTATCTCGTTGAATCGCTCAATTTTAACACTTTTCATAATTCCAGATCACAAAGGACTTTTTCTCTGTGTGTGTACAAAAATAATACCTCGTATTATAATCCCCTTGTGCGTATGTGTAGATATTATAATGATTATCTCATAAAAATAAAAACCTAGACATATTTAGTCAACGTTTGGCAGAATTCAAGAATATTGTCAAAAAATAATATATTTGAAATTATATTTATGAGACATAATATTGTTATCATTTTAAATGGGTTATGTATAGTTTAATATTTTTCGTTTTTATGTTTATGCTATATTCAGATACTAAAATTTTGTTACCTTTGTAAAAAGCATGCTGTGCACGCTATTAGTGAACTACAATACAGATATGTAAATATATATATATATATATATATTGTATACTATATTATTTAATTCAAAATTTATTGTAGTTTGTTTGTGTGCCTAAATAAATAAATAAATAAATCACAAGTCTTTTTCGATTTTTTACATTGATTGAAACTGTTATTAAAATATTATGTTGCTTATAAAAAGTCAAATGTGTCAATTATTTTACATTTTTATATAACTAGTACACAAAAAAATATACACCAGTAAATATTACCAGTGGGAGGCTCCTTTGCATAAGATTCCGGCTAGATTATAGGTACCAACCCGGAGCCTTTATCTTCCGTGAAGCAGTGTAAACATTACTGTGTTTCGGTATGAAGGTCGCCGTGAAATTAATTAAATTAATTAATTAAAAGCTAGTGAAATTAATGGACAAATGAAAGTAAGGTTTCCGCTCAGGATTCTTGGAAAACCCATAATGCTGAGCGGCACTACAATTGCACTCGTCACCTTGAGACATAAGAGTCTCATTTGCCCAGTAATTTCACTAGCTATGGCGCCCTTCAGACCGTAACACAATAATGCTTACACATTACTGCTTCACGGCAGAAAAACGAGTCGGTGTGGTACCCATAATCTACCCGGCATTCTGTGCAAAGGAGCCTCCCACTGGTGAATGTCAATTAATTTATAATAAACTAGCTGACCCGGCAAACGTTGTTTTGCCATATAAAGTATATAAGTTATTATGTTTATAAGTAATAAAATATTTCCTTTATTATAGCCTGTACATCATTTTGTTCTATTATCGATAGTTTTTGCAGCGCACGTAAAAATAGGTTTTCGATTTTACACCTTGTGTTACAAAATAGCAATTTTATTACGGATCCCTAATTTTGAAAAAAAAAACATAGCCTATAGCCTTCCTCGATAAATGGACTACCCAACACTGAAAGAATCATTCAAATCGGACCAGTAGTACCATAGATTAGCGCGTTCAAACAAACAAACAAACACTGCAGCTTTATAATATTAGTATAGATAATAATATAGCATAGATAATATTAATGTCCGTATCATTTCTTTTCATTCAATTCATAGGCTAATTCTTAAAACAATTAGAGTTAAAAATAAACTTGTGAAAGTTATTTCTGTCATAAAATAACTGCAGCATATTAAAATAATATTTCATAAAATACAATACGTTTTATGATGACATTTCAGTACGGTCGGAGTAAATCTATTCAAACATTAATTTTCATAAATTCAAATATTTTAAATGCGTTTTAAACAATATGCTTATTCGGTCAAATATTTTTAAACACCAGACAGGCGAATGATTTTTATTTATGAAATATAACGAAATGGAATTTTCGGAATTTTCAGTACAGCTTCAAATACAAAATGTTTATCAAAATTGTGTACGACACAATATTCGTTATTGAATCATTCTTTTTAGCATTATATCGCCTGTATTATGGGACTCCGTTAACATATTTGAGTGTTGTGTTTGATTAAAAGCCATAAAAGGCATTTATTTTCTCAAAATTGATTCCTTTACAATTATTTTCGATGTCATTTCTAATATTCTAGACACTACTACCGCTTCGGAAACAAACTTCGCTCTGAGTGGAGAAGCGGCGCAAGAAACTCCCCTAACATTTTCTTTTGCGCTCTTTTTTTATCAAATATACAATATTGTATTGTCATTGCTATTGCTATAAAATAATGCTAATATAGTCCCAGGCTATATTTATGATAGAGCCGTTTTTAATAAAATATTTAAATTTATTAATAGATAATGCATGAACAGTGGCTAGGACTTTATTATAAAAGTGTATACTACTAGGAGACTAGTGAGCCTACTAGAATTCGTTACAAGCAATCCCTTATGTCTTGTATTTGTAGTGGATTTAGTAGGCACTTATTTATATATTGTCAGGATAGGATTGATCTCTATAATATATTTATTAGATTATCTTGTCAGAAATGGTGATGATGAATGATGATTCATGATGGTGTGAGGGCGAGTATGATGAATGGAGTGCGTGTGTGAGTCAAAGTGTGTATGTGTGATCAAATAAGTGTGAGTGAGTGAATCTTTAGAATGAGTGCACTTTTGTGTGTGTGTGTTTGATATTGATAAGGTACATCTTAAGTTAATATTCATAAGAGTCACAATACAAGTATAGATCAGAACAGAAGCGTTACTCAGCGGTCTCCTTGAAATTTATACCTAAGTCTGAGCGAAGTGTTAGGGATGGTACATACAATAATATTGACGACGCGGATGGCGCGGCGCAGCTAATTTAACCCCAACAGCAACCAATCTCGGCGGCGTACGGCGTGACACTTAATAGTTTTGTCTCCCCAAGATTGCTTAGTGGCCGTGTAAATGGTGTATATGTGTGCGTGCGTCGATTCGTGTGTACTAGTATAAAGTTAAAGTACTGTTCTATTACAAAATTGTGTAAGAGTCCTTCAGTATCTATGTAGATAAATGATTTAAAGAGTATATAAAATAATATAATATGCGAAATCTTGGTCTGACACTAAACCTTTATAATACATATAATAATGTTAATATCAACTTAGCTATGTAGTAATTATTGGATTTATTTATTTATTGGTCTACGAGCAATTTTACATAAAACTATTTCTTAAACTATTAACAATATAAATTACATGTACAGGGCATGCACAATCATTTAAAAGTAAACACTACATGCTAATTTCGCTTATCAGTACATTATTATAAATCTAAAATTGAGTTAAAAACAAAAACCAGTGAAAAACATTATAAAAAATTTAAAAGTCTGCAATAATCAATAGAGAATTGTTTTAAGGACTGTAAAGGAAACAAATAGTAAGTGTTTTAAGTACCTACAACCAAGTATAACAAAAATCGAAATCTAAGATAAGTAATTATATAATAAAATAAACTAATCTAAAATTAAAATATATTATTTACTATGTTACGAGTATAACTAACAGATCAAAGTAATCCATCACACTGATGACTGGCTGACTAGATTGCTGATAACGAATTTACGAGTAGTGTTAGGGGAATCAATATTTATATCAATTATCGAACTGAATTTAATATATTATACTTTACACAAGCGAGGGATTGTGCAGTTGGCGCCAAAGACTGTTCTAGTGCGTGGAGGCACGACCGGAGTAATTGCAGTACGGGGATATCTGCGTGGTATTTGGAAATAAATTTTACGTAGTAAGCTGGGGCAGTCTTAATTGTTTCTTAGCAATTTAAATAATAACTTCAAAAATGGAAATGCCTTCTAGGATATGTTGGATACCACAACGGCGCCTATTTCTGCCGCAAAGCAGTAATGTGTAAGCATTACTGTCTTTCGGTCTGAAGGGCGCCGTAGCTAGTGAAATTACTGGGCAAATATGAGAATTAACATTTTATTGTAGTGCTGCTCAGAATTTTTGGGTTGTTCAAGTATCTTGAGCGGCACTGCATTGTAATGGGCAGGAAGTATCAATTACTATCAGCTGAACATCCGGCTCGTCTCATTCCTGATTGTCATTAAAAAAAACAGCTTCGTATCCAAAAAGACTTTCTTTGACGGTACAATTAAGAATAATGATAAAGTTTGGGGACGTAATACTGAAGACTATAAAGCGTTTGGGCCAAAAAAAGAAAAGGCCGAATAACGGGTCAGTGTTCTTGCGTTCAGACACTACACCTGGAATGATCTGAAAAAATAATATTAATAATTTGTGTTAACCGTTAGGGTTGCCAACCGTACTCTAAAATAGAGTATTGTACACTATATAATGTAGGCGTACTCTATAATCTATAACACTAATAGAGTATGCTACAATACTTTTTTTTAAACAATGTTTACTAAAACCTATTTTATTTTTATGATTATATTACATTTAAAAATATAAAAATAAAATCATTTTTGGATGTCCATACTCTTTATTTACCTTCTTCGAAATCAGATACTGAATTTTTTCTAATAAAATTGGCAACCCTATTAACCATTAACATAATTATGCCAAAAATGAAGTATTTTGCTCTGTTGTAAATTTGAAAACACTCATTTTTTTATGTGTACATAATAATACTTGTGAAAATAATAAAGTTTAATGGGCTTGACCTGATTAAATGTAAAATATTATATATTTTAGCGCGTGTGGATCCTCCCTGACACGGGGGATCGTTGCAGAATTAAAACAATGAAACAACTACTTTAATACTTCTATATTTACTTTCACTTACTATTAAACATATTTATTATAATTATAAATATTAATTATTAGGCTTAGGTTCTTGCTTTACTTCATTCTCTATTCTGACTCATTCGATTGTCTTCTCATCCACGTCAATATTTTAAATTAAAATAAAATATTATTCTTTTACCTTAGGGCCAACCATAGAACAACGAGTTCTTATATTATGCGAATGAGAACTCCCTGTTATAATACATACCTTTTACAAGTAATAGTATATTTCATTACGAGTGCGGAAAGTCTGTCATTGCAAAGAGTTCCGACAAATGTCTACCCGAGCCGAGGCGCAGCCGAAGGTCGGAACAAATTGCAATGACGGTTCAGCCAGTGTACTGAACAACTATTGGAACGAATTTCCTTATCGCGCGTTGTGAAAGGGGGCTAGACGGAAAAAAATCTTACGAAAAGTTGTCACGACACTTTTTGCTATAGTAAGCTATTGTAAGCTGTGCGGCGTGCGCATGTTTCTATTAAAATTATTAAATATTATTAAAATTTTGTTACAATTCCTTTATTAATTATTAATTAATTATTCGTGTTTCTATTAAAATTATTAAATATTATTAAAATTTTATTACAATTCCTTCACTAATTAATCGAAAGGAACTTTGTTCCATCCGGGTGTCCCTTGACACCTCTCAACTTTTTTTTAATAGAGTTGCGAAAAAATGAAGCAATACACAACACAGTAAACTCAACTAAATTTTTGGAAAATGGCGCCAACCGCAAAAGAACATAAGCAGAGATTTTTTTTTATTATTTTCACCCATTATGGACAGGCAACGATGGCCATACAGCCAAGTGTTCAGTAGATTTTTTTTATTTGATATCAAATTTCATATGAAATGAAAATGAAATTTAATAAGATGAAATGAAATGGAACCTAACCCAACTCATTGAATCAAATCATTAAATCTGATATTGAAACAAATTAGTACCTTCTTTTTAGAAATATTTGCATGAATCATAAAAACTTCTATGATTTTTTTTGTAAAAACTTCGTGGTTGGTTTTTTCTTTTTAACAGACATTATTTTGACAGTTGGGAAAGAGAACGCTCGTGCGTTAAAGGTAAAGAAAAAGCTCGAGTATGTGGGCTATTAGCCCATATCCCGAACGCTATTACTACGTCCCTGCAATACTTTTTGAGCAACTGTATTAAAAAATATAATTACGATAATTATACAATAACTATGAAAGCCAAACAAAAAACACAACATAATAATATTATCGAGTATAAGACAGACATGTGAGATTGTGTTAAGAAAACTTATACTAACTGAATTCAGAATTCATAAGCCTCTTACGTCAAGGAAATTGTTCACGTTACCACACCATAACTGTATTTAGGATAAAATATTTACAATGTTAGAATGTTGAAAATAATTCTTTATTATGAACAAACAGAAGCGATTTGACCCAGTTTAAATTAACAGCTTGCGTTTTATTAATATTGAATAATAATTATAATAATAATTGAAACATGTCCTTCATTAAATTTGCAAACTTTTCTCTCAATAATATTTCCTATTGTGGAGTGTAGATTAATGCATCTACTGTATTCAACTCTTATTTTTTTATTTATTAATTTACAATAATTATTTTGTGACTTATTCGTGTAAGGCGTTGAATGTTTTTGTTGCGTCACTTCACATATATTGTAATTAAAATAATTTGGAAAACTATGAAGGTCTAAACGTTGATTTAAAAGAGTTTCTTACCATATATTTCTATCATAATTTTCTATCATAATCAGTTGCCACTAACAGTAATCATTTACAATGCATCTCTAGACAATACATTCTTTCCGACGGAATGGAAGCGAGGTCTAGTAGTACCAATTTTTAAACAGGGCAACAAATGTGATATTAAAAATTATAGGCCTATCACTGTCTTGTCCACCCCTGCAAAAATATTTGAATCGCTTATTTATCCACACATTTCGTGGCAAACTAAATCTCTAATTACGGAAAGACAACACGTTTTGTTAAATTTTACTGGATCAATTATAGATAAAATAAGCGATGGAAACGAGGTTGACGTAATTTATACTGATTTTTGTAAGGCATTTGACAAAGTTGGTCACTGCATATTACTAAAAAAGCTTAAAATATATACACAATTCCGAAACAAATTCTAGCGTGGTTAAAATCTTACTTATCACATCGATCACTGGTTCTCAAACTCAGTGGATATCATGCCAATGAATTTCAGCAACTTTCTGGTGTCCCCCAAGGCTCTCATTTGGGCCCGTTACTTTTCACACTTTTTACTAACAATATTTCAAAAAATATTATTGATTCTAGTTATGAATTATATGCTGATGATCTAAAAATATATCAAACAGTGAATTGCCATCTTGATCAAACTAAGCTACAAAATTATATCGATCGTGTGTCACTTTGGTGCGCTACAAACCTTATGCAGCTTAACAAAAATAAATGCAATCATTTAAAAATATCAAGGAAGCATATAAAGTTTAAAACCACGTATAATATAGATGGCGTTTTGATTAAAAATACTGATGAAATTAAAGATCTAGGCGTAATTATAGACAATGAACTTAGTTTTAGCAGCCGCATTGATAAAATTGCACAAAAAAGTCATAAAATGCTTGGTTTTATTTTTCGAAATACTCGAGACTTTAAATCCACTGAGTCGCTGAAAATACTGTTTAATTCTTTAGTGAGAACTATCCTTGAATATAACTCAGTAATTTGGTGTCCATACTACAAAAAATACATAGCTCGAATAGTATCAGTGCAGAAAAAAATCGTGTCTAGACTCAGTTATATCGATAAAACCTATCATATTTATGATTACCAAAAAAGGCTAATTAATCTTGAAATTTATTCCCTGGAAATGCGTAGAAAGGCGGCCCAGTTGAGTTTTCTTTACAAACTCATAAACAACCTAATAGACTGTCCAGATATTCTTCAAAATATTGGTATTTGTATACCGTCATTTAATTGTCGAATAGGTACTTATTCCCCAATATTTATTAAATTTTATAGAAATAACTACGGATTAAACTCTCCCATTCAACTCATATGTATAAGCTATAATAAAATATTTAAATTCGATGATAACATCGATGTATTTTCAAATATTAACTTTTATAAAAAACAGGTGTCCTTGTCATTAAAAGGCTTAAATATAGATTAGTAACTATGTAGTATTAGTATTAGTAGTAAATTTGTTTTTAGCATTAGTATTAGTAGTAAATTTGTTTTTAGCATTATTTTTTTAGTTTAGTAACGATGTGCATACCTTTAATTTAGATATGTAAATAGTAACACTTATTAATGTTTACCTTTTCGTATATGTAAAATTATGTATCTAGTTGGTAAGCCTAAGTAAATAAATAAATATCTTATTAAAAACAAACTCTTTTTGGTAAATGGTGAAAGGAAATAAAAATTGATGATTCCTAAGTGCAATTTCCATAAACTAAATGAATGAAGTCATCTTGATTCTTCAAAGCAGCCTAGCGAAAATCTCTAAGAAAAAAGCGACTTACACGATTGTATGAAACGCGCAGTCATTGATAGATTGACAGTTGATAGCTTTAATCTTGTAAAAAATGGAGATAGCCGAAATCCACTACGTTCTATGCAATTGTTCGCTTTTAAACTTAGCTGGATTATACTTACTTACTATCAAAGATAATGTAAATACTACGTAATAAGAGGCGGGACTGCCTATGTAAAAATTTAATATTAGATTTCATTTTACTTATTTTAATTAAGATTACTATGAAACATGCAGTGATTTGACATAAGTTTGAAATGTTAGTAATTATAGTATCGCGATTGGCAACGAAGTAAAATCCGGCTAAGTTTGAAAGCGAACAGTTGCTTAAAACGAAGTGGATTTCTGCAATCTCCTTTTTTACAAGATTATAACCGTCATCTATCAATCTGTCAATGACTGCACGTTTCACACAATTGAGTGACTCACTTTTTTCATAGAGATTTTCGCTAGGCTGTTACTATTTCAAAATTATGTCAAATCACTGCACGTTTCATACTAAACTAAATTTCAATTTTTACTTAGGCAGTCCCTCCTCTTATTACGTAGCATTTACATCCTCTGTGCTTCGAAGAATGTGTCAGTTACCCATCAATGACGTTCTATACATAGAAATACAAATATAATATATAAAATACAAATCTTAATATGTATAAATTCCGTGACACGTTGTTTGTCCGCGATGGACTCCTAAAATAATGAATGGATTTAAATGGGGATTACTTCATGGAGTGCAGTTTAGTCCAACTTGAGAGATAGGATACTTTTTATTTCGATTTGGGACCCATATTTATTTTAATTTCCAATATTTTTTTTGTATGGACATATTTTGTGTGAGATAATTTATTGACGGACGGTTTCACAGTTCTGCTGTGAAACAATTTCTGTATAACAACAAGGACCATACATTAAGAAAAATTCTTGATGTTATGAAAAATTATTGACGAATATATAAAAAAAATATGTTGTTTATTATTATGTACAGAACGTATGTGTATGTAGGGTCAGCTAGTAACTTATAAATTATTCTGATTATTTTTGGTACCCTAGTCAATGGGTAACTAACGGTTATGCTATTTAGCAATATCATCACATCGGAACCGTAGTTGGTTCCGTTGGAATGACATTAAATTATAAAGCTGATATTTTGGCAGAGAGTGTACAGCAGTTATTCGCTATTTCAACATAATATAATAAAAATCCAGATTGCTAAATCCAAATCACATTTTTTTTACGTATTGCTGTGGTGCCTTCTCGTTTCTTTAACAAAAGCATATAAATAATACAAACATAGTATAATTTGAGAAACAATACAGGTTAGGCGATCATTCCTGCCATTTCACTATTTATAATGCGCTTCTACGAATCTACTAAAGGTGGCCGTACACAAACTGGTCGAGTAGTTAACGGCTAAGCGACGCGGGCGTACACGGACCTCTCGAGTGGTCGGCGTCGACTGCTCGAGCGGTCGGTTGTTGACTGCTCGAGCTGTCGCTACCAACCTCTCGAGCAGTTGATTTTCTACCGCAGTCGAGTCATGGATGGAGGAAGCACTGCTTTTGCTCCTTCTGTTCAAGATTAGACGACGGCGATGGCGTCAAAAGAGAAAATTTTGGGTTTATCCAATTTTGGAATTAAGAGAACAGCATGGACAATTCCATCAAAAATAATTCAACTATTTTAAGATGTCAATGTCTTCGTTTTTCACGTTTAATTTTATACTAATGTCTAAAATTAAACATGAAGACACAATTATGAGGAGAAGTATACAATCAGATGAAAGATTAGCTGTAATATTGAGGTTGAGCGCAGTCAACGGCTCGAGCAGTCGGTGTATGCCTCGCGACTGCTCGCGAGCAATCGACGGCACGATGGATTTTCGTCATGCAGTTGACGGCTTGAAGCGGTCGCAACTGCTCGAGGAGTCGTATGTACGGCAGCGAATGAATGACTTATAGTTCACCATGCAGTCGCGCCTTCAAGCAGTCGGTCTCAACTGCTTGAAGCAGTCCGTGTACGGCAGCTCTAAGCAGCTGCACCTGCAACCTGCCACTAGACGAACAAAAATATCATATTTTGCAGTTATTTTGCAGGAATGTCGCAGTAAATGGCCATTCCAATAATAAAACTGCACTACTGCTGCACTTTTATAATAAAAACGTATTCTGAATAATAGTTTTTGACATTTTATTAGTAAGGATAACAGTATTAGAGCAGATATTTGCAATAAAGGTTAACTTTCAACCTCAATTATTTTTCGACGTTCTTACACCTGGCACAGTCTATCTAAACGTATTAATAATCTAAGTATACAATTTATATAAATACTTAAAGGAAATGCATGATCAAAATTTTTTAGTTTTCATGTTCTCGAAGCTAAGTTAAACGGCCTTATATTCTCTCCGAAAATAACTGCAATACTAAAGTTAGTTGTTGAAACTTATTTTTTTAATTAGATATCTTCAACCGGTCATAACGAATATTCCAATATTGTTGATTGTATCTCGGATCAGCACAATCACTAATTGGCCCAGTTTCTTGTTAATTGAGTTCGCCAGTTTCGCCACAAAAAAAAAACATCATTTATATTGGGATAAGTTTAAGCGAAAAAGTTTTTGTAATTCCATTTTTTTAGAGAGTTTTTCAATACTTACATCTTTACTGTCTGCACTGGATTGAACTCAATATAAATTAACTAATAAATCAAATCATGCACAGAATCATGTAGATACCTAGTAGTGCATTATCATGATTTAAGGTTTTGTTTTGTGGGTACTTAAGTCTTTTAAAAACGTACTAAAGAGAATATAATTGGTACAGAGTATTGTATTGTGTATAATAAATATGAGGTACCAATTATTGATTGATCAAAGTTTAGTCTTTGTAAGCCTACACAGCATCACATTTTATATCATTGACAATATTTCTATTTGGAATGTAGTAATAAAAGTAACTGCATTTTATTAGAGGGTAGAAGAGTCAGTTACTATATGAGGACGTGTGTGGGTTTCCAGCTAGCAACAAGTTTTAGGTCGTGGAATAAAACGTCTTCTTCACAATAAGCGCTTTAATAGAATTTACAATAACTTCACTTAATAATTAAATGCAATGTGCGGATATGGTATTTGAAGGCAACCACACTGTTCAACTGTTGAAGATCAACTGGCTTGCTGATCGTTTGTGTTAAACACGTTATCGATTAAAATTTTATTTACGTAATCGATTGACAACTTACTGCATAAAGAGGCGGTTACGTTGTGAGGAGGCAGATTAGAGAGAACCAATATTGTCTATGGAATTCAAGTAAAGTAGACTTATGGTTTTAATATTTGTAACACAAGGATTCATCACGTTTTGTGTAGTTTGTACAATCGCGAAATAAATTTTAACTGGGATTAATTTAAAGATTGTTCTAATTACACAATATTAACCGTTTATTATGTGGAATTTGGCTCTTTTAAAAGAAGAAACCCTTTTGTAGAAATCTGAGAATTAATCAGCTAAGACGTCAGAGCCTTATGTTGTCAGACTCTCCCGTGGTTTTAGGCACAGAACAGTTGAAAGAGATTTAAACTGTTCTGTGGTATTATGTGCCATAGCTATCTGTTGTCGCTCCTATAAATCCCATATAGTAAAAATTTCATTCAAATTGTTACAACCAATTTTACGCAAAATATGGATACAATAATTTTATTAATTCGTACACATGCACACGTGCGTAAACTTGATCAAGAATAATTGCTAGTTTAAGTTTATTGAATTTTATTGAAATAGTTGATTGCTGATCTTGTTTTAAGATTACTGACTAAATATATTTAATTTTGTGTCATCATCATCAGCCGGAAAACGTCCACTGCTGGACCAAGGCCTCCCGCAAAGATTTCCACGACGATCGGTTCTGCACTGCCCTCATCCAACGTATTCCTGCGATGTTGACCAGATGGTCGGTCCATCTTGTGGGGGGCCTACCAATACTGCGTCTTCTGGTACGTGGTCGCCATTCGAGGACTTTTCTGCCACAACGGTTATCTGTCCGTCGAACTATGTGCCCTGCCCACTGCCACTTCAGTTTCACAATCATTTGGGCTATGTAGGTGATTTTGGTTCTCCTACGGATCTCCTCATTTCTGATCCGATCTCGCAGGGAAACTCCGAGCATAGCCCTCTCCACTGCCCTCTGAGTGACCATGAGCTTTCTCATCAGGCCCATAGTTAGCGACCAATTTAATTTGTCTTTATTTTTACTATTACCACACAATTACCTACCAGTGGGAGACTCCTTTGCACCGAATGTCGGCTAGATTATGGGTACCACAAAAGCGCCTACTTCTGCCATGAAGCAGTAATGTGTAAGCATACTACTGTGTTTTGGTCGAATGGGCGTCGTATCTAGTGAAATCTTATGTCTCAGAATGACGAGCGCAGTTGTAGTGCCGCTCAGAATTTTTGGGTATTTCAATGAGCTCTAACTGGGTTCTTGAGCGGCGCTGCATTGTTATGGGTAGGGCGTATCAATAACCATCAGCTGAACGTCCTGCTCATATCGTCCCTTATTTTCATAAAAAAAGACAATGATCCAATCAAATCTTTATACCTTTGCTCATTTCATATCAGATAAATTTTACAGTATAACTATTAAAACTGAAGCAGTAATGAAAAATATATTTATAATACGGATACCATTGTTACAATGTCGGATGATGCACTTACGCACGTGCGGAGCTTCATAGCTGTCTGAAGAGCGTTATGAGGCAAAGTGGAACTTCTCTTTGTAATAACATCACTTTTTTAGCACAAGTGGTGCCTCGCTGTGATGAAGTGTACATTGTTAAAAATTGCAAAGCGTTCCATGCAAAAACAACATAATTCAGTGAATTTTAAATGAAAATTCACAGCGTAGGCGGTACAAAGTGGACTTTAAATAATTAGGTGGCCACTTCTTACGAAACATTTAGCTTACCTTAACTATTTATCATAAGTGTGAAGATGATAATTTAATTTTATGCCATCTATAATTAAGCTAAAGTTATGAATTTTCACTAAACCTCGCAAATCTTTGTTTGTTTATAACATCATATTAATTCCGTGAATAAATATTGAACTTGACTCTTTAAATTTAAGTATTAATTTGATCAAGGTAACTGTTTATATGTTCGGGATGCAATCATACAAATTCAGATTAACACAATATTATCATTACCACATAAGTGAATATAACTAGAATATTAAAAAAATGCATGTTTTCAAAATTAAATAACAATTTCAAGTAAATTTAGGTGGTACTAAAATTAATTATATATTCATAAACCATAAAATGGAAAAACATAAAAAATTATATATTTGAGATCAGACCAAAAAGGATGGAACTCTGCGAACAGCGAAGTGAGGCAGGTTATCCAAACAAGTGGTGCGTGAAAAGTGGGGGTTATCACTTTAAAAACATAACAAATTGTTTAGATTTACAAGAGCGACATCTCAAGTCAATTTCCTAATATGCAAATATTGGAGTTGAGCAGGTTATCAACTGTAAAGTAGATCCTGTAGATGAAGCCACAACCTTAGAGTTGAAAATAGCATACAAAATTTTATGACGATACGTCACTCGAACGGTTAGCTCAGCTAGTTAGAGCACTGAGCCAGAGGTCGTGGGTTCGAGTCCCACATTGTTCATAAAATTTTGTTTTTCAAAATGTCCTAAATATTATAATTATTTGTATTTCCAATATTTGTTTTGTATGGACATATTATTATCTATGAGACAATTTATTGACGCACGGTTTGATAGTTTTGCTGTGAAACAATTTCGTTATAACAACAGGGAGCATATTTTACGAAATAATTCTTGATGTTATGAAATATTATTGACAAAATCAGTAAAACAATAATTCATTTATAATGTACAGAACTACGTCTGTCAGGTCAGCTAGTAATATTAAAAAATAGTACCTTCTGA
>CATIXN010000022.1:9975686-10016192 GCA_949711725.1 Leptidea reali | reverse complement strand
TAAATCAATCGTAAAGGATCTAGGTGTACTTTTTGACGATGAATTGACATTTCGACCTCACTATGAGAATATTATAGACAAAAGTAATAAGCTTCTCGGATTCATTTGTCGAGTTTCAAAGGAATTTCACAACAATTTTTGTTTATTATATTTATTTAATACAATTATCAAAAGTACTCTAGAATATTGTTGTTGTATATGGTCTCCGTTTTACACTGTTCACATTGATAGGCTTGAAAGTGTTCAAAATAAGTGTTTGAAAATATTATCATACAGAGAAGGCACAGGAAGGCTTCTTCATAACTATCGGGAGAGGCTGGCTAAATACAAAACTTTATCTTTGGAGGACAGAAGAAAGTATCATGACTTATTGACTATTTATAAAATAATAAATTCCAATATTGACTCGCCCTATCTCGTTGAATCGCTTAATTTTAACACTTTTCATAATTCCAGATCACAAAGGACTTTTTCTCTGTGTGTGTACAAAAATAATACCTCGTATTATAATCCCCTTGTGCGTATGTGTAGATATTATAATGATTATCTCATAAAAATAAAAACCTAGACATATTTACTGACATAGGACTGATACTTGCCTCAACTCTGAGTATACCTTGACCACAGTTATGAGGTGGCTGACCAAAAATCTCCTTACTCTAAACGTCAATAAAACCAAATTTATCACTTTTTCTAATACAAAATCTAGTCAGCCTTCTACACCGATTGAAATTCGTGCGCATACCTGTCCAAACCGACACGGAAACTGTGGTTGTCAACAAATAGAAAACACTGCTAATATTAAATATCTTGGAGTTACTCTTGATAGCAATCTGAAATGGAAGCAACATATTGATTTAACTGTAGCTCGTGTAAGAAAACTAATATATATATTTAAAAAGCTCAGAGCCGCAGCCGATTTCAGCTGTTTAATAACTGTGTACTTTGCGCTTGCCCAGTCTGTTCTGGGGTACTGCCTTACGGTATGGGGTGGTGCCGGTAAAACAGCCATGCTAAGGGTCGAGCGTGTGCAGAGAGCAGTTCTGAAAGTGCTAGCAAGGAAACCAATCCGATATCCGACAACCGATTTGTATGCCCTTTGCCAGGTCCTCTCAGTTAGGCAGCTATTTATATTTCAAACTGCTCTTCGCAAACACTCCGAAATTACCTTTGACCCTAAATGCTGTACCACACGCCGCTCAAATAGGGTATGTAATATTGATTCACGTAGAACCATAGCTGCAAGTCGCCATTACAAACACATAGGCTCTAAAAATTTATAACAAAATCAACAAAAGCTTAAACATCTACCCACTGACCAAGAGGAAATGTAAAGCGAAACTTGACTCCTGGTTAAAAACATTAGATTATGAAGATACAGAGAAACTTGTGGATGTGTAAAATATTCATCACTCCCTCACACAACTTCACTTACTATATACGTATCTCTAACACTCACCCACACACTTCACCCAAAACTAAACACATAATATAATAATAATGATGTATATATTTCAAATCACATGTCCTGTACTATTTTTTAATGTCTTTTATTAATAACCGTACTCTGTTTACTATTTAGATCTTTGTGCATGGAACATCATTCCTTATTGTATTCGGAGAAGGGCGTTGTTAGCTGCGCTGCAGTTTATACTTTTGCAGCTATCATCGTTTTTACTTGTTTGTATTATCTTTGTTAAATTGTTTCAAATAAAAGTTTTATTATTATTATTATTATTTAGTCAAAGTTTGGCAGAATTCAAGAATATTGTCAAAAGATAATAAATTATATTTATAAGACACAATATTGTAATCATTTTAAATGGTTTATATATAGTTTAATATTTTTCGTTTTTATGTTTATGCTATATTCAGATACTAAAATTTTGTTACCATTGTAAAAAGCATGCTGTGCACGCTATTAGTGAACTACAATACAGATATGTAAATACATATATATATATATTGTATACTATATTATTTAATTCAAAATTTATTGTAGTTTGTTTGTGTGCCTAAATAAATAAATAAATAAATCACAAGTCCTTTTCGATTTTTTATATTGATTGTTAAAATATTATGTTGCGTATGTCAAATGTGTCAATTATTTTACATTTTTATATAACTAGTACACTGTTCCTGTCGTCTCATCGGCGAGAGTGGGGGCTTGCGTTCGTGGCGGAGCGACGCTCGCACCGAGGCCGACGGCGGAACCAGTCGCCTTAAGAACTCGACCCGCGCGCACATGCACTAACGCTAGCATCATATTAACTTGCATCTATTAATTACGTAATACAGTCCTTTTGTGAAACAAGGTATTTTCATTCAAGACCACCAGAAGCCACAACTGGAGTTTGATATTCAACAAATGGTCCTTCGCCTCTTCAACTGATCATCAAAGCAAGTGGATGGTTTAACCGGCCCTTCAAATTTATTAAGGTCAACGTTTGACGTCCATTTCAAGAATCCAGCCACGATCTATATCTACTTACATTGCTACGTTGGTCGTGTTGCGCACCTCTCCGAGAACATTCGACTGCCACGCCGCCCGAATACATGGCACATACAAAGGACAGACATCCGGAGAGGCTTTGGTTCTGAGTGAGTTTGTTCCGATAAGGAATTCTTTCTTTCCTAATCTTATCCCTTTCCTAGGAATTAGGATTGTGCTATTACGGATTCGACATAAGTTGATCTCTTCATAAAATAGCTTAGATTCCTTCTAATCGCCTTTTAATAAATATCGCCTATATTTCATTAGTGCATTATTTTTAAAACTATGCCTTAATTGCATATACATATCTTGTCTTCTGCACTTACATAAATTAGTTAAAACACATAATAAGTACATATAAAATAATCTTTACTCAGGTAATAAACCTATTACCTATTCTAATTTTTTATTGCTACGTAATAACGTTCAATACTTAGTTATAAAAATAGCCTTTTCATAAACTGCATTCCATTAGTCTGATACATACTTAAAGTTATAGGAATAGATACGGCCGCTAGCTAGTTTCGCTTGTCCATACAATTGCCTACGAAAACCAGTTTTGTGTATGAATCGCTGTGTTACGTCGGCTTGACAAAATCGTTTTTTCTATCACCTAGAACATTCCTTTGCTTACGTAACTTATTTACGATATTAGGTTTGTTTCAATCTTAATTTATTTTCGTTTATTATCTTAATTGCTTATCATTATGTCTGAATTAAAATTAAAAGAACTTATAAAAAAACGTGGAAGTTTTAAAGCCAAGCTAACACAATTCACTAATTTCTTTAAACTATTACCTACAGACGAATTAGATAGTTTTCAAGTAGCTGAATTAGAATGCCGTCTAGGCGTAATGAAATCTTTATACAAAGACTTCGATGACTTGCAGACGCAGTTGGAGCTGTTGTCGGAGAATGCAGACGATATGTACCAGGAGCGCGAGGCCTTCGAGACTCAGTACTTCACGCAAATGTCGCGCGCGCGTGCCCTGCTCCCTCCAGACGTGTCGCGTGCCAGCTCTCCGGCACCGAACCCTGGTGCCAGCTCAACGCACCACGACACGCTCCACGCTTCTGGCTGCAAACATGACTTCGTACGCCTGCCAAAGATTGACCTACCCCACTTCAACGGCGACTATCAGCACTGGCTTGAATTTCGAGATACGTACATTTCAATAATTCACGATAATAACAGCATACAATCAATCAATAAATTCCATTATTTGCGTGCTGCTTTAACTGGCAGTGCATCATTAGTAATAAAAAGTATTGACTTTAAGGCCGACAACTATACTATAGCATGGCAGTTATTGTTAGACCGCTACAATAATGAAAGGTTGCTTGTCAATAATCACGTGCAAGCATTATTTAATCTCCCTGCTATACAAAAAAAATCCTGTCATTCATTACGAAATATGATAGATAATATAAATAAAAATTTAAGAGCGCTTGACACTCTCGGACAGCCTACAGCACATTGGGACACATTAATCATCTATATAATGTCTAAAAAATTGGATAATGTGACCAACCGAGAGTGGGAAGAACATAAAAACAATTTAAATCATTTTCCAAACTTAAAGAACTACACTAAATATTTATCTAATAGAGCTGATTTTTTCGAGACCTTACATGATAATAAAACTTTAAATAATAATTATATAAATACAAACACTTACGAAAGTAACAAAAACACAAACTATCTAACGAACACACATTTTAAACCAGAAAAAATCGCATCATGTCCTATGTGCTCTCAAAACCATCTTTTATTTAATTGTCAATCATTTAGAAATCTTAATGTTGATTCCAGAATCAAAAAAGCTTCAGAAAGTAATGTGTGTATGAACTGCCTTCGTCCTGGTCATACCGACAAACGTTGTAAACTTTCACATTGCAAGTATTGCAAATCAAAACACAACACACTCTTACACAGGGAATCTCAAATAGATCTCAAACCAAAAGACAATATTGCATTATCTACTAATATTATTACAAATACAAAAGGAAAATAATCAGGCTCTTATAATATTATCCACAGCTATGGCAAGGGTGACAGATGTCAACGGTAGGCTTCATTCCGCCAGACTTCTTCTCGATAACGGCAGCACTTCCAACTTCATCACTCAGGATCTGTGCCGTAAGCTCGGTCTGAACACACGAAGCACTATCTCTTCAGTCTCAGGTATTTGTGAACAAGTTTCCAATACTTCAGAGAGCTGTAGTCTTACCTTACAGTCTTGTCATAGTCGTTATCAAGCTCACATAGAGTGCTTTATCTTACCAAATATAACGCATAGTTTGCCTGGGTCTTACGTTGATAAAAAAATAATTCCTATCCCGCCAGGTCTTAAACTTGCCGATCCTACTTTTAATATACCTTCGGCCATAGACATCCTCGTAGGTGCTGAAGTCTTTTGGAACGTCCTGGGTTCCGATTCCATAGATTTAGGTAAACATTATCCTAAATTACAATCATCTAAATTTGGTTGGCTTATTTCCGGCAGCATATACCAATGTCGTCTTCCTTCAAAACCAAATTGTCTTTTTCTTTCTCATGAGGAGTCTCAGCAGCTTACACGTTTTTGGGAACTAGATTCTGTATCGTCTTGCAATGGTTTCTCTTCAGAGGAGCAAGCTTGTGAAAAGCTCTTTCATGAGACCACACACAGAAACGAACATGGTCAATTTGTCGTCACTCTTCCGTTGAAGGACTCGCCTGAAAGCTTGGGTGACTCTTATGCAATGGCCAAGCAACGTTTCCATTCCCTAGAACGTAGATTTGAAAAAGATTCTACTTATAAAGAGCGTTACAATAAATTCATTCAAGAATATATAGATCTGAATAATATGACAAAAAACAGCAAATTAAATACACATAATCAAGTCAAATATTTTTTACCACATCACGGCGTTGTACGAGAGAGCAGCTCTACAACAAAGCTCCGTGTAGTCTTCGATGCTTCCGCCCGTACGACATCAGGCAAGTCTTTCAACGACATACAGAGGGTGGGCCCCACTATACAGGAAGACCTCTTAGCCATCCTTCTGAGGTTTCGACAACACAAGTTCGTGGTCACAGGCGACATAGAGAAGATGTATAGAGCCGTTTTAGTTGAACCTTCTCAGCGCTCTCTTCAGCAAATACTTTTTCGTTTCAATTCATCAGATCCATTGCAGTCATACACGCTTAATACGTTAACTTACGGTACCGCTTCAGCTCCATATTTGGCAACCAAATGTCTTGTGTCTTTAGCTGACCAATGTTTAGAATCTAGTGTTAGAGAGAGTATTAAACGCGACTTTTATATTGATGATTATCTAGGTGGTGGTGACTCGATCGAGTCAGTAATAAAGCTGTGCCAAGGTGTAATGAAAGCTCTCGAATCAGCCAGGTTCCACCTACGAAAATTACAATCAAATAGTTCTGAAGTTCTTCAGTCTATTAGCAATATGTGTACAGATACTCAAAATAAAACTTTGAACTTAAATGAAATTCTTCCTAGCAAAACTCTTGGCTTATATTGGAATTGTAATTCTGATCATTTATTATATTCTGTCAACTTCACATTTACATCAAACATTATTAGTAAACGTAACATATTATCGTTAGTTAGTCAAGTATTTGAGCCTTTAGGTCTAGTGGGACCTTGCACAGTTCAAGCTAAATTTATATTACAGCAACTGTGGATTCTTAAATGTACATGGAACGATGAAGTACCTTTAGAAATAAAGAATCAATTCATCGAATTTATCGAATCACTTCCAGCTCTTAACTCTATTCGTATTCCTAGGTGGGTGTCTTGTAGTAATCCTTTGGTAACTGAAATTCATACTTTTACAGACGCTTCCGAACGTGCTTATGGTGCTTGTATTTACGTAAGGACAATCGCAGTCGATGGGACGGTTTGTGTTCGTCTTTTGGCCTCTCAAAACAAGGTTGCTCCCATTAAAACAACCACTATTCCACGTTTGGAGTTATGTGGTGCTTTGTTGGGTACACGTCTCTATTTGAAGGTATGCAATTCACTTACCAACGTCTTCAGTCATTGTTTCTTTTGGTGCGATTCCACAATAGTGTTAGGATGGCTTTCCACACAACCAAGTAATCTTAATCAGTTTGTTCGAAATAGAGTTAATGAGATTCAGGAATGTACACTTGACCAGACGTGGCGTTATGTACCTTCTAGAAGCAACCCTGCAGACTTAGCTTCTCGGGGGGTGAAGGCTGATTGTATCAGCGCGTCCACTCTTTGGTGGTCAGGTCCTCAATTCCTCCATGAGAGAACCATACATTTTCCTCCTTCTCCAAATACACCACAAACATTACCTGAAACTCCACTTCACACAGTTACACATTGTAATAGTAAAAGCATTAACGTACTTTCAGATTTAATTCATAAAATGTCTTCATTTACAAAATTGAATAGAGTTTTTGCATATATCTTAAGATTTATTTACAATTGTCGTAGTCCCAGTAATAAAAATAAATCCTATATAACGAGTAACGAATTAAATTCAGCTTATAACAGAATTATATATATTTCTCAGCAGGAAATGTTCCCTGAGGAATATAATCATCTTAAGCATAATCAAATACTCCCTAAAAAGAATCGTCTTATAAGTCTTAGTCCATTTATTGATTCTAATAACCTTATTCGCGTCGGTGGACGCCTTCAAAACTCTAACTATAGTTACGACGTAAAGCATCCAGTCTTATTATGTAGTAAACATCATTTAACTAAAATATTATTTCTTAAATATCATAAATCACTGTTTCATGCTGGCCCTCAGCTTCTTCTTGCCAATGTAAGGCTCACATACTGGCCTCTTGGAGGTAGAAACCTAGCTAAGCAAACTGTACGTAATTGTGTTCGTTGCACGCGCTTTAAAGCTCAACCTATTCAAGTCGTCATGGGCAACTTACCCAGCGAGAGAACACAACTACAATTTCCCTTTTTGAATACAGGTTTAGATTACGCTGGGCCAGTGCTGATAGCCGACCGGAAGGGCAGAGGATGTAAATTAATTAAATCTTATGTTTGCGTCTTTGTATGTTTTGCAGTTAGAGCCGTGCATCTAGAGCTAGTCTCAGACCTCACTAAAGAGGCCTTTCTAGCAGCCTTTAATCGCTTTATTAGTCGACGTGGTAAGCCTCAGCGGGTATTCTCCGACAACGGCACTACTTTTGTGGGAGCTTTTAATGAGCTTTCACGTCTTCTACAAGTTTCATCCAATACTATTTCCAATGACATTGCAAACGAAGGTATAGAATTTAAATTTATTCCTGCATACAGTCCGCATTTTGGCGGTTTATGGGAAGCAGCTGTTAAATCCATTAAAACTATTACGTAGAGTCATGAGCTTAACTCATCTTACTTATGAAGAGCTTTCAACCTGTCTCATTCAAATAGAGGCAATTCTTAATTCTAGACCCTTAACACCTCACTCCACCGATCCTAGTGACCTATCCTATTTATCTCCCGCTCACTTCTTAATCGGACGACCGCTCACTACTGTTCCTCGTCCTCAGATGCTAGACGACGTGAACCTGCAGCGCCTGCCTCGCTACGACCGCATTGAGAACTTGCGACAGCACTTTTGGCGACGTTACTCAAATGAATACGTTTCTGTTTTGCAGCAAAGGGCCAAGTGGCATACAGGCTATCAAGACCTAAAACCAGGTACCATGGTGCTAGTGAGGGACTCCCATCTTCCTCCTCTTCTGTGGCTCTTGGGCAGAGTCACCAATGTTCATCCTGGGTCTGACGGGCGCAGCAGAGTTGCCGACATTACGACGAGAAAGGGAGTCATAACACGGGCATACAACATGCTTTGCCCTTTGCCCGTGCCTTCATCGGAGACTTCTTGAAGCCTTACTACTTCAACCCGGGGAATATGTTCCTGTCGTCTCATCGGCGAGAGTGGGGGCTTGCGTTCGTGGCGGAGCGGCGCTCGCACCGAGGCCGACGGCGGAACCAGTCGCCTTAAAAACTCGACCCGCGCGCACATGCACTAACGCTAGCATCATATTAACTTGCATCTATTAATTACGTAATACAGTCCTTTTGTGAAACAAGGTATTTTCATTCAAGACCACCAGAAGCCACAACTGGAGCTTGATATTCAACAACACAAAAAATTATACACCAGTAAATTTTACCAGTGGGAGGCTCCTTTGCATAAGATTGCGCTCTTTTTTTATCAAATATACAATATTCTATTGTCATTTCTATTGCTATAAAATAATCCTAATATAGTCCCAGGCTATATTTATGATAGAGCCGTTTTTAATAAAATATTTAAATTTATTAATAGATAATGCATGAACAGTGGCTAGGACTTTATTATAAAAGTGTATACTACTAGGAGACTAGTGAGCCTACTAGAATTCGTTACAAACAATCCCTTATGTCTTGTATTTGTAGTGGATTTAGTAGGGACTTATTTATAATATATTGTCAGGATAGGATTGATCTCTATAATATATTTATTAGATTATCTTGTCAGAAATGGTGATGATGAATGATGATTCATGATGGTGTGAGGGCGAGTATGATGAATGGAGTGCGTGTGTGAGTCAAAGTGTGTATGTGTGATCAAATAAGTGTGAGTGAGTGAATCTTTAGAATGAGTGCACTTTTGTGTGTGTGTGTTTGATATTGATAAGGTACATCTTAAGTTAATATTCATAAGAGTCACAATACAAGTATAGATCAGAACAGAAGCGTTACTCAGCGGTCTCCTTGAAATTTATACCTAAGTCTGAGCGAAGTGTTAGGGATGGTACATACAATAATATTGACGACGCGGATGGCGCGGTGCAGCTAATTTAACCCCAACAGCAACCAATCTCGGCGGCGTACGGCGTGACATTTAATAGTTTTGTCTCCCCAAGATTGCTTAGTGGCCGTGTAAATGGTGTATATGTGTGCGTGCGTCGATTCGTGTGTACTAGTATAAAGTTAAAGTACTGTTCTATTACAAAATTGTGTAAGAGTCCTTCAGTATCTATGTAGATAAATGATTTAAAGAGTATATAAAATAATATAGTATGCGAAATCTTGGTCTGACACTAAACCTTTATAATACATATAATAATGTTAATATCAACTTAGCTATGTAGTAATTATTGGATTTATTTATTTATTGGTCTACCAACTATTTTACATAAAACTATTTCTTAAACTATTAACAATATAAATTACATGTGCAGGGCATGCATAATCATTTAAAAGTAAACACTACATGCTAATTTCGCTTATCAGTACTTTATTATAAATCTAAAATTGAGTTAAAAACAAAAACCAGTGAAAAACATTATAAAAAATTTGAAAGTCTGCAATAATCAATAGAGAATTGTTTTAAGGATTGTAAAGGAAACAAATAGTAAGTGTTTTAAGTACCTACAACCAAGTATAACAAAAATCGAAATCTAAGATAAGTAATTATATAATAAAATAAACTAATCTAAAATTAAAATATATTATTTACTATGTTACGAGTATAACTAACAGAGCAATATAATCTATCACACTGATGACTGGCTGACTAGATTGCTGATAACGAATTTACGTGTAGTGTTAGGGGAATCAATATTTATATCAATTATCGAACTGAATTTAATATATTATACTTTACACAAGCGAGGGATAGTGCAGTTGGCGCCAAAGACTGTTCTAGTGCGTGGAGGCACGACGGGATATCTGCGTGGTACTCTGAAATAAATTTTACGTAGTAAACTGGGGCAGTCTTAATTGTTTCTTAGCAATTTAAATAAAAACTTCAAGTACAAAATTTGGATGATGATGTACTGGAAATGCCTTCTAGGCTATTTCTGCCGCAAAGCAGTAATGTGTAAGCATTACTGTGTTTCGGTCTGAAGGGCGCCGCAGCTAGTGATATTACTGGGCAAATATGAGAATTAACATTTTATTGTAGTGCCGCTCAGAATTTTTGGGTTTTTCAAGTATCTTGAGCGGCACTGCATTGTAATGGGCAGGAAGTATCAATTACTATCAGCTGAACATCCGGCTCGTCTCATTCCTGATTGTCATTAAAAAAAACAGCTTCGTATCCAAAAAGACTTTCTTTGACGATACAATTAAGAATAATGATAAAGTTTGGGGACGTAATACTGAAGACTATAAAGCGTCAAGCCAGCGTCGGCCAAAAAAAGAAAAGGCCGAATAACGGGTCAGTGTTCTTGCGTTCAGTCACTACACCTGGAATGATCTGATAAAATAATATTAATAATTTGTGTTAACCGTTAGGGTTGCCAACCGTACTCCAAAATAGAGTATTGTACACTATATAATGTAGGCGTACTTTTAGCGTGATTTTGAATACTTACACCTTTGTTGTTTGCACTACAATAAATTCAATATAAATTAACTAATAAATTAAATTATGCACAGAAATATATTGGTAGATCCTAGTATTACATTATCATGAATTTAGGATTTTTTTTGTCTGTACTTCAGTCTATTAAAACGTATAGAAGAAAATAGATTCGGTGCAGAGTGTTTTGTTGTTATAATAATTATGAGGTGAGAGTTATTGATTGAGCAGGTTTAATCTTTGTAAGCCACAGCATCACATTTAATATCATTGACAATTTTTCTATTTGGAATGTAGTAATAATAGTAACTGCATTTTATTAGAGGGTTGGAGAGTTAGTTACAATACTTAGTGTGATATGAGGTGTGTGGGTTTCCAGCTACGAACAAGGACTCGTCACGATTTATGTCGTGTGTACAATCGCGAAATAAATTTAACTGGGATTAATTTCATGATTTTATATTTGCTCTTATACACAATCTTGGCATATTTTGTGTGAAATTTGGCTCTTCTTAAAAAAGACTACCTTTTGTAGAAATCTAAGAATTAATAAGCTCTCGTGGTTTTATGTGGCATAGCTATGATCTGTTTGTGCTCCCATAAATTCCGTGTAATAAAAATTTCATCCAAATCGTTACACGCAATCTGAGATACGCAAAATATACACATGATCATAACTTGCTCGTTGAAGTTTATTTAATTTTATTTAAATAGTTTATTGCACATAAATTATGTTTTATGATTTATAAATGTTTTAAAATTACTGACTAAATATATTTCATTTTGTCTATATTTTTACTAAGACAACACAATGTTCAAATGAAATCGATATAACTTTAATCATTTCATCATCAACATTATCATCATCAGCCGGAAGACGTCCACTGCTGGACAAAGGCCCCCCCAATGATTTCCACGACGATCGGTCCTGCGCTGCCCTCATCTAACGTATTCCGGCGATCTTGCCCAGACGGTCCATCTTGTGGGTGCCCTACGTAGTCGCCATTCGAGGACTTTACTGCCCCAACGGCCATCTGTCCGTCGAACTATGTGCCCTGCCCACTGCCACATCAGTTTCGCAATCACTTGGACTATGTCGGTACCTTTGTTTATCCTACGGTTCTCCTCCTAAGTCATCACTGGCAAAACACACTGGTTGAAAACCTTCGTCTTCAGACACTGTGGTACTTGTGACGAGAAGAATTTACGGAGCTTGCCGAACGCTGCCCATCCGAGTTGGATTCGACGAGTGACCTCTTTTGCAAAATTGGATTTCATCACAATCGGTTCAGTAGCTCCGACGTAAAAGCGTAATAAACAAACATACATTCATAATTTATAATATTAGTAGGATTAACTATTTAAACTGAAGCAGTAATGAAAAATATATTCATACAACGGATACCATTGTAACAATGTCGGATGATGCACTTACGCACGTGCGGAACTTCATAGCTGTCTGAAGAGCGTTATGAAGCAAAGTGGAACTTCTCTTTGTAATAACATCACTTTTTTAGCACAAGTGGTGCCTCGCTGTGATGAAGTGTACATTGTTAAAAATTGCAAAGCGTTCCATGCAAGAACTACATAATTCAGTGAATTTTAAATGAAAATTCACAGCGTAGGCGGTACGAAGTGGACTTTAAATAATTAGGTGGCTACTTCAAACGAAATATAAATATTAATAAGTATCTTGTTTTAACAGCTTACCATAACTATTTATCATAGGTGCGAAGATGATAATTTAATTTTATGCCATCTATAATTAAGCTAAAGATATGTATTTTCATTGAACCTATTTGTTTATATATCATACATAGATTATTAATTACGCGAATAAATATTGAACTTGGCTCTTTTAATTTAAGAATTAATTTTATCAAGACAACTGTTTATATTTCCGGAATATTCAAAAAATGCATGTCTTTAAAGGAAAATAACAGTTTCAAGTCAATTTAAGTGGTTTTTAAATTAATTAAGTAGGCTTAAAATTTATTTTGATCAAGGCAACTGTTTTTATTTTCGGGATGCAATCATACAATTCACATTAAAATTAACACAATAAAAATTTGTTAAATAAAAAAACTAAAAAATATCCTTTGATTAAAAATATAGTTATTTAAAATGAACATCAATTCCTGCCTTATCGATGAAACAAGAAAAAATTATGTAAATCTCATTTTTCAAATTGAAAAATGGAATAACTTTATCAAATTAATGTATTGTCATCGGTCCTCGATAACGAAATCTGGCTGTTTAAAGTGGGTCAAAATCGCGCCCAAATGAGTCAGTCACAAACAAACATACATATAGGTGAAGCAAAAAATTATCATTAAAACATAAGCGAATATATCTAGAATATTCAAAAAATCCATGTCTTCAAAAGAAAACATCACTTTCAAGTAAATTTTGGTGGTTTTTAAATTAAATTCTGTACTCGAAAACCATAAAAATAAATATATTCAAAATCAGAACAAAAAGGACGGAACTCTGCGAACAGTGAAGTGAGGCAGGTTATCCAAACATGAAACAGCGTGAAATTTTCATGAAATTGAAATCAACTCAAAACTACATAAAATTTTGTTTTTAAAATTTTATTAGTGTATTAATCATAGAAGTGAGGGTTATCACTTTAAACATAAAAAATTGTTTAGATTTACAAGAGCTACATCTCAAGTAAATTTTCTAATATGCAAATATTGGGGTTGAGCAGGTTACCAACTGTAAAGTAGATCCTGTAGATGAAGCCACAACCTGAGAGATACGTCACTCGAACGGTTAGCTCAGCTGGTAAGAGCACTGAGCCAGAGGTCGTGGGTTCGAGTCCCACATTCTTCACAAATTTTGTTTTTCAAAATGTCCTAAACATAATAATTATTTATATTTCCAATATTTGTATTGTATGGACATATTATTATCTATGAGACAGTTTATTGACGCACGGTTTGATAGTTTTGCTGTGAAACAATTTCGTTATAACAACAGGGAGCATATTTTACGAAATAATTCTTGATGTTATGAAATATTATTGACAAAATCAGTAAAATAATAATTCATTTATAATGTACAGAAGTACGTCTGTCAGGTCAGCTAGTAATATTAAAAAATAGTACCTTCTGAATTTAGGTGTCAGTAAGAAAAGTAGTGGTAGTAAGATATCACCCACATAGAAAGGATATTGATGATTATATAACTTTTATATTTGTCTTATTAAATTGATTGTTATCTATTTAACAGTTATTTCATCATTTTACTCTTACTTCGTGCAATTTTCACGGATTCTTTCAGCATTGTCAATTTTTATGTCAATACCAAATCCGCAAAAAGATAAAAGACCTTAGAAGAATCTAAAGGACTTCATTACAAAAATCGTCACCTTTTTGCTGTAAATAGTGATTTTCATTATTATAACACTGAGAGTTGAACAAACCAAACAAGATTTTATAACGATACATTACTAGAACGGTTGGCTCAGTTGGTTAGAGCACCGGCACGGAACGCCGGAGGTCGTGGGTTCGAGCCCGCATCGTTCATAAAATTTTGTTTTTCAAATTTTATTTATGTACATAATAGCTTTAAAGGTAAATGTATACACTCTTATAATAAAGTCCCAACCACTGTTCAGGCATTATCTATAAATAAATCTAAATGTTTTATTAAAAAAATGTCTCTGTCGTAACTCCTACTACTCCACAGCTGAGTGATCCGTCAGAGATTATGATTATCTTATAGCAATAGCAATGACAGTACAATATTATTGTATATATATTTCATTAAAAAAAACGCAAAAAAAAGGAATAATGGGAGAGTTTTTTGCGCCTCGTCTTCTCTCTCATGGCGCCATTTGTTGCGTCTGTTGCCGATGTGGTAGTAGTATCTAGTATATCAGAAATGGCATCAACAATAATTCTAAAGGAATCAATTTTGAAAAATTATATGCCTTTTTGTATAATATTTTGATTATTTCCATAATACATTATCGATTTTCAGTCTGAAACAAAAAAAAACACGTTTTAAACTAAATTTAATAAATGCTTATTCGAATTTATTGTGTACAGTAAATAATGCAACACATTCTTCAACAGCTAAATCAGATTAAAATGTTGACACAAATTTCTGCTGAGCTGTGGTAACTGATTCGTCATCAGGAGTCTCACGAAGCTACTCAGGTGCACAGAATAATATAATAAAGGCTTAAAAATTTATTATCGATGGAATTGACTTGGTCTGACTTTTCTTTTATGACAATAAGGGACGAGACGAACAGGACGATGCAGTGCCGCTCAGGATTCTTCAAGAACCCAAAAACTCTGAGCAGCACTACAATTGCGCTCGTCACCGTGAGAAGATATTAAGTCTCATTTGCCCAGTAACTTGACTAGCTAGGGCGCCCTTTAGACCGAAACACAGTAATGCTTACACAGTACTGCTTCACGACAGAAAAAGGCGTCGTCGTGTTACCCATAAACTAGCCGGCATCCTGTGCACAGGAACCTCTGACTGTACAAAACCCAACCTTACACCCACCGGGGCAGACAACTGTTCTTACTTGCTTCATTGATATCTCCCAATAAATTTTATAAACATAAGTAGAAATAGATCCACAGCAAATTCAAGCAGCTCTGAACTTCGAGTAAGTCTTAAGAGAACTACTTGCCAACTGGATTTCATTTAAATGTACATTCAAATATTATTATTAGACAATATTAGGTAATAAGTATAGAAATATAATATATCATAATAATATAGTTATTCGCAGCTTGCATTGTTATACTTTAGTTTTAGAACCATTTTATGTTATGTTTGTATATGATTAGATTATTAGTAGGTTATGTATAAAATTAATGAGCGCATCTCGCCAATAAACGTAAAGTTTGGCGAATAAATAAATGTTATTTAAATGTAAGTTGATATATGTTAATAAATAAAAAATAAAAAAAAATGATTTATTTATAGAGGAGCTTCAGGTAATTTGTATTTGTTTAAATTTGTGGGACTGAAAGAAAGCAATTTAAATTCCATTTTCATAAAAGTTCAATAACTTGTGGGTAAAATTTTAGATTTTAAATTTTAACAAATAAATTATCTTACGAATAAGTAAATGAAGGAAATATAGTAAAAAAATAGTTCGTTTTGTTTTAGGTTGTACAGATAATACATTTTTGAAATTATCCTAGATTTTGAGATTTATTTTTTGATGTATTTCAAAATGCAACAATAAAGTTGCATTTTGAAATATTTGGCTAGAGCTGAATATCAAATGTGAAAATTATCTTACAAGAATTCACTGATTGCAGGTGGAAGTTAAGGCTAACCAATAGCCTAATAATATTATAATATTAATTCTTTTTTTTTCAATATCTTACTTATTTCTTGAAGTAGACAAATTAATAGATTTTTCCATACAATGATGTATCAAAATCTAATACGATCGAATAGTGACAATTTAAATAGTTCACACTTTTACACAAATTATCTTGCCCCATACTAGGCGTAGCCTTTACTATGGGTACAAGACAACGATATATTTAATACAATATACTTACCTAAACATACAAAAATATATATATACATCCCTGACTCGGAACCAAACATCCATATTCATCATAACATTATGAAAGATTTCACCTACCGGGATTCGAACCCGGGACCTCTAGATTAGTAGTCAGAGTCACTAACCATTCGGCTATAAAATGGATAGTAAGTAATAACACATACATTAGTTGTACATTTTGGAATGGAATTAAGGTATGATTTTATTATTGATGTTGTTAAACTTTACTTACAATGAATCCGTATTTAACCTCAGTATATTATTATAAATAAAAAAAATTGTAAACTAATAAAATCACTAGATTCTTAGCAACATTCCTCTATTCATAGACTTTTTTATATCAAGTAAATACTCTTTAATAAACTACAAATTTGAGTGTTGCAGAGACTATTAATTAGTCACTTGCACTTGAGAACAGAAGCGGCTGAGATAGCAGTAGATTTATCACCCAGGACTCATTGTCTTAAATCTATACAGACGACTATGTATGGCGAATCCGGTGTCAGTGCAATACAAGTGGTTCATTATAATTCAAGAACCTTGTCCTGCATTAATTATAGGAGATCATATAATTATGTACTACCTAAATTTTAGAGAATTTATCTGTCGGAAACTGAAAAAATGCGGTCGAAGGGCTCCCGTTCAGAAAGAAGTTATACGCGTCTTTAACAAGGCATGTTATTTCTGTTATAAGCATATTTTATTTTTAATTTCAATCATTAATGAGGTCAAAAAGTTTAATATTTTGTATTATAAATGTGATAAAAACACTTAAAATAAAATATTAAAACAAAACCAAAAAAAATAATAACTTCTTGATTTGAGAATTGATCCGAGGGATCAAATCTGTACAGAAACTATTGATGCAGAAACCATGTACTATCAAATAATACTCTCTTGTAAAACCAGAGAAATCACAGGAGCGTTGCCGGCCTTTAAAGTGCATGCGCTTTTTTAACGTACCTTCAATCCATAACGTTTCGACTTGGATACAACGTGCAACGATTAAATATATCTAACTAATCGGGACAAACATATTGTTACAACGTTAAAACTTGTATTTTTTTTATAGTTTAATTTGGAACGTGTTTAATATGGTAGATAGTTCGATCAGTTCCCACCATTTCACATTGTTTGGTCGAGGCAAATATTAAATGGCAATAGTTATGGAATGGGGTATTAAAGAAAACAGAAAAGCCTTGTACAAGGTGCACATTTTCAAGACCCTTCAAAAGCTAAGTATTAATCGGTCGATTAATATACCAATACAATAGCGGTTAAAGTATGAAATTGCAAATTTGTACTGAAAATTTTAATTGTTTCTTTTTTTCAAATTTAATTTATTTATTTTATCAAAATAAATACCATTATTATCCATAGAACTATGGTGATCTTGATTGGACAAGCTGTGTTAAAGCATATTGTACTGCCTCCTGAGAAGAAAACTTTTTATCACGTAGAAAATTATCCAAATCACGAAAAAAAACGGTAGTCCGTTGGAGCAAGGTCTGGCACATACGGAGGGTGACGAATGGTTTCTAATTGCAGTTCCTATAGTGTTAAAACGGTTTCACGTGCTGTATGAGTTCTCGCGTTATCATGAAGCAAGAGTATGGATATGATTTGGTTCCGAAAAAGATTTCCCAGCAAGACTCTGCACCTGGTGACAAGGCACGACTTAAGCTTGGCTCGAAGTCTAATCTTTCGGAGTTTATTTATAGCTGATATATAGAAAACTGGCCCTTGTCTAGCCCAGATCTGAATCCTCTGGACTACAATTATGGACAGCTTTAGAAGACATGGCCTTCTTTAAACGACAAACTAACACCGAGGCACTTAAGAAATTTCTAGAACAAACAGTGAGATAAGGCCTGCATTGTTTTGGGTATATATGGAAGAAACTCTTGAGGAACACCACACATCCAGATGTTGGATGGAGGTGAGGATGATGCGAAAAATTGAGGCTGGTGTTGGATAATATAAAAGAGCTATTTGCAATTCTCCCTTTGACAATTATTAGACTTTCCAAAAAATATATTCTATTTATTTATTTCAACAAAGTATCTCATAGATGGCATTCTAAATAATATTTGATAGTATAGATACGATCACACCTTACACTTCTTTTCCCCGCGTCCTTCGACATGCCTATATTAATCGTCTGAGGGTCGCTGCGAATGAAGCTCGAATCAAGCCCGCTATTTTGTACTTTAATACTTAATTATTAAGATAATAGAACCACCAGTGAGTGATAGTGATTGGTGTTAGAAGAACGCTTGTGATTAACACTGTTTCGTCATCATCGAGCCAGAAAAGCAGGCGGCCATATTATTCTCGACCACGGTGGTACGTCGGTAAAGGCATGTCTTCCTAACTACTCAATTACTGATCGCATCTATCTGTTTGGTTCTACAGGCGAAATACAAGCCCTCCTTCTATATACAGTCCACTTAAGTTAAAATATTATAATAACCGCCTTTACACATATTCGCCTCAATAAATGATCGTTTATCCTCCTATATAAAAAAATACAAGTATGTAACACCGAGTCAAACAGAGCATAAAATAGCGGAAGCGGAAATACTAATTAATTGATATCGACTTATTATTATCTTAATAACACATTTATTCAAATTCTTCTCAACTGCTCTCCATCTAGGAAATAGAAAATACTAACTTCGAGACTGGAAAGATAGACCACATAAGATCTAATAAAGCTCACTTATCAGGATCTATTCCACAGGGCAGTGTGTTGGGTTGTATATTGTTTCTCATATACATAAATGATCTTCCTAACTTAATAGACGATGATTGTACTCTTTTTGCTGATGACATTTCTATTTTGATCCCATGCTCTAATTTAAAACAACTAGAAGAAAAATTAAATATTACAATGGACAAAATCTTTTATTGGCTAAATAATAATAATCTTGAACTTAATATTAATAAAACTAAAATTATACCTTTTAAACCTTATCAAAAATCCCCCTTAAATATATCTTATTCTTACAAAAATTCACAACTTGAAACAGTTGACACAGCTACACTACTGGGAATTGATTTAGACTCACACTTGACATGGAAGCCATATCTACAGAAATTAAAAAGCAAAATGTCATCTTTTACTTATGCTCTTTACCAACTAAAACGCGTAACAGATTTCAAATCTGCCCTTGCTGCTTATTATGCATATGCACATTCTAGATTATCATATGGAATATTAATATGGGGAAACTGTAGTGAAATAAAAGATATATTTATTCAACAGAAAAAATGTATCAGAATTTTAGAAAATATTCAGCAGATGGATTCATGTAGACCATATTTTATTAAACACAAAATTTTAACCCTTACTTCAATTTACATCCTAGAAGCATGTAAATTTGTTAAAAAACATTCGGACTTATACTCAACACTACCAAATAACAAGCGAAATAATAGAAATTTAAACAAATTAAAAATTCCCCAAACAAGTATGTCATTAGTGTCATCGAGCCCTCACCACATGGCAATAAAAATTTATAATCACATCCCAAACGAGATTAAAAATAAAGAGAAGCCTTCTCTATTTAAAAGACATCTTAAAAATTTTTTAGTTTCAAAATGCTTCTACGATTTACCCGAATTTTTTAATAACAAGTGTGAGAATTAGTTACAATATAGTGTAAGAATGTAAAAAATGTATATGACTTCTTTTTGTTTTTTTTTATGTATAACGTTGCTGTGCCCTTGCAGGGCGTCACATATTGTCTACCTATTAATGTACCAACCATCCTACTGTAAAATGTGACTTGCAATAAAATATTTTGATTTTGATTTTGATTTTGATCTCTTGTCTCTGCAAATATTTAAGCTCTGAATTAGGGTGATTCATTAAATTCGTATTTATTTTTAAATATTGTATAGCGTTCGTCCACATTGCAGTTTTCAAGGAACTTTCTACCATGTACTTCTTACTGAACATTGGAATCAACTTCCTTATGCGGTTTTTACAGGATGATATCATATCATCCTGTAAAGGTACCTTAAAAAAATTTCATGCACTTACCTACTGACCTTACCGAAGTTATAGTTTTTACTAGTGTCGCGGTGAGCAATCCATCCTTTTTCATATCACTGAAAATCCGATGTACAATTTTATAAAAATCAAGAAATAAAACCATGTAAATAATATAGTTAGTAGAGTAGTTTATTAAATTAACGCGAGCGTTACACATTTAAATAAAATACTTTTTATAGGAAAACGTACCCCTTGAAAACGAGATCTAGAAAGGTCTTGAAAAGTCGGTGTTCGATCAATGTACAAATGACGTTTGTGGATAGAAGTGACCGCTAAAGTTATTAAAATTATATAATAAACCGAGAGTGGCGTACGGCACACTATTCCCCCCCACCTTATTTTGTTTATAAAATGGTTTATTTTGGATGGTCTTATAGCTTGTTACAATAGCTTTCAGATATATTCACTCTAAAATATCTCTCTGATATATTTCTTAAACCGGGTGATCGAACAAGTATATCAATCAATATTATTAAATCTTACATTATACTTCTTACAAGCCCGATGCATAAGAGTATTTTCATCATATTTAGTATTTGTTGGTGGAACATAAAACAATGACTTATGTCTAGTGCCAACCTTAGGACATCTGAATCAGATATCTGAATAAAAACAATGGAGATTCGATAAAATTGTTAAGAATTTTGTATAAAATATCATATCTTGCTCTGTTCGACGATTTTCACGTGAGGGTAGGGTAGTGTAGAGTGATCATGGTAAGGATATCTATATTAGTGATATTTATAATGATACTATAACAAACACACCGAGATAATGTGATCCGTATAGTTATTTATTAATTGTATATGAAACCGATAAAAAATCAGTAAAAACTATAGAACAAGTAAAAGACATAAATTTTTCTGTGGTAAAAACAAATACCATGAATGACAACATTCACAGGCTATTAAAGCGAAATGAAACCTATTACAATTTTGATTCGATGATTAACATCGTTTTTATCTATTTGTATAGGTATAAATAATGATAACAATTTATCCTGACATTCATATCCATATCCCATTATAAAGGGAGATTATCAATCATCTGAAACGGATTTGGAAATTAAGTACGTTTTCGATTCAGGTTAAAATTCGTGTTCAACTCTTGTTTTGATTTTGTTATTATTCCTGTATTCATTTGTTTTGTGTGCATTGCAAAACAAATGTTATTTCGAATTGATATTGTTACGTTGGTCAATGTTGTTTTATGTAACTGTGGTTGCTTTTGGCTTACTTTTTAGAGTTCCGTACAAAAACAGTAACCAACAGCACCCCATCAATGATAGATGAAAGTCTCTTTGTCACCAATCTTGTTATCTTTTAAATTGCAATAATAAACTAAATAAGTACTACTCAGCTAAGTCATGTTAGTAAGTCTTTGATGGGGCGATGTACCTATATGCTTTTACAAAGAGATCGCAGAAAATGTTCTAAATAAATGTATTACTCGTACGAAATCTTAAAGAATTATTAAAAAATCGTGCGTTTGGAAGAGGTTACTATAGTATAAATGACTTTCTTGATGATGATCCACAGATTGGGAATAGAGCGACTTCCGCGCAAATTTATGATTTCAACGATTTTAGTTCCATGTGGCACAACGATTTCCGAAATATGCCTGTAAGTTGTTAGGCATTAGGGTTACCATTATAACCACCACGCATACGTATAGCCCCAAAATAATTTTTCACGGCAGCCATCTTGGATTTAAAAAAATATCCCAAATTAGTTTTCTGCACCCTAGAGAACCTTGGATTCGATATCAATATTGTTGACATAATAATTTTGCACGGCAGCCATCTTGGATTTCAAAAATGATCCCAATTTCATTATCTGCACTCTCGAGAACCTCGTATACGATATCCATATTGTTGCAATCATAGTTTTGCACGACAGCCATCTTGGATTCCAAAAATTATCACAAATTCGTTTTCTGCACCCTAGAAAACCTCTATCGTCTCGCTTTTTCGTTTCATCGAGTTTCAAAAAACAACGATTCTAAAGACCTTCTTTACTTACACTTCAAAAATTGTTGCAATATTATTTAAATACGTGATGTTTTTATTAATTTCTTAATTTATATTTTGTTTCTTCTTTCTTATTAAGTACATATAATCTAGCATTTCCTACAATTTACTGGGAAATGTCTATTCACTAGAAACATTATTTGGCTGTCTGTGTGCGTGTTGGCGAATGTAAGTACGTGACGCACACCTTAATTATAATGTTACTTCTATATTGACAGGAATGAACTACTATGAATTAAACTATCGTTGTGAACGATATTATTATATGCTAATTTTATAATAATGACCATTTGAAAACTTCGATTCCATAACTGTGTATCGGTGAATTTAGAATCTTACAGACAATTGGGTCAAGTTAAAATAAAACTCACAAAATAAAGAACCATTTTCACTAATCCTTCTAAACAGATTGCAAACCATTAAAATGAGATAAGCCGCTTGCTGTCGGCTAAGAACTGATAAAATTAGACTTGTTTTAAATTTTGTTTCGCCTATTGCTTAAATTTCTAAAGGTAGTTATAATTTCATATTAAATAGAACTTATCATTATTAGCATATTGGCTAATATTGACTCACCCTAATTTCAGGTAAATATATAATTATCTCAAAGATTGATTCGTCCTAATTATAATTTCAAATAAAACAAAAATACTTACGAACAAAAAAAAATATCACTAGTAGGGTGGTCCACATTAATAATATCGCTCTAGCACATTCATTCGAATTTATGATACCTTTTCAAAATATCACAATAAAACCAGATATATTAAAATAATGGCTATTTTCCCTTTATTGCTCATAAAACAATAGATCCTCTAAGCAGCCCGCCTCTTGGTCGCTGGTCTCAACACTTCTATTATATTGTGGACAAACATTTTATAATATATTACCAAGGTTATATTGTGTTTAATTGGAAATATTAATTAATTCTCTTGAAAGTCAAAATTTGTCGCTGTTTTTAATAATCATAATAACTTTATAAATAATAATTATAGTTAAAAATATTACTACAGTAAGTAATATAATTTAACATCAGTTTTTTCTGGTACAGTTTTCAATATTTAGTGAATTTTGTTTTAGAAAAAAAAAATTTTCTTTGAAAGAAATCACAAAATTATATGTAACTTGACCACTATAGTAATAGTATTGTATTCAATAGAAATAATTTTGACGCGTTTTATTTCTCGTACAACTGTGAAAGAGCGGCGTCATTCACGGCACGAATCTATCATAAATCGCGTTTTTTGTTTACAATAACCAAGCTTGTTGAACTAGCAACCAGTAACATAATAATACCTCGAGTATTATAAACACAAGTGGGTATCATGGTTGAAGTTGGCATATCACAGGTTAACTAAGAATGGCATTGGGAGAAGCATCTTCGTATGGATGTTAATATAACATTGATTAAGGATATTCCATATATATTCATATATTTATATCGATCAAACCGATCTATTGTTATGGTCATAAATGAGAACGGCATCTGGTGTACCGCCCTATTAAAAGAATGTTTGGGTTTATATTTTCCCAACTTAAGTATTTCGCAACTGGCTCTTTTTTTTTGTTTTTCAAATATTTTTTTAAAGTAGCGGGAAGAAAATAATTAAATAAAAATCAATTTTCAAACAGAAACGGAACGCCAATATTTAAATTAATTTACAACCTTTTTCGGGGATGCCCATCGATTGTTTTAAATCTTGCAAGCCAAAAAAAGAACAACTGTCATGTCAAAGTGAAAATCAGGGTATTTGAATTTCACACTTGCAGAAACGTGAAACTCTATTTACTAGCTGTTTTATGTCGTGTACTGTATGTTTTTTGAAACATTGGCTTATTTATTACTACAACGACGTTGAGTTGAGTTTGTGCTCCTTCGTTTAAAAAACTACAATTTGCAAAAGGACGCTTATTAAGTTGTTTTTATTTTGCGAAAAGGACGCTGTGTTGTGTTAATACGTCTTATTTTGTGTTGTGATTGTGGAGTCGAATCTGAACTATTGCAGCAAAAATGCCGATCGTGCGTGTGGCAGAGAGCAAGTGGCAGCAAAACATTCAATTGTTGCAGGTGGTACTAATGGGGACCCTGATCTTCCGTCAGAGCAAAACCAGCCATTACAATCGCAGACGCAACATAACACTCAGAAGAGTTCCAATTATTTGCTTCAAACTATGGCCGACTTGATTCTTTTTGCTTGAGGCACCTATCAAATAAAGCAGGCGCGTTCATATGTCGGTGAGCATTTCAGATTTCACGATACTTACACATTAGAAGTGAGCCGTGACCAAATACCTGGATTGCAGGGAATAAATCCAATGCTGCTTCGGGCAAAAATAAAGTCTCGCCACTCTTCAGGAAAAACATACTTTGTTTTTATTGTATCTGAACGAGGTAATCGTGGCAGAGAAGCAATAATAAGTTATTATTGCAACTGCATTGTAGGGGTGAGAACTGTGGGGTGTTGTTCCCATGTGATGAGTATCATCTGGTACCTGGGCTATGCTTGCCACGAGGGAGTGACGCGACCAGCTAACTTCTTGGATGACGTTATTTTAAGAGTGTAGTTGATTGAAAAGGCGCCACTATCCATACGTTTCTATACAACATGTAGACAAGATCTGTCTCAATAAACACCATTTAATGAAAAAGTTGTTTTTGTTATTCAAAATATACAAATAGTATATTATGTAGTAGTAGTAGACTGCCTGGTGGGAGTTCTAAAGTATCCTAGAACATGAGAAAATTGTGGTTTTACACGAAGTAAACCGCTGTTGCTAGTTGAGCAGTAGGTAGTATTTAAGAGACTTCAATCAAGGAGGAGGTTCTCAATTTGACGCGTATATATATATATATATATATATATATTGGTTCAATTACGTTTCTTGCTTTTTTATCTGACCGTTTATTTATACATATACATATGTATGTACGTGTGTATATTAATATGATTTTGTTTCAATTATTTGTGTAGGTATTGATCTCTAACAGTCAATCAAACGGGGTCGTAACATAACCCCAAAACTTCTTAAAAAAACAAACTTAACTTATGACTCCCAACTTTATAAAAAAAGAAAATTAATGCCACATATTCTTATACATTGATCTATAAAATGTAAATATTTAACAATCAACAATTAAAATCAACAGGACTTTTTTTTGGTGTACGAGACTTCCACTGAAACCTGCCATTCGCAAAAGTATTTTGAGCTCTATTAAGTACTATACTACTAATACTAACCATTTATTAAACATATTTTAGGTATATAACACCTGAAAGAATATATACGTCTGAATAGAGCCTTTGTCTCCTGTTAGGCAACGCATTACAACAGGCCAGGTTTATTACTTTTGTGTGCATGACAGCTGCGTCTTACACTTGTGATACGTTTGTTTTTGTGTGCAGGCGGTGCTGAAAATAGAGGTTAACAGATCACCGTAATTTTGTGCAGGAATAGGTGCCGATTTCGTACCCACTTACTTAGCTGGCATCTTGTTCTATGAGGGTTGTCTCTGGGCAACTGGGGTTCTATGAGTGAAGTAACATATAATGATACAGTTTTACGTAATGATTAGCTACTGGTGATCTCAAGTGGAGATTTTAATGCTACTTCAAAGCGAAATTTTTATGTATTTTAAAATTTTCCGAGAAGATCTAAATATTCAAATAAATTTTTATGTTATACAACAGTTTTTTACAATCCGAAATGGTACTAGAATTGAAGTATTTATTCAACTGACTGGACCATGGTTTAACTACTATCAGCCTCTTATAACACATGCTCTTTCAATATCAACCCAAATTCCATGGGTTTTTATTGATTAATTTCTGAGTTCGCAAGGTGATGGTGCTTCATTAGTTTAGTCATTCTCATGGTTAATGTCCAGCTCCTTCATCAGACAATAAAAATCATCCAGCACCAAAGTGTTTGCTAAGACAAAACAAATGAGTCCAAGGTTTATCTTGATTAATTTGGGCGTTCTCATGGCTGATGTCCAGTTCCTTCATCAGACACGTGGAATCATCCAGCGCCATTTTCCAAAATAAAACAAATGAGTCAAAACTATATCAGATTATCTTGTTTAGCTTAAGAGTTTTGACTCCATGATTAGACCAGCTCTACGGTATACCTAGTACACCAAATATAAGCCCAATCAAACTACAGGAAGGGGCTAGAATTAACCTTCTAAGATTTGAACTTAAACTAATATAACACGGCAAATGAAACAATAAAATCTTGTAACAAGTGTACATTAATAATTATTTATCAGTCATCATGGCAGTCGATATTCAATTTATTTAAATTCTGTAAAATAAAGAGAATTTATTAAAGAGAATAATTACTTGCGAAATGGATATGTATCTCCATACCTCAAACACAGCTGCTTTGAAGCTGTTACTTCAATTAATATTTAACGTTAAAGGAACACTGTGAAAATTGAATCTTATTACTAACTTAAGCCTGTAAACAATGGATCAAAGTGGTTTGCACGTACCAAATCGGTTTATTCCAATGAACCCGAGAGCATCCCCATTGTAAATAGGAATTACCTCCGTTCACCGCTTGCAACCCAAATATCTGAACACAGCATTTGTGAAAGTGGCTTATAAGATTAAAGCGACATAAAAGGCATTTATTTTCCTAAATTTATACCATTTGAATTATTTCTGATGTCAGTTCACACACTATCACTGCTTCGCAAGCAAATGGCGCTCTGAGGGAGACGAAACGGCGCAAGAAACTCTCGCAGCATTTTTTTTTGCTCTTCTTAATAAAATAAACAATATTGCACTGTCATTGTAATTGCTATAAAATAATCATATTCGAGCCCCAGGCTGTCCGATTTGATTTTTATTTCAATTTACGACAGAGCCATTTATAGTAAAATATTGTTTAAATTTCTTTATAGATATTGCCTGAAGAGCGACTTATTATTAAAGTGTTTGTATTCATTTATCCTTAAAACTATTATATATCTTATGAAGACTACTAGAATTAGTTACTGTCTTATTTCTAGTGTTATAATAATGAAAATCACTTTTTATAGTATTTTTATTTAACATAACTATAGCTAATATACAAATGAAGAAAACACTACTTTTAAAATTTTGTAAGGTTATTTTCGTATATTATAATAAATAATAATAATAATAAATTCTTTATTGCCATGCAAATCATTACAAATATAAAATGAACAATTAGGATACGCGATGAAACAAAAGGCAAAAGGAAAAGGCTCAGCTCCACCTGACATGGAATCATGGATTTATGTTTCCATGCAGCGTTGTTTCTCAGCCATCCCCTCCTCCCTAAGGTGTTGAGCGGGAGTGGATGTATTGTGGCTCGCCGATTACCTACTTAAGCTATTTTTTTTTATAAAATGTAATGTTTAAAAAAAGTGTTCTGATTACTATTGCAAGTGTATGTAAGTGTGTGTGTGTGTGTGTGTGGATATATGTGTGTGTTTGCGTATGTGCGTGAGTGTGAGCGTGTGTTTATGTCCGTACACAGAAAAAATCTTTTAGAGAAAGATATTTCCAGTGGAAGTGGTTTTATTTCTCCGCAGCAAGATGCTTTTTTAGTAGAGCGAAACGGTATTTTTTAAAGGACTCGATACTCATTTGTTTCTTTTAGAGGAGGAGGTAAGTTATTCCATATTTTTGCTGCCGAGAATCTGAAAGATCCCCTAAACCGAGCTGTTTTGTGCTTACGGATTATCAGGCCGAGTTGTCTGTTTGCACGCAAGTTGTACGTTGAAATCTTTAGCCCAACGGAGCTTTTCAAATAAATATTCAGGCTTCTTGTTCCAAATAACCTTCTGAGTTAAACAAGCATAGTGAAGTTGTCTTCTTGCACTCATGTTCAGGATGCCTTTGCTATTCAAGTAGGGAGTTATATATGCTTTCCTGGGTATGTTGAAACAAAAGCGTACACATGAGTTTTGCACTCTCTGTAATGCCCTCTCTTCGCTAGCGGTCAACCTCGGCCCATAGACGGAGCTACAGTAATTGAACTGCGATAGTACCATAGTCTCGCACAGAAGTAAACGCAAATCTTCTTTAAGATAGTTTCTAATTTGATACAAGGTCTTTAATTTAAAAAAAGATGTTCTAATTTTAGTATTCACGTGTTCCACAAACTTTTGTTCACCATCCAGTAGAACTCCAAGGCTACGTGCGGACGTTACCCGTTCTAAGTCCACGTTGTCAATTTTTATGTCCAGGCTACTTTCCAACACTGCATTAATTTGGGTTTTCGTTCCTAGGACTATCATTTGAGATTTTGTAGGGTTTAGAATCAGGCAGTTATATACGTAAACATCTTCTTACTAATTTGTAATACACTCACGTGCTTTGTATTATTTACGTTAATTGTATTCACAATGAGCCCGTTTACGAAAAATATATGAACACCGCAAGGCAGAAAGACTAATGTTATCAGATCTTTGGTTCCACATTTGCTCCTTCTCAGGGTTGTGTATGTTTAAAACAAAATGTAACACTAGTAAGGTTGTTGCCCATATCTCCGCCCGTCTATTTATCGGTCTTTCAATATCGTTTTTTTTTTCTGTAACGCTTAGACTACATCAAACATATGAGAAAAAGTGTTTCGGTTTGAAGGGCGTCGTAGTTTGTTAAATTACTAAATCAATAAATAAATTTAAACAATTTGTTATGTTTTAAAAGTGATAATATATAACCCTCATATAACCCTCACTTCTGGGTTTAATTACACAAATAAAACTGAAAACATAATTTTATGAACGATGCGGGACTCGAACCCGCGACCTCTCACGTTCCGTACGGTTGGCAAAGATGTAAAGAGCGCTCGCACGGAACGCGAGAGGTTTTGCGGGAGTCTCGCATCGTTCATAAAATTTTGTCTTCAGTTTTATTTGTGCAATAAATAAATTCTTAATTGAGGGTAGAGAAAATAACAAAAATAAAATGCATTTAGGTTAGGTGAAGAAACAATAGGATGAGAAGGCTGAGCATCACTTGACATGGATCATGGATTCATGTTTCCATGCAGTATTGTTTATCAGCCATCACCTCCTCTCTAAGGTGTTGAGTGGGAGCCGATGTATAATGGCTACTATTACCTACTTAAGCTATCTTATTTATTTAATGTAATATTAAATAAGTGTTGATATTACCCTTGTGTGTATGTAATTTACCAGTGGGAGGCTCCTTTGCACAGGAAGCCGGCTAGACTATGGGTACCACGACGGCGCCTATTGCTGCCGTAAAGCAGTAATGTGTAATCATTACTGTGCTTCTGTCGGAAAGGCGCCGAAGCTAGTGCAATTACTGGGCAAATGAGCCTCGATATCTTATGTCTCAATGTGACGAGCGTAATTATAGTGCCGCTCAGAATTTTTAGGCTTATCAAGAATCCTGAGCTGCACTGCATTGTAATTGGCAGTGCGTATCAATTACCATCGGCTATAAAAAATGTGTGTTTGTGTGAGTGTATTTGTACGTATCAGTGTGTATGAGTGCTGGCGTGTTTATGTCCGCATACAGAAAAAATATTTTAGAGAAAGGAATTTTTCAGGGTTTTTTCTTATTTTCAAAATGGATGTCATTTCACAAATAAAATTCGAAAACAAAATTATGAACGATTTCGGTTCTCGAACCCACGACCTCTCGCGTTCCGTGCGAGTGCTCTTCCAGCTGAGCCTACCGTTCGAGTGACGTATCGTCATATAATTTTGTATACTTTGTTCAACTCTCATGTTGTGGCTTCATCTACAGGATCTACTTTACAGTTGATAACCTATAACCTGCTCAACCCCAATATGCAAATATTTTAGGAAATTAACATGAGATGTCGCTCTTGCAAATCTAAATGATTTGTTATGTTTTTAAAGTGATAACTTATACTTCTAGGATTAATACACAAATAAAATTTTAAAACAAAATTTTATGAACGATGCGGGACTCAAACCCTCGACCTTTCGCGTTCCGTGCGAGTGCTCCTCCAACTAACCGTTCGAGTATCGTCATAAAATCTTGTATACTAACTATGTTCAACGCTCAGGTTGGATGTCATTTTCCTAATTAGCACTTTTAATAAACCTTAGAAATGATACCCATATTATTTTTTGGAGGAAATAAACTCGTATACGCTGTCTTGACGTTGGCCTTCCTAAAATTTTATTGTTATATATAATATGTTTTATGTTTGTTTACATTGTAAACAAACATTTGAGATTAGCTATTTATTAACCAAAAAGAAAAATTAACAATATAATAATAGTTTAATTTATTTATACTCTTAATTTTATTTTCGGTTTATGGTGAATTTACAGAGTGTTTTTTTCATACAATTTCGTTTTATTTATAACAAGAAAAGTACATACAGATAAACCGACTCGCACTTAGCCAAGTTTTATCTGACTTATTTTTAATGGAATAGGAGGACAAACGAGCGTACGGGTCACCTGGTTTTAAGTGATCACCATCACCTACATTCTGTTGCAACATCAGAAGAATCACAGGGGCATTGCCACCCTTCATTGAAGGTGCTTTTTTGAAGGAACCCATGTCGTATCGTTCCGGAAACACCGCACAAAGAAGCTCAAGCTTTGTAGTACGTGGAAGAAAGCTTTTTGAAAACCGCAATGTGGAGCACCACCACACATCCAGATGGTGCGGATGAAATCCTAACTTGTGGCGTGTCGTGCGAAGGTGGAATTCAGCGGCAGGAATCAGGTGAAACAGCTCTTTGGAACACTCCCCGTGATAAATGCGGTAGAATACACTACACAATGCAAAGTGATCCAGCCATTCACAGAGCACTAGGTCCCAGCCAATTTGAGCAGCTCTACGTTGCACGCGGTCAAATGGATCGAGCTGATACTGGGGTGCACCTGGGGTACTTTATTGGATATACTATATATTCGATGCGTTGGATGAGTGCGGGGTGGAGTGCAGCAGTGTTCAGAATTTTCTAGCTTTGTGCACCCTCTTAATCAAGAATACCGAGCAGCACTGCATTGTAATGTGCAGTGCGTACCACTTACTTTCAATGAAAAATATTGTCATTATATTTTTATCTTTTTGTCTCAGAAACTACTGGATGGTATTTGCCAGTTGCAAATCCCCTTACTTAGTGTTTATACATGGGGACCCATAATTAATGTCGAATACTAAAACGCAGAAGTAATAATACATTCAATGCAAACTATTGCGTGACAAGTTTCCTAGAAAATACAAATCAATTATACGGACGTTCTAGTTAAAGAAAGATAAGCGAGTTCAAATGAAAATAACTAATTGAAAAAGCTTTCTAGCGTCCATTGAGTAATTAATCTAATTCTCTGTGGATTTTTTATGTTAGAGTAAACACATCTGTTTTAATTAATATTGTATAATTTACTTTACATTTTTCTTATCTATATTCTTACAATATGTTTTAAGTTAATGTTTTGTAAGTTTATAGTTGATTATTAATTTGTAAAGATATCAATAATAATAAACACTGTTTGTAATAATTTTATTGCTGTTTAAGTTAACGAGGTGGAATTTTTTAACAAGATGCCTGCTAGTACTATTTCTGTATCGGTTTGAAGGGCGCTGTATCTAGTGAAATTACTGGGCAATAGCCCAATAAAGACTTAAGATTTTATGTCTTAAGGTTTTCTTTATGACAATAAGGGACGACACGAGTAAGACGCGCGCTGCCCATTACAAAGCAGGGCGGCTCGGGATTTTAGAAAATCCCGATAATTTTGAGCGGCACTATAATTGCGCTCGTCTTCTTGAGACATAAGATGTTAAGTCTCATTTGCCCTGTAATTTCACTAGCTACGGTGCCCTTCAGTAATGTTTACACATTACTGCTTCACAGCAGAAAAAGACTCCCTTGGGTACCCATAAAGCTTAGAGTTTTTTTTTTTTAATAACTATGAGCAGCGCTGTACCCGGAACAATCATGTACATCAGAATATAACCTACTTATTTCATTTACCTCGTCCCTTATTTTCATTTAAAAAATACTCATTTGAGTCTTAACTGCTATCACCGCAAAATGGTGAATATCAAATAGAATCAGATTTATTGAGGCATAACTTGTGGCAGCGGCGACAAAGGTCAGGTCCGGTTATATTTTCCTACGCGCGAGAATACATATATTACTATAATTGTCAAGCAACACGATTGGTAGTTAGCCTGGTACAATGATTGTGGAATTTTAATAGACTGTAGATTGCAGGATTTATGTGTTTTTTGATAAAAGATTGAAATATTTTTTCATAATTATTACCACGGACTAGTAAAAAAATAAGGACTCCGTGTCACCTTACATAATATTGTAGCACCAAAACACGCCGATTAACTTGTAAATACATAGCCCCACACACACACTAACACTACTACAGGCCGATAAGCGGCCATTATGAGAGTTGTCATCGTCTGTGACAGATCAGTCTGCGTCTCAATAAAATATTTTAAAAATGTCGTCGTGCGTTGTAAAAAAGTGGAAAAACGATACTATATAAGTATTTGTGGCCATATATGATTATTTAAGGTAGAAATATTGTGTAAATAGATACCCCGTAACCGCATACACACTAGCATAACGGTGCTTCACTTGCTAATATCACGTTTTTTTACTCGTCCGTGATTATTTATTAAACTTTATAAATCAAACAATAGTACTTTGCTCTTATTTATCACCTCCTTCGAATATAAAACAAGGTTTTGAAATTAGGTTGGCTTTATTTATTTTGTATCACTTATCTTAGTTAAAATTTTATGTACACATATTAATACGATTCTGAACTTATAATATGTATATTATGAAAATGAAACAAAAGAAAATAAAATAAAAAGAATGCTTTGTATTGCGTGGACAGTGAAGTCCAATGACAAAATTAAGGGTAACATTCTTTTTTCAGCCGTCTCATTATTAAACTTTGCTGGAAACTTTATGACTTAAAGCTGTATGAGTTGTGCACAGTTTCTTTCAAAGTCGATCTGAACTGACTGTATATCTGTTTCGTACCTTTTCGTTTCGACGAAATTGAAACCAAACAATTACCATAATGAATCGGATAGAAGCGTGCGTGTGGATTTTCACTTTTTTTTATTGTGTAATCTACTAGTCAAGAGCTTTTTATTTGATACCTACCTCTGCCACACTGGAGGAGTTGTAAAAATAACCTGCCATTTTTTTGACGGCCATATTGGATTTTCAGTATTTTATATAGTGAACTCTTACATAATTTATACGTCTAGATAGAGTCTCTTGCTTTTACACAACCGATAAAAACAGGCCAGAAATATTAGTTTAGTGTGCATTACAAGCTACGTCTTACACTCGCGATTTGTATGACTTTATGTTAGTGAGCGTGAACTGCTCAAAGTAGAGTTTAGTTCTAAAGTCTATTTTTTCGACGTTTTAACAGCTGTTGTAGTCTATCTAGACATAAATATGATCTCAGAGTAAACTATACATATTCCATTAGTCAATCCCTTTCATTTTTATATCCATAATATGGATGGGGTTGTGAATCATTATATAATCCACCATTTTGTAGCGCCGGCCATCTTAGATTAACGATGATACAAAATTCAATCATTTGTATTGTCATCAGATCTAAGCTGTGTACCAAATGTCAGATCAATCTGCGAACAGGAAGCAGGTAAAATATTAATTACTGGATTTGACCCATATAAATAAACAGTGATAAACAAAACCGTTTAAAAGCATCTCGTACATATGTTATAACACATCTGATATTATATTTACGGATAGGTGGCGTTTATTAACAACTGATATTAATTAATTGATTCAATATGTTGTGACTATTGGATCATAACTAATTCAACAAGATGTCAATACAATAATGCTTCTTATCGATCATGATGTCATAATTTGGTACGACCAGGTTATGATATCATTAATATTAATGACAGTTAACAGTTTAGAGCAGAAAATATTGTTCTTTGAATGACTGTAAAAGCATCATACTATATTTTATATATATGGGGAAAATGTTTTGTTAGTAAAACTGAAGGTAATTTTTTTTATATGTAAGAGGGTGCTAATGGGAAAAAGGCTTACGTGAAGGGGGTTTGTGAGATAACCTCCTAACCTCCCATGAACATCCGCAATACTAGGGGTCCATAGATGCGTAATTTTGTAGCCGACCTTTAAGGTGAGAATATTCTTGGAGGCTCTTAAATCGTATTAGTTAGGGAAAACAGCAGCCGGTAATTGATTCCACAAATGTGCTGTGCGAAGCAAGAAATTACTTGCAAAATGCTCGGTTGTAGAGTGCCAGACGTCAACATGATATGGATGGAATTTTGGATTTTGACGTAACGTCCGTTGGTCGAATATACTATTTTAAAAAATACGGGTTGCACTCCGGGAGTACCTGCAGAAGTGTAAACTTGAACAAAAAAATACAAGTATAACTATTGCTTTAGGGAGAGTATTCGTTACGACAAAGCTTAACAACCAAATAATTAAACTGTAATCATATTTCATGGCTGAGATTTGATCCCTTAACCTCGCGGTGTTGCGGCTTCGCAATCACAATGATTCAAGCACTTGTCCAATGACCATATGGTCATTAAGTTGAAATAGCCGAACTATAATTATTTAGAAGTATAAATCTTTGTTCCATAATTTCAACGGCTGTCTTACTAATTTTCTATCAGGCGTGTCCATTCTAAGAAAAATGCTCAACGCCGCTAAAGAAGTTTTCACTTCAAAAAAAAAACCCTGCTGTGCCTGCTCTTTCTTTAGCGTGGAATTAGATCTGTCTCAGTCATTTATGATGAAACGCAAGGTGGCTTAAATTTTTTTGTTAGAATGACTATTTGTACTTTTTGCTTTGGTATTTGTTAATTGGGAAAGTAATAGACTTGATTCGATATTGACTGACATAATTAAAGCAACCAATCAAGTGTCTCTATAACCGTATACTTCGCTAGTGGGATATTAGGTACCCACCTACCCTGCTACTACCACAGCGGTGCCCATTTCCACCGTGAAACAGTGATGCGCAAACATAATTCTTCCTGTCACAATATAGTCACGAAGTAGTTTAGTATTTTTATATTATTTTATTCTTACTTGGGTTTTTTTGATTTTACATTTAAGTTAACTCTATTTGTATGTTATTTGTTCATTGTACTAGAACCAGCTGGTTGACTGCTACAGCTTGTTGGATCTTATAATATCTTGACCCTCTTCTTTTTCGTTTTTCTGCTTCTAACTAGTATCTCTTTTGCAAGCTGTGGCAATCTCTAAGTGGGTCTACAATTTAACAATAATATGTTTCACATTTTGTTTAGTTTAATAACGATTAATGATTGTAACCTGTTGATCCTTAATTAAATACATAATTGTGTTTCGGTTTCAAGTGTGATAGTTAGTGAGCTAATAAGACCTGAACGACCTGATACGACTCAGGGACATTCAAGAAGAGAGCATACTCCCACCTTAAGGGCCGGCAACGCATCTATTTACACCTGTTGTTGCGAATGTCCATGGGCAGTGGCTTCACCAGACCCATCCCGTGAGCCTTTTGCCCGCTTGCCCCCTCTGCCGACGCCACGCAAAATAATGGATTTAAACAAGAATCCCGAGCGGCAATGGGTAGTGCGTATCACTGCCATCAGCTGAACATCTTCCTCTCGTCAATACCATAATAGAAATTGAATTTCCAAGAATATTTGTTTTTATTTGGTTAATTGTTACGGAAACGAGCAATGTAGTAGAACAAGATTAATAACTCGTGATGATAAAAAAGCAAGTTTCTCCAAACAAGAGGCTACCTGCGACTCATACACTGAAGAAGTTAAGGTAAAAGTATAATCAATAAAGTTAGCGATAATTTCTTCCTGCTTTGCAAAAGCAAACAAAACAAATTTATAGTTGTAAGCACAACTAGTAAAAAAAGAAGGACTCCGCGCCGTGACATTAGCTAGTGAAGCACCTTTATGCTAGTGTGTGTGCGGTTACGGGGTATACCAGTTACACAATTTTGTCTCCCTTAAATAATCATATATCCACAAATACTTTTATATAATTGTTATTACGCATTTTACAACGCATGACGGCATTTTTAAAATATGAACAGATCTGTAACAAACGATGACAAATCTCATAATGTCGGCCGATCGGCTTGAATTAGTGTAAGTGTATGCGTGGGGCTATGTATTTACACGTTTATCGGCTTGTTTTGGTGACTCGGAGTATGGACTGGTATGTAAGGGGACACGGAGTCCTTACTTTTTAACTCGTCCGTGGTTGTAAGTATACAATGACAATATTTATGATTTTATAAATAAATTTATAAATTAGTATAAAGGTAATTTTCCGTTATCTAAGTAATAAAAGTATCTCTTTAAATAGTAAGTTAAATGTACTGTTAAAAAAAAATTGAAAAAAAAAATACAATTATGTTTAAGGTTATCGCACTTCTTTTAAAATTTATTATATGAAAATATAGATATACCTCGATAAAATATATAATATCGAGATGAAACTCTACCCTCGTAATATATATTTTTATTTAATGAAGTGAAACTTCTTTAGATTCGTTGTAATTTGAAACTCGATGAAACGAAAAAGCGAGACGATATTTCTCATTTAAATAAACATAGACTTTATCTGCTTACAAATAAGGCAACAATTTGTATCGTATTTTGCTGACAGCCATCTAGTCTTACTTTAGAAAATTATTTTATTTTTGCAATAAGAAGTGTTGTGGGTAATGGTAGGTTAGTGTACTAAACTTTATTTATTTAATTTTAATTCATGTAACTAATATTAGTATTATACTTAACTTTCTTTGTTTCACAGAACCCTAGAAAACACAACCACGAACGTCTATTGCTTGATTAAGTCATAAATATGCAACACGAGTCTAACATGAAACACATGCTCCAAATAGTTCCATGAAAATGTTGAGATAAAGGAAAATCTCACTTCTTATGACAAATGAATTAATCGTACTAAGCTAGCCCGAGCCTTGTAAAATTGCTTTTAGTATTTATTTATTACATCAAATACTATTCTTATTTTATCATTAAATAAATCTATAAGCCATTTATTTCTTGCTTTTACAAAGTGTTTTAAATATTGTAAGTAGATTTAGTTAGCAAGAATCCCGGATTGGGTAAAGGTCTCCTCCAAAGATCGCGTCTCTATCCTGCGCTACGTCTATCCAATTTTGGCCAGCTGTATATCTAAATCTGATATCTTGTGGTCTCCTATTGCCATGTTGAGTATAGCTAAGCGCTTTGATATACAAATAAGGCTCTCAATATTGTTTTATAATATTGTCTTTTTTTCCCATGTTGCAGAGCATAAAGTTCTCAATATTTTATCATTATCAGTTTGTATTTCGAAAAAATATTTCCCTTTCCAAAGAAGTACCTATTTATAATTCTTATTTTTATTTTGATTTTGCATCGATCATCCTTTTAAAGAGATATTGAATATATATCTTTAGGCATAAAAATGCAACATTGCAGTGTTTCGTTTGCAAGTGTAGCAAAGGCATTTTTTTGCGCTGGCATTTATTAGACTTTATTCCATTCCTTTATCCATTCATCCTTTAAGCGAGTTAGTATTTTACATAAACAAATAGCTGCTACAAAGTGATTTATAGACGTAGAAGAGTTTTATTAGCTCTAACGTGCGTCGGTGGATTGTGTTAATTTAAGTATATTAAAGGTATAAATAATACTGTCTGTCCCTCTACAAATGGCAAGATGTCAGTAAGCAATCTTAATCGTCGGCCTTGTGAAACGTTTCATAAATACATACATTTATTTTTAAATATTTTTTTTATGAATTTGAAATTCATACGTAAGATACCTATTAAATACTTTTAGGCGTCACCCAAGTATTAATATGACTGTGCTTTATCACATACATGGACATCTATTGAACACGTGTATTGTGCCAAACTAGTGATCGCTTGAAAAGATGTATAGCAAAGGGAAATCCAGATCAAAAAGGTGTTTTACTATTTTATAAAATATAATAATCAAAACCCGTTTATTATATTACCGAGCTGCTTAAAGTTTTAATATATTTATTACATTCTGGCTTCGATGCTTATGTTATCCAGATCTGACTCTAGTCTGCTTAAAACTTTCGTTGGAATTAGTAAAAAAAATATGCCAAAACATGAATAATTCTTGTCTTGTTTTTAGTACCGGAGATATGGCACTATTAAATTGTTATTTCACAAACCGAACCTATTTGATATCTCAAAGATATTGGATATAAGTTTGTTTCCTGAACGTGTATAACAGGATTACTCTCCATTCCAGACTTTAACGTATTCAAACTATTATTATGTATTTGCTCTCAACTATTTAATTAGCAATCCAATCTGCTCTGTAACTGCCAATGTCTTAGTTCATGATGTTTATGATATAATTGCACTTACACTGCAGTAAAATACGTAAAATAACATCAAAATTATACGTCTTAAAATAGGTGTGGTGGAAGGACTGGCCTGGAAAAAGACTATACATACAGTTAGTTCTTCTGCTCTTCCGCAAGAAAGGGAATGAAACTTAACAATAATAAATAATGTACGCGCCTCAATAGGGCTACTGGTAACCCAAGCGCTGGCAGCTATTTCAATTAACGCATCAGCCTAGGTATCCAGTGTGGAAATGTTGCCAGAATTCTTGGTACGGTTCCCCATAATTAAAGTTATAATTTAATGTAATCATATTCTAAGTATAGTTATAAGAATTGTTTCGATCGAATAAATTATCTTCTATACATCTATACATATAAATAAAATTGGAGTGTCTGTTTGTAATATTGAAATAACCGTTTTTTACTACATGTTTATTAATATATATACAGTACATACACCCAAATAACATTTTTTACAATTTTACTCTGTCTGTCTGTTTGTTCTGGCTAATCTCTAAAATGGCTGGACCGATTTTGACGGGAGTTGTATTGGCAGGTAGCTGATGTAATAAGGAGTAACTTAGGCTACGTTTATTTTAGAAAAATTCATTTATTTTGGAAAAATAAAGTAATGTTGCGAGGTCTAACTCTAAAAATAATTTATTACGGCAAAACAACGTTTGCCGGGTCAGCTAGATATACAATATAAAGATAGATTCAGTCTTGTGGTACTTGTAGTTACATAGATACATAATAAACGCTTATAAAATAAAAAAGTAAACAGCTAGCTAACAAGAAACTAAAACGCTTCGGTTGTCTTGTCGGTAGAATCGTTGACTCTGTCTACGGTACACCTCGGTCCAATCTTCATCCGTCACGTACATTAAGTACGTAAGTGTTTTTGGTTTTAGAATGTATATTAATTTGATGTCCTTTTTCTGGTATTGCAAGACAAGGGCAGCGGTGATCACTTAACAAGAAGTGACTCGTTTGTGAAAAAACTTATTTTATCTAGAGTCTAGATTAATGCAGGTCCCTTTAACCTTTGACATAAGTGTTTTGCTGTCGCACACGTAGAGTAATTCCGTTGAGAAAGTTTCCAGCCCATTTACAAAAACCTTTTTACTTTCCTAGAGGTCGATGCTTATAGAGATAGTGTTAAGAATAGAGATTACTTTTGTTGATATTATATATATATCATGATGGTATTAATCTCATGTATATAATCATATTAAGTATTGCTACGTTTTGAATAAATCTATATTTTATACTTACAATAATAATATATAATTCATAATGTTGATAGTAATAACATTTAATTGTATAAAGTGTGTACTGATGCATTAACTACAATCAATGATTTTTTTGGTTTTACTTGAATATTTTTTCTTAATTTTAACTAATTCGTGTAAGTTATGAGTATTTTTGTAGCATCACTTCACATAGACTATAGTTATTTTTGTGTTTTATTATTTCTAATTGCTCTAACACATTTAAGCGAAATCCTTTTTCACATGTATGTAAAATATTAAAATTATTATTGTTTCCGTGTGAGTGATCTGTATCAATTAAATTTTTCGCGAAGTGTGACTTTTCGGGATGATTATTCCTAAATGCGGCAA
>CATIXN010000022.1:9898425-9975186 GCA_949711725.1 Leptidea reali | reverse complement strand
TATTCATGTTTTGGATGAACATTAAATACAAACAGATGTCTTTAAAGTAAATGAAATATATTAAACATATTATAATGGATTTCTGGCATGCTTAAGCAAGTTTTGACATGTTTTATAAAATAAAAGTATAAACGAACATACACACTAAGATAATTCATACGTCTAGAAAAAGCCTGTTGCTGTTAGACAACCGATAAAAACAGGTCAGGAATATTAGTTTAGTGTGCGTGGCAAGCCACGTCTTACACTCGCGATTTGTATGACACTTTGTGATAGTGTGCGTGAATTGCTCAAAATATAGGTTAGTTCTAAACTTAATTTTTTTTCGTCTTTCTAGCTGTCATAATCTATCTATACATAGAAGTTCTTGCTATCAGACAACCGATAGAAATAGGCCAGGAATATTAGCTTAGTGTGCGTGACAAGCTACGTCTTACACTCGCGATTTGTATGATACTCTGTGTTAGAGTACGTGAATTGCTCAAAATAGAGGTTACTTCTAAAGTTTTCGATGTTTTCACAGCTGTCATAGTCTCTCTAGACTTATAAGTGATCTAAGCATACACACTTGGAATTTAGTTTTCAGTTATTTTATTAAGCTCTGTCATGTATAAAATTTTTACTGTTACTTATTATTCTATTTTATTCAATTTATTGTAATGGGTTTTAAATGCCTGAAATGAATGACATAAATGACATATTATTATTATTATATTATTAATTCCAGAGGTATATTATTATACTCGAGGCTTTGCTGGTCATTTAGGTTACTACCTGCCCTTGTTTTTATTAATATACCTATATTACCTATATTTTGACTTAAGTAACCGTCTAAGTAAGTCATTCTATAGTTTTCAAACTGAATAGTTTATTTCTATATAAAATATTTATAATATTCGGACTATAGAGACCGAATCTAGACCTAGCCTGTCTTAAAAAAATACGTCATTCAATAGGTTTTGTACCTGATAATCAATAAATTGTGTAGATATTTTTTTGTTACAAGAACAACTAATCACTTTAGTTTATTGCCATCAAATTACAATCTTTTTAAATTACATACTTTCTATTATATATACTCTTAGAAACACAAGAAAATTTTCAAGACGTGACGACAGACCGCTATACCATTATGCCCATTACTTCGTTCGTCGTCGGACTTTGAACATCTCACCGAGACTCTGCCCGTTTTCGTGTTGATTGTTTGTAGTGAGTAATTATTTAAATTGTGTTGACAGTGACAGGTGGACAGGGTGAAGACGTCTATAAAAGGCGACGTCACACTAGCGTCGACATATCCCAGCGGAAACTCCATAGGGAGTGCTGCTTGCGCCTCTCTCTCCCAAAGAGAAGGTCGATGTAGGCTTATAGGGCACCTGCCCAAAGCCAACTGCAGGTGGTGTTTAGTGGGTAGGCACCTTGGTTTTCACGTGAGTCCCACATAACCAACGCACACTTAGGATGCGTTGGTATGCATGAGCATTCACCACCTCCTTCCCGTCGTTATCCCGGAGGGTAGCCCTTTCCCTTGTTTGGGCGCAAAAAATAAAAAAGCGTCGACACATTCTTGTCTCGGCCCCCACGCCGAGCAGTCCACTACTACAAGTGCCTGTGCTTACTCCGCTACACCGCCAAGCTACGCCCAGTGCAACGCTACGCAGCTTCGGTATGTGTGGTACACTACGCTTAGGAGGGCTTGTGGGTTTCCTTAAAGCCGCGAATGTCCCATTTGACGAGTCAATCTTCTCGCTAGCCTCACCCCCTCGGTCATCACCCCAAGTCGGCCCCTCGCTGACTCCCCCGACGAGCCCTACGCTCATTAAAGTTATAATTTAATGTAATCATATTCTAAGTATAGTTATAAGAATTGTTTCGTTTGAATAAATTATTATACAATATAATGAGAGATTCAGTCTTGTGGTACTTGTAGTTACATATATACATAATACACGCTTATAAAATAAAAACGTAAACAGCTACCTAACAAGAAACTAAAAAGCTTCGGTTGTCTTGTCGGTAGAATCGTTGACTCTTTATACGGTACATCTTGGTCCAATCTTCATCCGTCACGTACTTAATGTGTTTTTGGTTTTCGAATGTACATTAATTTGATTATTAGCTTTATAAAATCGGCTACACTCTTGTGATTTCTCTGGAGTTGTAAGTCTCTCAAACAAAAATTAAAAGAAATAAATATTATGACATTGACAGTACATTTATGAAAATTTTATATACGTTCACAAAAATCGTCACCCTTTGCTCTTAATAGTGATTTTCATTAATGTAACACTAGAAAAAAGGGATTGCTTGTAACTTATTATATTAGGCTTCATAAGATACATAATAGCTTTAAGGGTAAATGTATACACTTTTATAACAAAGTCCCAGCCACTGTTCTGGCATTATCTATAAATGAACTTAAATGTTTTATTAAAAAATGGCTCTGTCGTGAATTCAAATTCCACAGCTGAATATCTAAGTGATCCGACAGTCTAGGACTAGATGATGATAAGATTATGATTATTTTATATGTATATCAATGACAGCACAATATTATATATTTTGATTAAAAAGAGCGCAAAAAAATGTATGCTGGGAGAGTTTCTTGCGCCGATCGTACTCTCTCAGAGCGCCATTTGTTTCCGAAGCCATCTCTGGCCTCTAACTCCCAGTACCATTTTCCTCATATGAGGAATAAAACTTCCCGGCCCCAACTCTCCAGCTCATGGAGACAATCAGCCCCTCCCTCTCAGGCATAGTACAGTACCTCCCCAGGCTCAATCACAGGTGCAAAGCCCCGTGAAAGACCTAGAAGAGATCTACGCCGCACAAGGCGAAGTCCAGATCCAAGAAATCTCCGTCCTGGCACGGAAACTCCGGACGGATAAGTCCTCCAAGGAGCGCATCTTTGCGCTGGCGGAGCACCACTAATTGGTGGCCTCCATGTAATACCTAAAGCGCTTAATGCTTACCACATTGTGCGGTATCCTTTTCTCCTCTTTCAAACCAAAAATTTATTGATTGTAGTTAATGCATCTGTACACACTTTATTTAATAAAGGTTATATTATCAACATTATGAATTAGTATCTAATATATAAAAATCTCGTGTCGCGGTGTTTGTTACAAAACTTCTCGGCCGCATGGCTGAACCGATTTGTATGAAATTTTGTGTGCATATCGGGTAGGTCTGAGAAATTATGAAATTAGATGTTGGCTCTATTTTATATAGTCCAAAAATATTTGTTTTAATTTTTTTATAATTTTTGTACGGCAATACAATAATAAATAGATTTATTCAAAACGGAGCAACACTTAATATGATTATATACACAAAATTAATGCTATCCTCATATATCACCAAAAGTTATCTCTATTCTTAACACTATCTCTATAAGCATCGACCTCTAGGAAAGTTAAAAAGTTTTTGTAAATGGGCTGGAAACTTTCTCAACGGAATTACTCTACGTGTAAATGCGACAGCAAAAAACTTATGTCAAAGGTTAAAGGGACCTGCCTTAATCTAGACTCTAGATAAAATAAGTATTTTCACAATCGAGTCACTTCTTGTTAAGTGATCACCGCTGCCCACATTCTCCTGCAATACCAGAAACAGGAGAATTGCCAGCTATATTAGTGATTATATGTAATTATCCAGTTTTGTTTGTAATTAAGTCATAACGTGTTTTGTCTTGTAATACTTGTTGTGCACGACAATTATAAATCGAATATTTAATTGTAAAAGTTACATATGAATTAAAAGATTTGAATACAGTGTACGTAGGCGGTGCGCGGCTCAAGCGATAGCTAGCTATCGCTGAGGCTATGCTCATAGTCCATTATGAGTAGCACAAACGATCAGCGATACAACACGATACGTCCGTCCTTCGTGGTCATTTTCTTGAATGAAAAGACATAAAAGGCATTTATTTTCTCAAAACTGATTCCTTTAGAATTCTTTTTGATGTCATTTCTAATATACTAGATACTACCACCACTTCGGAAACAAATGGCGCTCTGAGAGAGTACGATCGGCGCAAGAAACTCTCCCAGCATACATTTTTTTGCGCTCTTTTTAATCAAAATATATAATATTGTGCTGTCATTGATATAGATATAAAATAATCATAATCTTATCATCATCTAGTCCTAGACTGTCGGATCACTTAGATATTCAGCTGTGGAATTTGATTTTACGACAGAGCCATTTTTTAATAAAACATTTAAATTCATTTATAGATAATGCCAGAACAGTGGCTGGGACTTTGTTATAAACGTGTATACATTTACCCTTAAAGCTATTATGTATCTTATGAAGCCTAATATAATAAGTTACAAGCAATCCCTTTTTTCTAGTGTTACATTAATGAAAATCACTATTAAGAGCAAAAGGGTGACGATTTTTGTGAACGTATATAAAATTTTCATAAATGTACCGCCAATGTCATAATATTTATTTCTTTTAATTTTTGTTTGAGAGCCTTGTAACTCCAGAGAAATGACAAGAGTGTAGCCGATTTTATAAAGCGTCAAATTAATGTACATTCGAAAACCAAAAACACATTAAGTACGTGACGGATGAAGATTGGACCAAGATGTACCGTATAAAGAGTCAACGATTCTACCGACAAGACAACCGAAGCTTTTTAGTTTCTTGTTAGGTAGCTGTTTACTTTTTTATTTTATAAGCGTGTATTATGTATATATGTAACTACAAGTACCACAAAACTGAATCATTCATTATATTGGATAATAATTTATTCAAACGAAACAATTCTTATAACTATACGTTAGCCTACGTCACTCATGACGTCAGATGGTCCGATCATCACCCATTGAGTATCGAGTGTGATATCACCGGGGTGGCGACTAACTGTGCCATTTATAGTACACTCGATACACAAAAATTTGTAAGATGGGGCGAGAGATCAAGTGACGAAATAAACGCCTACCGTGAATTTTGTTTTAATAATTTAGATTTATTTTGTGATCCACCTGTGTGTGAATGTACTAATATTATGATGTAGTCATAGACAAGATTATAATTTATATATAGATAATTATTACAGGCACATTGTCGACGTCCTGCAGAGTGCAGCTATTGTAAGTTCTTCTCCATGTGAACATAAGCAGACAGGAAAACCAACGAGACAAAAAAGAGTACCTGGTTGGAACTATCACGTCAGGGATAGCCACGCAAAAGCTAGGCTTTATTTTAGATGTTGGACATTGGCTGGCAGGCCTTCCAGCGGGCTAGAATATGATAACATGCGGAGAAGTCGTACTGTATTTAAAAATAAAATTAAATGGTGTCTTAAGAACGAAGAGAGTATTAAAATGAATATTTTGGCTTTACATAAGAAAAATAAGAATTTTGTAAAATTTTGGAATGCAACCAAAAAACTAAATTATAAACAGACCTTACCTGTGTCAGTAGAGGGTTGCCAGACTCCGTCAGATATAGCCGAAGTGTTTGCAAAAAGGTTTAAAGTTAACCCTCTGACTGTAGAGTATATGTCGGAGCCGAAAACATCATGAGTATGAAGAGAGGCAAATCTCCGGGACACGATGGGCTCAGTATCGAGCATATACTCTGGGCCAGTGATAAAATATTTAATCATTTAAGTTGTCTTTTTAGTCTTTGTATCAAATTTGCATACTTACCGGAAGCTCTAATGCATACGTTAGTTGTACCTATTGTCAAGAATAAAACAGGCGATCTTAGTAGTACAACGAACTATCGACCTATCTCCTTAGGCACTATAATAGGTAAAATATTAGAACGTCTTATACACCCTGTACTGCTTAAGAACATTAAGATTGATGATGCTCAATTTGGTTTCCGTGCCGGTCTTTCGACGGATGCCGCTATTGTTAGCCTGAAGGGCGCTGTGAGTCACTACACAACTCGTCACACGTCCGTATACGCTTGCTTCTTAGACCTTAGCAGCGCTTTTGACTTGGTTAACTATAACATCCTATGGACAAAGTTGTTGGCCTCACAGGTGCCTAAAAGTGTGGTCAATTTGCTGAGATTCTGGTACGGAGGACAAACGAACTCTGTAAAATGGGGCGACGCAACATCTAGCAAGTATAGGTTAGAATGTGGAGTTCGTCAAGGTGACCTCTCCTGATCTTTTTAACCTGTAGGTGAATGGTTTGATCGAGGAGCTCAGAGGTACCAAAGTCGGCTGTCACGTAGGAAATGTTTGTGTCAGTAACCTTAGCTATGCTGATGATATGGTGCTTCTCAGCCCCTCGATCAAGGGGTTGAGGAAGCTGCTTTCAGTCTGTGAGCATTATGCTAATGCTCATGGTCTGAAATATAACGTTTCCAAAACCAAAATGATGGTGTTTCCTGCAGGTGGAGGTCCGGATATGGTACCTGAGGTGTATCTAAACGGAACGGTTATTAGTGTTGTTAAGCAGTTCAAATATTTAGGTCACGTGCTTACGGAGAGGCTGCAAGATGACGAAGATATCGAGCGAGAACGAAGGGCCCTCGCTGTTAGAGGAAACATGCTTGCACGACGATTCGCTAAATGCAGTAGGGATGTAAAGACTACCCTATTCAAAGCTTACTGCCTAGGCATGTACACCTGTCAGCTGTGGGTAACATTTACACACAAAGCATTTAGAAGAATAAGGGTCCAGTATAATGATACATACAGGGCCTTTATGAATCTTCCGAGATGCTGCAGCGCATCAGGCATGTTCGTGGAGGGTGGGGTCCCTGACTTCTTCGCTGTAATAAGAACAAGAATCGCGACATTTTGGAGTCGATTGAGCAGCTCAAAAAATAAAATCCTCACGGCTATATCTGACGATATCAGGAGCCCTATATATAAACGATGGATATCTGTTCACATGGAGAATAACAAAAAATAAAATGGACATGTAATTAATATTATGAATTTTTATATTTTGGACACCACACCCTTATACAGTGATGGTTTTCTAGTTTTTAAGTTTACTTTTAATTATAATAAATAATTAATGTTAACTATGGGACGTAATTGGCCTGAAATAAAAAAGAATTATTATTATTATTATTATTATACTTAGAATATGATTACATTAAATTATAACTTTAATAATGGGGAACCGTACCAAGAATACTGGCAGCATTTCCACGTTGGATAGCTAGGCTGATCCGTTGATCGAAATAGCTGCCAGCGCTTAGGTTACCAGTAGACCTATTGAGGTGCGTACATTATTTATTATTGTTAAGTTTCATTCCCTTACTTGCGGAAGAGCAGAAGAACTAACTGTGTGTATACTCTTTGTCCAGGCCAGTCCTTAAACCACACCTATTTTAAGACGTATAATTTTAATGTTATTTTTCAATCTAACTGCAGTGTAAGTGCAATTATATCATAAACATCAAATGAACTAAGACATTGGAAGTTACAGAGCAGATTGGATTGCTAATTAATTAGTTTAGAGCAAATACATAATAATAGTTTGAATACGTTAAAGTCGGAATGGAGAGTAATCCTGTTATACACGTTCAGGAAACAAACTTATATCCAATATCTTTGAGATCTCAAATAGGTTCGGATTGTGAAATAACAGTTTAATAGTGCCATATCTCCGGTACTAAAAACAAGACATAAGAATTATTCATGTATTGGCATAATTTTTTACTAATTCCAACGAAAGTTTTAAGCAGACTAGAGTTAGATCTAGATAACATAAGCATCGAAGCCAGAATGTAATAAATATTCTTACAACTTTTAGCAGCTCTGCACTATGATAAATGGCATTTGATTGTAATATTATATTAAATAATAAGCGAAGAAATAGAAAAACACCTTTATAATCTGCATTAGCCTTTGCTATACATCTATCAGGTGATTACTAATTTGGCCCAATAAACATGTGTCCAATAGATGTCCATGTATGTGATAAAGCACAGTCATATTAATACTTGGGTGACGCTTAAAAGTATTTAATAGGCATCTACGTATGAAGTTCAAATTCATAAAAAAATATGTAAGATTAAATGTACATATTTATAAAACGTTTCACAAGGTCTACTACATGGGGTACACTAAAAGTTTTGCACTTCTAGCTCATCGGAACTACTTGAATTTCGAATGTTATATTTTTTGAAACGTTGCAACCTTCTCAGTAATAAAAAACACAATTGGTGGGAAATAATTTGTGTGTTGTTTTTATCACACATCAAAGTTCTTAAAATGGAATTAAGTCGAAAAGATTTTAGAGCGATGATTTTTTATGATTTTAAAAGTTCTCTCTCCTCCGCAAGACTATGCCGCTCGTCTTCAAAATGCTTTTGGGAGAGAAGCAACTTGCTTGAGCACCGTAAGGCGATCGTTTGCTGAATTTGAGAGAGGTCGGGTTTCTTTACATGACGAATTTCGTGAATGGCGGCCTTCAACTGCCGTCAACGAAAATAATGTGGTACTGTTAAGCGGCAAATTGAAGAAAAGACGACCAAAAAGCCGCGTTCTTCTACACCATGACAACGCTTCTTCACACACGGCCAATAAAACTAAGTAATTTTTAGCTTCCGGAAAACTCTACTACAACTCGTCACTGCACATAGCCCCGACCTAGCACCCTGTGATTTCTGTATTTTCCCCAAAATCAAAGATTTGATGAGAGGTTTCACTTTAACCAATTCCGAAGAGGCAGTGATAGCGTTCAATCAGCACGTAGAAAATATGCCTTCAGATCTGTGGTCCTCCTGTTTTAAAAGATGGTTCGATCGTATGAAAAAATGTTTAAAATGCAGAGGAGAGTATTTTAAAAATCAATAAATATAATATTTTGGTTATAACATGTTGTTTTTTTAAGTTACGCAAAACTTTAAGTGTGACCTACGTATTAAGGTTGCTTACTGACATCCTGTCATTTGTGGAGGGACAAACAGTATTATTTATAACTTTAATATATCTACTTAAATTAACACAGTCCACCGACGCACATTAGAGCTAATAAAACTCTTCTACGTCTATAAATCACTTTGTAGCAGCTATTTGTTTATGTAAAATACTAACTCGTTTAAAGGATGAATGGATAAAGGAATGGAATAAAGTCTAATAAATGCCAGCGTTAAAAAATGCCTTTGCTACACTTGCAAACGAAACACTGTAATATTGCATTTTTTATACTTAAAGATATATATGCAATATCTCTTTAAAAGGATGATCGATGAGCAAAAGGAAATAAAAATAAGAATTATTAATAGGTACTTCTTTGAAAAGGGAAAATTTACTGAGATTATTGAGAACTTAATACTCTGCAACATGGGCACTAAGTAGGACAATATGGGGCGGGCTTCATAATAAACAAGGCAATATTATAAAACAATATTAAGAGCCTTATTTGTATATCAAAGCGCTTAGCTATACTCAACATGGCAATAGGAGACCACAAGATATCAGATTTAGATAAACAGCTGGCCAAAATTGGATAGACGTAGCGCAGGATAGACCGTGTGACGCGTGGGCATCTTTGAAGGAGGCCTTTACCTAATCCGGGATTCTTGCTAACTAAATCTACTAACAATATTTAAAACACTTTGTAAAAGCAATAAATAAATGGCTTATTGATTTATTTAATGTTAAAATAAGATTAGTATTTAAAGTAATAAATAAATAATAAAAGCAATTTTACAAGGCTCGGGCATTAGTACAATTAATTCATTTCTCGTAAGAAGTGAGATTTTCCTTTATCTCAACATTCATGGAACAAGCCGAAACTATTTGGAGCAAGTGTTTCATGTTAGACTCGTGTTGCATATTTATGACTTAATCAAGCAATAGACGTTCGTGGTTGTGTTTTCTAGGGTTCTGTGAAACAAAGAAAGTTAAGTAAAATACTAATATTAGTTACATGAATTAAAATTAAATAAATAAAGTTTAGTACACTAACCTACCATTACCCACAACACTTCTTATTGGAAAATAAAATAATTTTCTAAAGTAAATCTAGATGGCTGACAGACAATACGATGCAAAATGTTGCGTTATTTGTAAGTAGATAAAGTCTATGTTTATTTAAATGAGAAATATCGTCTCGCTTTTCAGTTTCATCGATTTTCAAAAGTGCGATAACCTTAACCATAATTGTATATTTTTTTTTTCAATTATATTTTAACAGTAAATTTAACTTACTACTATTTAAAGAGATACTTTTAATACTTAGAAAATGGAAAATTAATACTATTTTTTAATTTTTTTCTAATTTATAAATTTATTTATAAAATTAACAATATTGTCATTGTATATAAGTATAAGTAGTTGTAAGCAACTATAAATTTATTTTGTTTGCTTTTGCAAAGCAGGATGAAATTATCACTAACTTTATCGATTATTTTTTTACGTTAACTTCTTCGGTGTATGTGTCGCAGGTCTTGTTTGGAAAAACTTGCTTTTTTATCATCACGAGTTATTAATCGTGTTCTACTACATTGCTCGTTTCCGTTACAATTATCCAAATAAGAAAATAAATATTCTTTGAAATTATTTTTCTATTATGGTATTAACGAGAGGAAGATGTTCAGCAGATGGTAGTGATTCGCACTACCTATTGCCGCTCAGGATTCTTGTTTAAATCCAATATTTTGCGTGGGATCAGCAGAGGGAGCAAACGGGCAAAAGGCTCACGGGATGGATCTGGTGAAGCAACTGCCCATGGACATTCGCAACAACAGTTGTAAAGAGATGCGTTGCCGGCCCTTAAGGTGGGAGTATCCTCTCTTCTTGAATGTCCCTGAGTCGTATCAGGTCGTTCAGGTCTTATTAGCTCACTAATTTTATTAGGTACGGCACACTTGAAACCGAAACACAATTATTTATTTATTTAAGGATCAACAGGTTACAATCATTTATAGTTATTAAACTAAACAAAATTCGGAACATATTATTGTTAAATTGTACATATTGCCACAGCTTGCAAAAGAAGAAGCAGAAAACACGAAAAAGAAGGGCGACAAGATATTATAAGATCCAGCAAGCTGTAACAGTCAACTAGCTGGTTCTAGTGCCATGAACAAATAACTTACAATTAGAGTTAACTTAAAAGTAAAATAAAAAACCCAAGTAAGAATAAAATAATATAAAAATACTAAAAAGAAACTAAGCTTTTGTGACTATATTGTGACAGGAAGAATTATCTTTGCACATCACTGTTTCACCGTGGAAATGTGCGCCCCTGTGGTAGTAGTGGGGTAGGTAGGTACCTAGTCTCCCCCTGGTGAAGTATACGGTTATATAGACACTTTAACCATATCGAATCAAGTCTATTACATTGAAAATTAACAAACACCAAAACAATAGTACAAATAGTCATTCTAACAAACAAACAAAGCCATTTTGTGTTCTATCAAAACTGGGTGAGATAGATCTTATTCCACCTAACGAAGAAGCAGGCAAAGCAGGGATCACATCTCAGCCGTGAAATAATTTACAGTTTAATTATCTGGTTGTTAAGCTTTGTCATAACATACTCTCCCTAAGGCTATAGTTATACTTGTATTTCTTTGTTCAAGTTTTCACTTCTGCCGGCACTCCCGGAGTGCAATCCGTATTTTTTTTAAATATTAAATTCCACCACCGAACTTTACAATGTTAAAATGCAAAATTCCACCCATATCATGTTGACGTCTGGCACTCTACAACCGAACATTTTGCAAGGAATTTCATGCCTCGCACAGCACATTTGTTGGATCAATTACCGGCTGTTTTTCCTAACTAATACGACTTAAGAGCCTCCAAGAATATTCTCACCTTAAAAGTCGGCTACGCAGTTACGCATCTATGGACCCCTGGTGTTGCGGATGTTCATGGGAGGTTATCTCACCACTCTCCATCGCGCGAGCCACTTTCCCGCTTGTCCTCTTAAATACAAAAGAATTAACTACAGTTTTACACACAAAACATTTTTCCCATATATGTAAAGAGAATTACTACTTTGAAATACTAATTCCATTACTGACAGTGACACTTGAGAAAGATTGGAATGTCTTGCTGAAGTGTAACCTAAAAAAATGAATGAATGATTTATATTTAATATTGAGAGATTCGAAATTTAGAAAAGATAATATAAAAGCTGCATATATGATATCTTTTCCAAATATATGTAGTTTTTTTCATTATAGTATTAACAGACGATCGAACTTGGTACGGGCCGGATAGCGGATTGGTATGGCGTACCAAATCCGCTACTCACAACACACGGCCGGATCTCGCAGTAACCGCGTGGCGTGTACACAGTTCAGACGTCATGCCTCCGACGTTATCCAAGCGCGCTAAAATTGCGATTGTTGTTGCGGCAACAGTAATGCCGCCACAAATATCACGAAAAAAAAGAAAGGAGTGGGCAAAAACATATTTAAAAAACCGTGATGAATTTAATCACATGAAGTTAATCAAATCGCTCGATTGCGAAGACTTCCGTATATACTTGCGACTAGATCACGAAACCTTTGAGGAACTCTTAAATTTGGTTAAACCTCTAATCACGAAAACTGATACTGTGATGAGAAAATCTGTTACTGCTGAAGACTGCAACGACTGCGACTTATTGCAACGTTAAAATATCTTGCATCAGGAATAGAATTTAGAGAGCTGAAATTCAGTACTGGTATATCGTCACAATTACTCTCCGAAATAATACCAGAAACTTGCGATGCAATCTACAATGTACTTAAAGATTACATTAAGGTATGTACCTACACATCATCTTACAATTTTCGTTAAAGAGGTTGAATAAAAAAAAAATAATAAAATATTTATCTTTATTAAAAACATATTAGTTATTACTAAGCGGTTTCTTAAAAATCAAAAAATCTTTGAGATCTTTACATTCGCCTCTTACCACATAATTATCAGTAGTATCAATTGACGCATTAGTCAAATCTAAATTAAAATCAAGGGACTGATTCTGAGATGACCGCGAGTGTGAGAGCGAGTGTGGAGTTTGAGCTTGGTGAAGAGGTAACTGCGATTGTGAGTTTGGAGACTGAACTTGGTGAAGAGGTGACTGCGAGTGTGAGTTTGGAGACTGAACTTAGTGAAAAGGTGATTGCGAGTGTGAGTTTGGAGACTGAACTTGGTGAAGAGGTGACTGTGAGTGTGAGTGTGGAGCTTGAACTTGGTAGAGAGGTGACGGCGAGTTTGAGTTTGAGTGTGGAGATTGGATTTGGTGGCGAGGTGACTGCCAATGTGAGTTTGGAGACTGATCTTGTAGAGGTGACAGCGAGTGTGAGAATGAATGTGTATATTGGACTACGTCCCGACGTGATTGTGAGTATGGCTGAATCATCGAATGTGAAGATGGGTACAGAGATGATGAACGTGGAAAACCTGTTTGAGACTGACCTGGACGTAAATCTAAATTAATTACAGTATTTATATTAAGCTCACTTAATTTGGCATAAAATAAAATTTCCCCTATTAATTTATATGCCAAACAGCGCTGCAATGTATTTGGGAACTCTTTTAGTTGAGAGCTAACAGAACGTCCAAAAGTATCAGCTGAACTTTCTTCACCAGAATCATTAAGTAAAGTTTTTGCCGCATCAAGCACTTGTACTTGTTTTTGAAGGATTTCATTTGCTTGTCGTTTGTTTGAGTTTCTTGTTTTTTTTTCAGGTTCCTGCAACAGAAGATGAATGGTTGGATACAGACTGAGATTATTTGAACAAAAATGGCAATTTGATCATTGTTTGGGTGCTATTGATGGTAAACACATTATTATTGAGAAACCGGCCCATAGTGGATCTTTGTATTATAATTACAAGGGATCTTTCAGTATAGTTTTGCTTGCAATTGTCAATGCAAATTATGAATTCTTGTACGTACTTTCCCCGGGACGTAAAAAGAATAGGGGAGTCCCAGGCCCATGGGTGTCGTAAGAGGCGACTAAGGGCTTTTTAGTGGGAGAGTCACGCTGCCGTTTTATGACGTCAGCACAATCGGGCCAGACTTGTCCGGGTTAATTACCACACTCGCACAGAATACCGGCGTGAAGTAGCGGCCTAGTGCCGCTATGTTTCGCATAGGTTAGTGTCGAGGACCGGAGGCCAGCCCTTACCCCCACCCCCTCCCCCAAACAAAATATGAGAGCGGTTCATAAAGAGCTATTACCCCAGGAGGGTACCGGCTCTACCAGAGCCGGAGAATCCCTCCCTGAGCACTCTCGCTCGGGCTGCCCTTCGTATTCTGGGGTGGGCACAGAACCGCGCATGACCGAGGACAAACGAGGCAGAAACACCACGGCACCCTGCTCCACGCTCAACGTGGACTTTTCCAATATCAGGGGAATTTACTCCAATTTAAACGCCGTCCACCACCACATGGTGGTTTAAAACGGACGGCGCAGCCGGCCGTGTGTTTCCTTACGGAGACGCAGATATCTCGACTTAGCGATACGTCATATTTAACGTACCCCGGGTACAAAATTGAGCACAATTTTTTACCTCATGCCGGGGTATGTGTGTACGTTAGGGAGGATATCTGCTGTCGCCGTCTCGGCAATTTTGAGGGTAGGGACCTGTCTACTCTCTGGCTCCGCGTAGATTTAGAGGACCGCGTCCGTATCTATGCGTGTGTCTACAGGTCCCATAGTGGTAACGCAGAAACCGATCATCTCATGGGCTGCGTTCAAGCGGCAATTGACGACGTGCTTGCACAGATCCCCTCCGCTGAAAGCGTAGTCTTGGGTGATTTCAACGGGCACAATGCCGAATGGCTTGGATCACGTACCACAGACTACGCAGGGCGATTTGAGCATAATTTTGCATTGGCGTATGATCTGTTCCAATTGGTTGAGTCGCCAACGCGGCTCCCGGATGTGGATAGCCACATGCCGTCCTTATTAGATCTTCTGCTGATTACACATCCCGATGATTACCAGGTCTTTGTCGCCGGCCGTTGCAGTTGCCGATGTGATACTGCAGGGCATGGATATTTTTATACCAAGCTCTGTAGTACCGATCGGTGGCAGATCACAGCCCTGGTTCGATGAGTCAGTTAAAGCAGCATCTGACTGCAAAAATCAGGCGTATCGAACTTGGGTTGCGGCGCTGGGCACAAAGGATCCGAACTGCAAAGTTCTTAAGAGGAAATATAACAAAAATCGGCGAGCAGCTTTCCAGTTACCCGACCGGAACACGCAAGTTCTGATCGTTGTCGAAAGCTGCTCTTGATAACTTCAACCAGCCGTCCATGCCGCTGTTGCACATGAGGAATGACACCCTGGCCCATACGGCAAAAGAGAAAGCCGAGCTCCTGTGCGCTCTTTTCGCCTCCAACTCGACACTTGACGACAACGAAAAAACACCGCCGACCATCCCGCGGTGTCAGAGCTCTATGCCTGAAGTACAGTTCAGACAGAAAACTGTTAGGCGAGCTCTGTTTTCGTTGGATGTCAGGAAGTCGAGCGGGCCGGATGGCATTTCTCCAATCGTGGTTAGAACGTCTGCCCCTGAGTTGACGCCGGTGCTAACGTGTTAATTCCGCCACTCTTATTCCAAAGGCGTAGTCCCGTCCTCATGGAAGTCAGCCCTTGTCCATCCGATCCAAAAAAAAGGAGACAGTTCGGATCCGGCGAACTACAGGCCTATTGCTATCACCTCCCTGCTCTCTAAAATCATGGAGAGCATAATTAGCCGCCAGCTTTTAGTATACCTAGAGGGTCACCAGTTGATCAACGACCGACGGTATGGCTTTCGCCATGGACGGTCGGCAGGTGATCTTCTGGTATACCTAACACATAGATGGGCGGCGGCTATTGAAAGCAAGGAGGAAGGCCTGGCAGTTAGCCTGGATATAGCGAAGACCTTTGATCGTGTATGGCACAAGGCGCTCCTCTCAAAACTTCCATCATTTGGGCTTCCCGAGAGCTTGTGCAAGTGGACCTCCAGCTTCCTCACTGGGCGTAGCATACAGGTCGTTGTCGACGGATATTGCACGAACCCGAAGCCCGTGAATGCTGGAGTGCCCCAAGGCTGTGTGCTATGTCCTACGCTGTTTCTTCTGCATATCAATGATATGTTGGACACCTCCAACATACATTGCTATGCGGACGACAGCACTGGTGATGCCGTATACATGGGCCATGCAGGTCTTTCTCGAGAAATCGTCGACCAGTGCCGGAAGAAACTTGTGTCTTCTATCGAGTCCTCTCTCGAGAAGGTCGCGGAACGCGGTTAATTGAACCTTGTCCAATTTAACCCCCAGAAGACTCAAGTTTGCGCGTTTACCACTTAAAAAAACCCCATTTGTCGTATCACCGCTCTTCGAGAACACTTCTCTTAAAGCCGCGCCTAGTATCGGAATACTGGGTCTCGAAATCTCGAGCAATTGCTAATTCCGTGGCCACCTGGAGGGCAAAGCCAAATTGGCTTCGAAGAAGCTGGGCGTCATCAATAGAGCACGGCAATACTTCAAGCCGGCCCACATTCTAGCGCTCTACAAAGCGCAGGTCCGGCCACACATGGAGTATTGCTGACATCTCTGGTCTGGCGCACCCCAGTATCTGCTCGATCCATTTGACCACGTGCAACGTAGAGCAGCTCGAATTGTCGGGGACTCAGTACTCTGTGAACGGCTGGATCTCTTGGCGTTGCGTAGAAACGTCGCATCATTGTGTGTCTTCTACCGCATTTATCACGGGGAGTGTTCCGAAGAACTGTTTAACCTGATTCCTGCCGCCGAATTCCACGCCTTCGCACGACACGCCACAAGTTAGGATTTCATCCCCACCATCTGGATGTGTGGCGGTCCTCCACAGTGCGGTTTTCAAGGAGCTTTCTCCCTCGTACTACAAAGCTATGGAATGAGCTTCCTTGTGCGGTGTTTCCGGGACAATACGACGAAAGCGCGTGCACCTTCTTTAAAAGCCGGCAACGCTCTTGTGATTCCTCTGGTGTTGCAAGAGAATGTGGGCGGCGGTGATCACTTAACACCAGGTGATCCGTACGCTCGTTTGTCCTCCTATTCCATAAAAAAAACGTACATGTAGGCATAAATGGTAGTATTTCCGACGGTGGAGCACTTAAACATACACATTTTTATGATAAACTACTATCCAATGAGCTGCATATACCACCATCATCAAATTTTTCAAGATCGAATACCATGGCTCCATATTGTTTTGTTGGAGACAGTGCTTTTGCGATGAGTGAACACCTGTTAAAGCCATACCAACAGAGAAATTTGACACATGACAGGAGAATTTTCAATTACAGGCTTTCTCGGGCCAGACGAATTGTCGAAAATGCATTTGGTATTTTAGCTGAACGATTTAGAGTATTCAAAAAGCCAATTACTATTAGCGTAAACAATGTGCAAAAAATCGTAATGGCTTCGTGTGCCCTGCACAACTTTCTAAGAAAAAAGAGTCGCCCCTATATGACTAGAAATTGTGTTGATTTTGAAGATGTCGAACAACACACCTTCCGGCCAGGAGATTGGCGACAAAACGATATCTCCATCGGTCTTCGTAGTGAAAGGGAGCGCACAGAAGTTGGGAGACAAGTTCGGCAAATATTTACTGATCACTTTAATGGCGGAGGTCGTGTTGATTTTCAAGAAGGGATGATAAATGTGTTGAATATTTAAAAACTTATAATTCTCTCGCTGCCGCTGTCACAGTCGTCATAATTGTCTACTCCTTGTACCGCTGGATTCTGTTTTTCGTGTAAAAACGTAAAATATTGATAGTACCACAAGGATGGTGTGTAAATGTCTTCTGTCCCGGCACCACTAGATTTACTCTTCTCTACCTGCAATTAAAAAAACACAAATCTTAATTTTTGTACCTACTGTCATAATATAAATAATAAATACTAAAATGAAAGACTGATTTTAACTAACCTTTTTCCTCTCTCGTCTGTACGCGGCTCTCATATTCTCTATTTTCTTTTTCACATCATTTCCATTGATACTTCTATCAAACCTTGAATGACAATCCCGAAGAATCTGTAGAGCTTGATTACGAGCATCTCTGTTGCAATACAATTCATGTGATGTATCCCACAAGCACGGAAAGTCTTTATACAGTGCCAAAACAGCGACAAGTACTTCGCGTTCTGTTAAAATCTCCGCCATAGTGCGAACATGCGCTGACGCACGTGCTACCTCCAGAATGTTTCAAACGTGACTGCCGTGCGTTTGTGAGGTCCGAGCGTACAGACTCGCGGATTTGGTACGGCGCGGACCAAATTCGCAAACCATCGGGCCGAGCGAACACGAAATAATAATAATAATGTTCGGCAGACAACTCTCCATGGTATGGAGCGTACGGAATCCGCTGTCGGGCCCGTACCAAGTTCGATCGTCTGTTAATACTGTAAAGAGAAAAACCCAATTAGGCTTTTCTCACTAGGCACTATAAAATGCAGTGTAATGTTTTTAAAGTCATTCAAAGTACAATATTGTCTACTCTAAACTGTTAACTGTTTGGTCAATATTGTCATTAATATTAATGATATCATAACCTGGTCGTACCAAATTATGACATTATGATCGATTTGAAGCATTATTGTATAGACATCTTGTTGAATTAGTTATGATCCAATAGTCACAACATATTGAATCAATTAATTAATATCAGTTGTTAATTAAGGCCACCTGTCTGTAAATACAATATCAGATGTGTTATAACATAGATATGTACGAGATGCTTTTACACGGTTTTGTCTCTCACTGTTTATTTATTTGCGTCGAATCCAATAATTGATATATAATAATGACGGATTGTAATATATTGATTCATAACCCCTTCAATATGGGTATAAAATTGAAAGGGATTGACTTATGGAATATATATAGCCCACTCTTAGATCATATTTTATATGTCTAGATAGACTATGATAGCTATGAAAACGTCAAAAAAAATAGATTTTAGAACTAACCCCTATTTTGAGCAGTACACGCTCACTACCACAAAGTGTCATACAAATCGCGAGTGTAAGACATAGCTTGTCACGCACACTAAACTAATGTTTGTGGCCTGTTTTTATCGGTTGTCTAAAAGCAAGAGACTCTATCTAGACGTATAAATTATGTAAGAGTACACTATATAAAATACTGAAAATCCAACATGGCCGTCAAATATTTTTTTACAACTCCTCCAGTGTGGGTAAGTATCAAATAAAAAGCTCTTGACTAGTAGATAACACAATAAAAAAAGTGAAAATCGTCTATGGCCGCACGCTTCTATCCGATTCATTGTGGTAATTTTTTGGCCTCAGTTTCGTCGAAACGAAAAGGTATGAAACAGATGTACCGTCAGGTCAGATCGACTTTGAAAGAGACTGTGAGCAATTCATACAGCTTTAAGTCATAAAGTTTCCAGCAAAGTTTAATAATAAGACGGCTGAAAAAAGAATGTTACCCTTAGTTTTGTCATGGGCTTCCACTGTCCACAAAATGCAAAGAATTCTTTTTATTTTATTTTCTTTGGTTTCATTTTCATAATATACGTATTATAAGTTCAGAACCGTATTAATATTCATAATATGAGTACATAATATTTTAACTAAGATAAGTGATACAAGTAAAGCTAACCTGATTTTAAAAACTTGTTTTATGTTCGAAGGAGGTGAGAAATAAGAGCAAAGTACTATTATTTGATTTATAAAGTTTAAGTAATAATCATGGACGAGTAAAAAAAGAAGGACTCCGCGCCGTGATATTAGCAAGTGAAGCACCGTTATGCTAGAGTGTGTGCGGTTACGGGGGATCTAGTTGCACAATATTTCTATATTAAATTATCATATATGGCCACAAATACTTATATAGTATCGTTTTTCCACTTTTTCACAACGCACGACGGCATTTTTAAAATATTTTTTGAGACGCAGACTGATCTGTCACAGACGATGCCAATTCTCATAATGGCCGCTTATCGGCCTGTAGTAGTGTTATTGTATGCGTGGAGCTATGTATTTACAAGTTAATCGGCTTGTTTTGGTGCTACACTCTTATGTAAGGTGACACGGAGTCCTTATTTTTTACTAGTCCGTGATAATAATTAAGAAAAAATATTACAATCTTTAATCAAAAACCACATAAATCCTGCAATCTACAGTCTATTTAAATTCCACAATCATTGTACCAGGCTAACTACCAATCATGTTGCTTGACAATTATAGTATTTTAGAGATATAATATATATTCTCGCGCGCAGGAAAGTATAACCGGAACTGACCTTTATCACCGCTGCCACAAGCTATGCCTCAACAAACCTGATTCTATTTGATATTCACCATTTTGCGGTGATAGCACTTAAGACTCAAGTAAGTGTTTTTTTTTAATGAAAATAAGTGACGAGATGAGTAGGACATTCAGCTGATGGTAATTGAAACTCCCTGCCCATTACAGTGCAATGCGGCTCAGGATTTTTGAAAAAAGCCAAAAATTCTGAGGGGCACCACGATTGCGCTCGTCACTTTGAGACATAAGATGTTAAGTACCATTTGCCCAATAATTTAACTCGCAACTGTGCTAACAGATTAATTCTCCTATAAAAGCTTACTATGGGTTGGCGGAAAAAGATTCTAAAAACAAAATTTTACTTGAAATATAATAATAATAGGATATGTTCAAATTTATTCCAGTTATAAAAATAATTGAAATTAAGATTATATCATTTATTAGTCTCTATAAACGGTGACAGCTGATAAAACGTCGAAAAAGTCGTTTGAGGTTGACAGTTAACCTATGAGCTATGTATAAACACTAACACAAAGTGATATACAAATCGCGGGTGTAAGAGGTAGCTTGTCACGCACACTAAAGTAATAAACCTGGCCTGCTTTCATCGGTTGTCTAGCAGTAAGATACTCTACCTAGACGTATAAATTATTTAAGGCATTAAAAATGTAAACATACTATATTGATTAGGTAAGTTACGCTTAGATTAGCTTATTCAAAAATCAATGGCAATCATACGGTCAAAGTGTTAACAAGTGACGAAACGATACCTTATAGCTACCTGAAAGTAGTTTCATTTAAACATGAAATTATAATCTATTTATCTACTAACAAAATTGGTTAGAATTTGCACTATTTCTGTTTCAAAAATCTGTTTAATTTCAAAGCACGAGCAACTTTCGCACGGCTCCGATCCGTATGGCAATCACGGAAACTGACACGGAGAGTTAAGCTCAAAATTTTCCGGTCCAACATTAAGACCATAATTATTGATGTATGGGTTTGAGACGTGGAAGGTCACCAAGCCCATATCTCATCAACTTCAGGTCTTCGTTAACCGATGCCTTTGAAATATCCTCGTATTCACTGGCCCGACAAAATTTCCAACATCATCTTTGGCAACGCTGTCATGAAGTCCCAATCGATCAACAAATAAAACGCCGCAAATGGAGCTGAATAGGCCACACACTCCGGAGGGATCCCAACCATAATCCGAGGCAAGCCCTAGATAATCTAGGCTAGATTGGAACCCTCAAGGAAAACACCAACGTGGCCGTCCAAAGCAAACCTGGCGGCGGACTGTCATCGACGAAGCGAAGGACATCGGAAAGACCTGGAGTGAAATTAAGAGAGATGCTGAGGACCGATCGCGATGGAGATGCACTGTGGATGCCCTCTGCTCCAGCTAGGGGATACAGGAATTTAATGAATGATCTAGTAACAAACTAAATAGGATATCATTACAAAGACCAATGAACTTCGATTAAAAATTACCAGAATAAATTATTGATAAAAATAAATTGATTATTACAACAAGAATTTTGAGCAGTTACAAAGAAATTTGTAAGTAAGCATTTGTTCCAAATTTCATTTTTTTGTCATGGGCGGTATGTAAAATTCAGAGATTAACCATTTTTACAACGGCCGCTTTGGCTAGAACTTTTCAAATATCAATTTTCAAATAAATAGCACATGGATATATTTCGAAAGGCAGTAATAATCTTTCAATTGTTTAAAATGGCTGATATTGCATTTGTAGTATATTGCAATAGATGTTGTAATTAATATGATAAAATTGTGCAACGCTCTAAATGAAATCTAAATATATTAGTAGTGTAAATCGGAAAAAATATTGTAACTATTTTTTTTTTTCACAAAATAAATAACAAACATTATTTCGCTTATACGTCGTTAAAAGCCGATTATTCGTACTCATTGATGTGAGGTGGCTCCCAAAAATCAAAATATTCAATATTGATACTTATTTTTTTTTATGGAATAGGAGGACAAACGAGCGTACGGTTGTTAAGTGATCACCGCCGCCCACAATCTCTTGCAACACCAGAGGATTCACAGTAGCGTTGCCGGCCTTTAAGGAAGGTGTACGCGCTTTTTTTGAAGGTACCCATGTTGTATCGTCCTGGAAACACCGCACAAGGAAGCTCATTCCGCTTTTACCCTAATTCCAAGAAGAACAGGCAAAAATTTGAAGTGGTAATCTAGGTAAACGGCGTATTACATTATATTTACAATCACAAGACTACTCAAACAAATTTTCACTTTATATTTTACTGCGATAGATAGATTTAGTAGTTAATCGATAAAAACGACGCGCAAAGATCTACATTGATGTCATTTTTTTATATGTTTTCGCTTATATAATAATACAAGCTGCCCGACAGATGTTGTTCTGTATATAATAAATAAAATACTGTTTTTTATGAATTAGTCAATAATATTTCATAATATCAAGAATTATTTTCCTTAAATATGCTCCCTGTTGTTTTAATGAAATTGTTTCACAGCAGAACAATCAAACCGTGCGTCAATAAATTCTCTCATAGAAAATATATCCATACAAAACAAATATTCGAAATCAAATTAATTATGGATCCCAAATCGAAATAAAAACTAAAAACAGGTGTGTAGGTAGGTGTTCACTGGAAACAAACATCAGGACACTGGATTTATAATTATATATTGAGATTTTGAATTATTTTATTCAAACATAATAATAAAACATACAAAACATAAAGGTTTGTTGTCATTTTTCACATAATAAAGCAAACCTCCCATGGAATTAATCCATTTGGGTATGACCGAACCTTTGACGTAGGCATGAATAAAAAATATAGTTCATTCCTCACATATTTCCCTGTCGAATTTATCAAACTAACAGTTCAAATTATCATCCTTTATACGAAATAACGTGAACAAAATATTAAATATTTTTCCCAGGTCCTTTACTTTTCTATTAATAGCAAATTATTTTACATTCTGAGAATAGTCTAATAAAGTGTTATCAAATTTAATCTGAATTAAATCTACTTAAATTTTTACAATTTTTGTGCTTGTCACGTAATAATAGTGGAAAAATTATATAAATAAAAAAAATAATGAGCATATAACAAAGAAGGAAGGAAATCACTTAATTACCCTAATATCTTTATATATATATAATGAAAGTGATCTTTGTTTGAGGCACTTTCACGCCTAAACTACTGATCGTATCGACATGAAACTACCACCATTCGATGCAAAATTTAGATTTAGATTTCCTAGATGGTTTATGGCAACTTATTTTTTATTGAATTTGTAATATTATTTCCTTTGGGAACGTCTAGTACATTTATAAAGATTTATATGGTCACTTTGTTCTTCACACATCGATCATAAATATTTAGACAAACAAAAGAAACGTTAATATCACACCTACTTACTTAAGCAAAGTAAGTAGGTTATGTTCCGATGTACATGATTGTTCCGGGTACAGTGCTGCTCATAGTTATTAAAAAAAATTAAAACTCTGAGCTTTATGGGTACCACAAGGGTGTCTTTTTCTGCTGTGAAGGAGTAATGTGTAAACATTACTGAAGGGCACCATAGCTAGTGAAATTACAGGGCAAATGAGACTTAACATCTTATGTCTCAAGAAGACGAGCGCAATTATAGTGCCGCTCAAAATTATTGGGATTTTATAAAATCCCGAGCATTTAATTGGCAGGGCGCGTCTTGCTGGTGTCGTCCCTTATTGTCATAAAGAAAACCTTAAGACATAAAATCTCAAGTCTTTATTGGGCTATTGCCCAGTAATTTCACTAGATACAGCGCCCTTCAAACCGATACAGAAATAGTACTAGCAGGCATCTTGTGTTAAAAAATTCCACCTCGTTAACTTAAACAGCAATAAAATTATTACAAACAGTGTTTATTATTATTGATATCTTTACAAATTAATAATCAACTATAAACTTACGAAATATTAACTTAAAACATATTGTAAGAATATAGATAAGAAAAATGTAAAGTAAATTATATAATATTAATTAAACCAGATGTGTTTACTCTAACATAAAAAATCCACAGAGAATTAGATTAATTACTCAATGGACGCTAGAAACCTTTTTCAATTAGTTATTTTCATTTGAACTCGCTTATCTTTCTTTGACTAGAACGTCAGTATAATTGATTTGTATTTTCTAGGAAACTTGTCACGCAATAGTTTGCATTCAATGTATTTTTACTTCTGCGTTTTAGTATTCGACAATAATTATGGGTCCCCATGTATTAACACTAAGTTAGGGTATTTACAACTGGCAAATACGTTAAAATTAATAGAGTAGTTTCTGAGACAAAAAGATAAAAATATAATGACAATATTTTTCATTGAAAGTAAGTGGTACGCACTGCACATTACAATGCAGTGCTGCTCGGTATTCTTGATTAAGAGGGTGCACAAAGCTAGAAAATTCTGAACACTGCTGCACTCCACCCCGCACTCATCCAACGCATCGAAGATATAGTATACCCAATAAAGTACCCCAGGCGCACCCCAGTATCAGCTCGAACCATTTGACTCGCAGATATACCGCCCCAGACAGTCCATGAGCCACCGCCATAAGCAACCCTCTCTTCAAAGCAGCATTGTGCAAAATGTTCTCCCTTACATCGGTAGACTTCCTTCCATCATTGCAATATAAGGCAATTTTCGACTCATCAGAAAAGAGTACACGGCTCCAATGCTGCTGAGTTCAAGTTAAATGAGTGCGCGCGAAATGAAGGCAGCGCACGTTCGGTGGGCTCGCGTTAGTTTGGGGCCATTAGCTGGCTTGTGTGGTACCAAATCGCGTTATTTTAACCTTCTCCGAACAGTTCGAGCGCTCACAGATACTCCATGGAAGTCGCGAAGTTGGTTTTGTATCTCAATGGAGGTAAGGTGACAACTTCTCAAGCTGGTCGTCACGATGAATCGATCCTGCCTTTCAGTTGTGACCCGAGATCGTGGCCTTCCTTGGCGACGAACAAAGCCGCCAGTCTCTAGATACCTCTGATAAACATTTCGGACCGCAGATTGACTTAAATTAAGTTGACAACTCACATTTCTTTTGCTGTGTACGGCCTGGATAAGTGCCACAGCTTGGGCGATGACTACAGGCGAAGTATCCGTAGATTATTGATAGAAACCCAAAAATTCTGAGCGGCACTTCAATTCCGCTTGTCACCTTGAGACATAAGATGTTAAGTCTCATCATCAGACCCAAACACAGTAATGCTTACAAATTTTGTTTTCAGTTTTATTTGTGTAATTAATCCCAGATATTATCACTTTAAAAACATAATAAATTGTCTAGATTTATTTATTGATTTAGAAATTTGAGAAACTACAACGCCCTTCAAACCGAAACACATTTTCTCATATGTTAGATACAGTCTAAGCGTTACAGAAAAAAAAACGATATTGAAAGACGGATAAATAGACGGGCGGGGATATGGGCAACAATGTAACAACAAACCTTACTTGCGTTACATTTTGTTTTAAACATACACAACCCTGAGAAGGAGCAAATGTGGAACCAAAGATCTGATTACATTAATCTTTCTGCCTTGCGGTATTCATATATTTTTCGTAAATGGGCTCATTGTGAATACAATTAACGTAAATAAAACAAAGCACGTGAGTGTATTACAAATCAGTAGGTAGATGTTAACGTATAGCAAATTACCTTGCAAAGTTTCAAAAGTAGTGTTTTCTTCATTTGTATATTAGGTCAACTTATGTTAAATAAAAATACTCTAAATAGTGATTTTCATTATTATAACACTAGAAATAAGGGATTGATTGTAACTAATTCTAGTAGGCTTCATAACATACATAATAGTTTTAAGGATACCTGTATACATACACGTTTGTAATAAAGTCCCAGTCGCTATTCACGCAATACTATAAATAATTTAAATATTTTACTAAAAATGGCTCTGTCGTAAATTTAAATCAAAATTAAAATGGGACATTCTGAGATTATGATTATTTTATAGCAATAACAATGACAGTACAGTATTATTTATTTTATTATAAACACCAAAAAAAAAATGCTGGCAGAGTTTCTTGCGCCGTTTCTTCTCGTTCAGAGCGCCATTTGCTTCCGAAGCAGTGATATTGTTTGAACTGACATCAGAAATAATTCTAATGATATAAATTTAGGAAAATAAATGCCTTTTATGCCTCTTTAATCTTATAAGCCACTTTCACAGATGCTGTGTTCGGATAGTTGGGTTGCAAGCCGTGAACGGAGGTAATTCCTATTTACAATGGGGATGCTCTCGGGCTCATTGGAATAAACCGATTTGGTACGTACGAACCACTTTGATCCATTGTTTACAGGCTTAAGTTAGTAATAAGATTCAATTCTCACAGTGTCCCTTTAACGTTAAATATTAATTGAAGTAACAGGTTCAAAGCAGCTGTGTTCCGAGGTATGGAGATATATATCCCGTTCGCAAGTAATTAATCTCTTTAAAAAATTCTCTTTATTTTACAGAATTTAAATAAATTGAATATCGACTGCCATAATGACTGATAAATAATTATTAATGTACACTTGTTACAAGATTTTATTGTTTCATTTGCCGTGTTATATTAGTTTAAGTTCAAATCTTAGAAGGTTAATTCTAGCCCCTTCCTGTAGTTTGGTTGGGCTCATATTTGGTGTACTAGGTATACCGTAGAGCTGGTCTAATCATGGAGTCAAAACTGTTAAGCTAAACAAGATAATCTGATATAGTCTTGACTCATTTGTTTTATATTGGAAAATGGGGCTGGATGATTTCACGTGTCTGATGAAGGAGATGAACCTTGGCCATGAGAACTCCCAAGCTAATCAAGCATCATCACCTTGCGAACTCTGAAATTAATCAATAGAAACCCATGGAATTTGGGTTGATATTGTAAGAGCACTTATAAATTTATTGAAATATTTAATTCTTCTCGGAAAATTTTACAATACATAAAAATTTCGCTTTGAAGTAGCATTAAAATCACCTCTTGAGATCACCAGTAGCTTATCATTCCGTTAAACTATAACATATATTATGTTTCTTCACTTACTTTACTTAGGCAACCCTCTCAGAACAAGATGCCCGCTAAGTGAGTACGAAAACAGCGCTTTTTCTTGCAGTAATAAGTAATGTGCAAGCCTTAAATAATTTATACGTCTAAAATCTAAATAGACTGCGACAGCTGTGAACACGAAAAAAAAGTAGCGTTAACATCTATTTTCAGCAACGCCTGCTAATCAAACTAACGTATCACAAGTGTAAGACGTAGCTGTCATGTACACTAATGTAATAAATCCGGCCTGTTGTCATGCGTTGCCTAACAGGAGGCAAAGGCTCTATTCAGACGCATAAATTATTTCAGATGCAAACATTGTTGTGTTTTAGTTAGAAGAGTGGCGTACGTAGTGAAATTACTGGGCTTCAAAGTGACGAGCGCAATTACAACGCCGCTCAGATTTTTGGGTTCAATCAATAATCTTGAGCAGGGCGTTACCATCAGGTGAACGTTTTGCTTTCGCGTCAGTTTTTTCATAAAAAAAATACTTATGGCGTTATTCATAAGAGCTCCATCCGCTTACTAAATCTTTTGTCCCTTTCTGTCAGGTTGAAATAGTGTTTGACAGAATGGGAGACAACAGGTCCATACCTAAAATATGTTTAATAAATGGTTAGTATTATTATGAGTTACACTGTGAGTATAATACTGCTCAAAATACTTTTACTAAAAATTTATGACTATAACAATAGATCGGTTTGATCGATATAAATATATGAATATAGAAGAAATATCCTTAATCAATGTTATACTAGCATCCATACGACGATGCTTTTCCCAATACATTTCAATCTTACAACTATGCTATTCTTAGTTAACCTTTGATATGCCAACACGTCCCGCGCGATCGCAGAAGCCACTTGCTGAGCTGTTTTGGCGCCAAACCGCTCGCGGCCATTTGCGGTTTATGTTTCGGGTTGCTAGTTAAACAAGATTATTGTAAACAAAAAGCGGGATTTATGATAGATTCGTGCTGTGAATGACACCGCTGTTTCAGAGTTGTACGAGAAATTACATATTTTGCTATAAGCGTCAAAATAAAATAATTGCTATTGAATACAATACTATAATTACTATAGTGGACATGTTATATATGACTTTATGGTTTCTTCCAAAAAAAAATTTATTTTCTAAAAAAAAATTCACTAAATATTGAAAACTGCACTATAAGAACTTATGTAAAATTATATTTTTTACTCTAGTAATATTATTTACTATATCAGTCTCATTATTAAAAAACTTAATATGATTATTAAAAACAGCGACAAATTTTGACTTTCAAGAGAATTTATTAATATTTCCAATTAAACACAATATAACCTTGGTAATATATTATAAAGTGTTTGTCCACAATATAATAGAAGTGTTGAGACCAGCGACCAAGAGGCGGGCTGCTTAGAGGATCTATTGTTTTATGAGTAATAAAGGGAAAAAAGCCTTAATTTTAATATATCTGGTTTTATTGTGATATTTTGAAAACGTATCATTATTCGAATGAATGTGCTAGAGCGATATTATTAATGTGGAACACCCTACTAGTGATATTTTTTGTTGTTTGTAAGTATTTTTTTTTTAATTATAATTAGGACGAATCAATCTTTGAGATAATAATATATTTACCTGAAATTAGAGTAAGTCAAAATTAGCCAATATGCTAATAATAATAAGTTCTACTTAATATGAAATTATAACTACCTTTAGAAATTTAAGCAATAGGCGAAACAAAATTTAAAACAAGTCTAATTTTATCAGTTCTTAGCCGACAGCAAGCGGCTTATCTCATTTTAATGGTTTGTAATCTGTTTAGAAGGATTAGTGAAAATGGGTCTTTATTTCGTGAGTTTTATTTTATCTTGACCCAATTGTCTGTAGATTCATAATTCACCGATTCACAGTTATGGAATCGAAGTTTTCAACTGGTCAGTATTATATTATTAGCATATAATAATAACGTTCACAACGATAGTTCCATTCATAGTAGTTCATTCCTGTCAATATAGAAGTAACATTATAATTAATGTGTGCGTCACGTACTTACATTCGCCAACACGCACACAGACAGCCAAATAATGTTGCAAGTGAATAGACATTTCCCAGTAAATTGTAAGAAATGCTAGATTATATGTACTTAATAAGAAAGAAGAAACAAAATATAAAATAAGAAATTAATAAAAACATCACGTATTTAAATAATGTTGCAACCATTTTTGAAGTGTAAGTAAAGAAGTTCTTTAGAATCGTTGTTTTTTGAAACTCGATGAAACTAAAAAGCGAGACGATAGAGGTTTTCTAGAGTGCAGAGAACGAATTTAGGATAATTTTTGGAATCCAAGATGGCTGCCGTGCAAAACTATGATTTCAACAATATGGATATCGTATCCGAGGTTCTCGAGGGTGCAGAGAATGAAATTGGGATCATTTTTGAAATCCAAGATGGCTGCCGTGCAAAATTATTATGTCAACAATATTGATATCAAATCCGAGGTTCTCTAGGGTGCAGAAAACTAATTTGGAATATTTTTTTTTAATTTAAGATGGCTACCGTGAAAAATTATTTTGGGGCTATACGTATGCGTGGTGGTTATAATGATAACCCTAATGCCTAACAACTTATAGGCATATTTCGGAAATCGTTGTGCCACATGGAACTAAAATCGTTGAAATCATAAATTTGCGCGGAAGTCACTCTATTTCCAATCTATGGATCATCATCAAGAAAGTCATTTATGTTATAGTAACCTCTTCCAAACGCACGATTTTTTTAAAATTCTTTAAGATTTCGTACGAGTAATACATTTGTTTTGAACATTTTCTGGGATCTCGTTGTATAAGCATATAGGTACATCACCCTATCAAAGACTTAATAACATGACTTAGCTGAGTATTACTTATTAAGTTTAGTATTGCAATTTAAAAGATACCAAGATTGGTGACAAAGAGACTTCCATCTATCATTGCTGGGGTGCTGTTGGTTACGGTTTTTGTACGGAACTCTAAAAAGTTAGCCAAAAGCAACCACAGTAACATAAAACAACATTGACCAATGTAACAATATCAATTCGTAATAACATTTGTTTTGCAATACACGCAAAACAAATGAATACAGGAATAATAACACAATCAAAACAAGATTTGAGATTTTTACCCGAATTGAAAACGTACTTAATTTCCAAATCCTCTTCAGTTGATTGATAATCTCCCTTTATAATGGGATATTGATATGAAAGTCAGGATAAATTGTTATCATTAATAATACCTATAAAAATAGATTAAAACGATGTTAATCATCCAATCAAAATTATAATAGGTTTTATTTCGCTTGAATAGCCTGTGAATGTTGTCATTTATTGTATTTGTTTTTACTGAATTTTTTTTGGGTGTCCTATACCATAAATAAATAACTGTGAGGATCACAAAATGTCTGTGTGTTTGTTATTGTGTCATAATAATTAATTTTAACAAACTCAGGTTTATAATACTTTTAATTAATCGCTTTTTTAATAGTTTTTGTCTTAAACTACCAATTTTGTCACATACTATTGATCTGTTATTAGTATACCTTTTAATTGGCGTATCTATCCTGTTTTATTTTTTATATACTCTTTACAATTTGTTAGCTGAAGGGAATCACAAATAATCAATTCAATTTCAAAATATCTTTATTAACAAATAAATTATGTACAAAACCAGTGTAGATCCGAGTAGTACAGTATCGTGATTTTAGGTATTGTTTTGTGGTACTTAGGCCTAATAAAAACACAAATAAATACCATGAAGCTATGAAAATCCTTCCACATTTACCCATTCAAAAGTAACAGCTACTAAGAACTTCACACTTAATTAACTTAGCGTACCGGTAACGTGAAATAATCACCGTACCCATTCTCTTTTGCAACACCAGAGGAATTACCTACCTTACGTGTTGCCCACCTTAAGTTATATTGGAGGTTCCGATATCGTATTATGACAATAATAATAAGTCGATATCAATTAATTAGTATTTCCGCTATTTTATGCTCTGTTTGACTCGGTGTCTACTTGGTTTTATTATATAGGAGGATAAACGATAATTCATCAAAAAGGTGGTTATTATAAAGTGATTGAGTAGTTAGGAAGACATGCCTTTACCGACGTACCAACGTGGTCGAGAATAATATGGCCGCCTGCTTTTCTGGCTCGATGATGACGAAACAGTGTTAATCACAAGCGTTCTTACTTACTTACACCAATCACTATCACTCACTGGTGGTTCTATTATCTTAATAATTAAGTATTAAAGTAGAAAATAGCGAGCTTGATTCGAGCTTCATTCGCAGCGACTTTTAATTTGAAGTATTTTTTTGGCTTTATTTATGATCGAAATGAAAAATAAAATATTCATATAATAGAAACAATATGCTGTCATCAGAATAATCGTATTAAACTCAATTCGGTGTTCAATAAAAGACGTGTATAACTTCATTCTTAACGGCCCTTCGACCGCATTTTTTTTTCAGGTTTCCATGGATATGTTCTTGAAAATTTAGGCAGTACATATCATATGATTTCCTATAATTAATGCAGTAAAAGGTTCTTGAATTACAACTTGTATTGCACTGACACCGGATACGCCATGCATAATATCGTCTACATAGATTTAAAACAATGAGTCCTGGGTGATAAATCTACTGCTATCTCAGCCGCTTCTGTTCTCAAGTGCAAGTGACTAATAAAAACTAAGTCTCTGCAACACTCAAATTTATAATTTATTTAAGAGTACTTTATAAAATTTATTGGGATAGATATCAATGAAGCAAGTAAATACACTTGTCTACCCTAGTGAGTGTAATGTTGGGTCTTGTACAGTGGGGGGCTCCTTTGCACAGGATGTCAGCTAGATTATGGGTACCACAACGGCTTCTATTTCTGCCGTGAAGCAGTAATGCATAAGCACTACTGTGTTTCGGTCTGAAGGGCGCCGCAGCTAGTCAAATTACTGGGCAAATGAAACTTAACATGAATCTCAAGGTGACGAGCGCAACTGTAGTGCCGCTCAGAGTTTTTGGGTTTTTCAAGAATCCTGAGCAGCACTGCATTGTAGTGGGCAGGGCGTATCAATTACTATCAGCGGAACGTCATGCTCGTCTCGTCCCTTATTGTTACAAAAGTCAGACCAAGTCAATTCCATCGATAATAAAATGAACAGTCTTTATTTATTATTCTGTGCACCTGAGCAGCTTCGTGAGACATCTGATGATGAATTAGTTACCACTGCTCAGCAGAAATTTGTGTGAACAACATTTTAATCTGGTTTATCTGTTGAAGAATGTGATGCATTATTTACTGTGCACAATAAATTGGAATTATCATTTATTAAATTTAGTTTAAAACGTGTTTTTTTTTTGTTTCAGACTGAAAATCTAGATAATGTCTTATGGAAATAATCAAAATATTATACAAAAAGGCATATATTCTCAAAATTGATTCCTTTAGAATTCTTGTTAATGTCATGTCTAATATACTATACATATACATACACATACTACTACCGCATCGGCAACAGACGCAACAAATGGCACTCTGAGAGAGAAGAAGTGGCGCAAAAAACTCTCCCATTATTCATGTTTTTTGGGCTCCTATTAATGAAATATACAATATTGTAATGTCATTTCTATTGCTATAAAATAATCATAATCTAGTCCCAGGATGTCGGATCACTTAGATATTCAGCTGTGGAGTAGTAGGATTTACGAGGGAGCCATTTTTTAATAAATCATTTATATTTATTTATAGATAATAGTGGCTGGTACTATACTATAATAGTGTATACATTTATCCTTAAAGCTATTACGTTTCTTATGAAGCATATTAGAATTCGTTACAAGCAATCCCTTATTTCATTATTATAAATAATGAAAATCACTTTTAAGGGCAAAAAGGTGACGATTTTTGTAATGAGATTCTTTAGATTCGTCTAAGGTCTTTTTTCTTTTTGCGGATTTGGTATTGACATAAAAATTGACAACGCTGAAAGAATCCGTGAAAATTGCACGGAGTAAGAGTAAGAAGATGAAATAACTGATAAATAGATAACAATCAATTTAATAAGACAAATATAAAAGTTATATAATCATCAATATCCTTTCTATGTGGGTGATATCTTACTACCACTACTTTTCTTACTGACACCTAAATTCAGAAGGTACTATTTTTTAATATTACTAGCTGACCTGACAGACGTAGTTCTGTACATTATAAATGAATTATTGTTTTACTGATTTTGTCAATAATATTTCATACCATCAAGAATTATTTCGTAAAATATGCTCCCTGTTGCTGTAATGAAATTGTTTTACAGCAGAACTATCAAACCGTGCGTCAATAAAGTGTCTACATACAATACAAATATTGGAAATATAAATAATTATTATATTAAGGACATTTTGTAAAATAAAATGTTATGAACAATGTGGGACTCGAACCCACGACCTCTGGCTCAATGCTATAACCAGCTGAGCTAACCGTTCGAGTGACGTATCCCTCAGGTTGTGGCTTCATCTACAGGATCTACTTTACCGTTGGTAACCTGCTCAACCCCAATATTTGCATATTAGAAAATTGACTTGAGATGTAGCTCTTGTAAATCTAAACATTTTGTTATGTTTAAAGTGATAACCCTCCCTTCTATGATTAATACACAAATAAAATTTTAAAAACAAAATTTTATGTAGTTTTGAGTTGATTTTCTATTTCATGAAAATTTCACGCACCACTTGTTTGGATAACCTGTCTCACTTCGGTGTTCGCAGAGTTCCGTCCTTTTTGGTCTGATTAATATATAAATTATTATGGTTTTCGAGTATAGAATTTAATTTAAATACCACCTAAATTGACTTGAAACTGTTGTTTTCCTTTGAAGACATGCATTTTTTGAATATTCCGGACATATGAACAGTTGTCTTGATAAAATTAATTCTTAAATTAAAAGAGCCAAGTTCAATATTTATTCACGGAATTAATAATCTATGTATGATATATAAACAAATAGGTTCAATGAAAATACATATCTTTAGCTTAATTATAGATGGCATACAATTAAATTATCATCTTCACAATTATGATAAATAGTTAAGGTAAGCTGTTAAAACAAGATATTAATATTAATGTTTCGTTAGAAGTAGCCACCTAATTATTTAAAGTCCACTTCGTACCGCCCACGCTGTGAATTTTCATTTAAAATTCACTGAATTATGTAGTTCTTGCATGGAACGCTTTGCAATTTTTAACAATGTACACTTCATCACAGCGAGGCACCACTTGTGCTAAAAAAGTGATGTTATTATGTACAAAGAGAACTTCCACTTTGCTTCATAACGCTCTTCAGACAGCTATGAAGCTCCGCACGTGCGTAAGTGCATCATCCGACATTGTTACAATGGTATCCGTTGTATAAATATATTTTTCATTACTGCTTCAGTTTTAATAGTTATACTGTAAAATTCATCTGATATGATTCATTGAAGTTATATAGATTTGATTGGATCATTGTCTTTTTTTATGAAGGCAAGGGACGAGACGAGCAGGACGTTCAGCGGATGGTAATTGATATGCCCTACCCAACACAATGCAGTGCCGCTCAAGATTATTGAAAATTCCAAAAATTCTGCGCGGCACTACAACTGCGCTCGTCACCTTGAGATATAAGATGTCAAGTCTCATTTTCCCAGTAATTTCACTAGCTACGGCACCCTTCAGACCGAAACACAGTAATTCTTACACATAACTCCTTCACGGCAGAAATAGGCGCCCATAATCTAGCCGGCATTCAGTTCAAAGGAGCCTCCCACTGGTAGGTAATTATGTGGTTATAGTAAAAATATAGACAAAATTGAATTGGTCGCTAACTATGGGCCTGATGAGAAGGAGATCCGTAGGAGAACCAAAATCACCTACATAGCTCAAATGATTATGAAACTGAAGTGGCAGTGGGCAGGGCACATAGTTCGACGGACAGATTACCGTTGGGGCAGAAAAGTCCTCGAATGGCGACCACGTACCAGAAGACGCAGTATTGGTAGCCCCCCCCCAAGATGGACCGACCATCTGGTCAACATCGCAGGAATACGTTGGATGAGGGCAGTGCAGAACCGATTGTCGTGGAAATCTTTGCGGGAGGCCTTGGTCCAGCAGTGGACGTCTTCCGGCTGTTGATGATGAGACAAAATTAAATATATGTAGTCAGTAATTTTAACACAAGATCAGTATCAACTATTTCAGTAAAATTCAATAAACTTAAACTAGCAATTATTCTTGATCAAGTTTACGCACGTGTGCATGTGTACGAATTAATAAAATTATTATACAGGGTGTCCCAAAACTCAACGATAACCTGGTACCGGGCGAGAGGCCAAGGTATACCAGTTATGAAAAAAATAAGAAAAAAAATCTAAGTCACTTAGTCAAGCGATGATAGACATTTTTCGAAAATGTTAAAAATTTGACACCCTTTGTCGCATTTTTAGGTACTGTGATCGCAATTTTCACAATTTTACAGTGATTTTTTTAATAATGTTATCTCAATTAACAGTGCTATTAATGGTAACCACAAATGAAAGTAATAATCATTGTTAACTAAGTAAAATTAATTAAATTTTGACGAGTTATGGTTTATAAAATTTATGTCAGTCAACTTTGACACTCTACGTTGGAAAAAAAATGTACTACACTACCTATGGCAAGTTTTTTTAAAAGATGGTTCATTTAGTCTAGGTTTCAAAATCGTACAACACTTGCCACTTTTCTTGCCAATAAAACTGCTATTTCGTATTTTTTGCGAAAGGAACTCATGGAAAATTTAATCAAAATAAAATGGTAAATTATCGTAACACTTTATTATCCTCCTAAAATTAAAGCGGATGCTCAAATTGTTTCCCTCCAGCACGAATACAAGCTCTGCATCGCCTCAGAAATGACCTGTTCACTAGTCTTGCAAATCTCCTCGCATTGATTTCTTCTGATGCTGCATCAGTTTTTAAGCGCAATTCTGCTACATTTTGAATTGGTTTTGAGTAGACCTTTTTTTTATGCATCCCCAGTAAAAAAAATCTACTGGATTCAGGTCTGGGGACCGAGGGGGCCATGAAATTGGTCCAAGGCGTCCGATCCATTTACCAGGATATAATTCGTTTAAATATTCTCTTACAGGCCGGGCATAATGTGCTGGGCAACCAAAATTTTATTTATTTTACTTAGTTAACAATGATTATTACTTTCATTTGTGGTTACCATTAATAGCACTGTTATTTGAGATAACATTATTAAAAAAAATACTGTAAAATTGTGAAAATTGCGATCACAGTACCTAAAAATGCGACAAAGGGTGTCAAATTTTTTACATTTTCGAAAAATGTCTATCATCGCTTGACTAAGTGACATAGATTTTTTTTCTCATTTTTTTCATAACTGGTATACCTTGGACTCTCGCCCGGTACCAGGTTATCGTTGAGTTTTGGGACACCCTGTATATATTATGCGTAGAATTTGTTTTAACGATTTGAATGAAATTTTTTTCTATATGGGATTTATAGGAGCGACAACAGAAAGCTATGGCACATAATACCACAGAACAGTTTAAACCTCTTTTAACTGTTCTGTTCATAAAACCATGGGAAAGTCTGACATCATAAGACTCTGACGTCTTAGCTGATTAATTCTCAGATTTCTACAAAAGGGTTTCTTCTTTTAAAAGAGCCAAATTTCACATAATAAACGGTTAAGATTGTGTACTTAGAGCAAAATTAAAATCTTTAAATTAATCCCAGTTAAAATTTATTTCGCGATTGTATAAACGACATAAAACGTGACGAGTCCTTGTGCTAGCTAAAACTTGATGCTAGCTGGAAACCCACACACGTCCTCATATTTTTACTAACTCTTCTACCCTCTAATAAAATGCAGTTACTTTTATTACTACATTCCAAATAGAAAAATTGTCAATGATATAAAATGTGATGCTGTGTAGCCTACACAGCATCACAAAGACTAAACTTTGATCAATCAATAATTGGTACCTCATATTTATTATACACAACACAATACTCTGTACCAATTATATTCTCTTTTGTGCGTTTTTAATAGACTTAAGTACCCACAAAACAAAACCTTAAATCATGATAATGCACTACTAGGATCTACCTATATGATTCTGTGCATGATTTGATTTATTAGTTAATTTATATTGAGTTCAATCCAGTGCAGACAGTAAAGATGCAAGTATTCAAAAACTCTCTAAAAAAATGGAATTACTAAAACTTTTTCACTTAAACTTATCCCAATATAAATGATGTTTTTTTTTTGTGGCGAAACTTTCGAACTCAATTAACAAGAAACTGGGCCAATTAGTGATTGTGCTGATCCGAGATACAATCAACAATATTGGAATATTCGTTATGGCCGTTGAAGATAACTAATTAAAAAAAGAAGTTTCAACAACCAACTTTAATATTGCAGTTATTTTCGGAGAGAATATAAGGCCGTTTAACTTAGCTTCGATAACATCAAAACTAAAAAATTTTGATCATGCATTTCCTTTAAGTATTTATATAAATTTTATACTTAGATTATTAATACGCTTAGATAGACTGTGACAGCTGTAAAAACATCGAAAATAATTGAGCTTGAAAGTTAACCTCTATTTTGAGCACGCATACAAACACAAAGTATATTTAGCCATACAAATCGCGAGTGTAAGACGTAGCTTATCTACGCACACTAAAGTAAGAATACTGGCATGTTTTCATCGGTTGTCGTCTAGCGAATGGCTCTATCTAGATTTTTATACTATTATTTCATTAGATTATCTTCAGTAAACTTGCAAATATCTGCTCTGATACTGTTGTCCTTACTAATAAAATGTCAAAAACTATTTTTCAGAATACATTTTTATTATAAACGTGCAGAAGTAGTGCAGTTTTATTATTTTAATGGCCATTTGCTGCAACATTCCTGCAAAATAACTGCAAAATTTGATATTTTTGTTTGTCTCGTGGCAGTGCCGGTGCAGCTTCTTAGAGCTGCCGTACACGGACTGCTTCAAGCAGTTGAAACCGACTGCTTGAAGGCGCGACTGCGTGGTGAACTATAAGTCATTCATTCGCTGCCGTACATACGACTCCTCGAGCAGTCGCGACCGCTTCAAGCCGTCAACTGCATGACGAAAATCCATCGTGCCGTCGATCGCTCGCGAGCGGTCGCGAGACAAACCCCGACTGCTCGAGCCGTTGACTGCGCTCAACCTCAATGTTGCAGCTACTCCTTCTTCTGGTTGAATACTTCTCATAATTGTGTATTCACGTTTAATTTTAGACTTTAGTATATTGTTCAATTCATCTAACGAAGACATTGACATCCTAAAATAGTTGAAAAATGTTTCTACATCACTTCTAAGTTCCATAAACAAATGATGGAACTGTGTATGTTGTTCTCTTAATTCCAAAATTGGATGAACCCAAAATTTTCTCTTTTGACGTCACCGCCGTCGTCTAATCTTGAACAGAAGGAGCAAAAGTAGTGCTTCCTCCATCCATGACTCGACTGGGGTAGAAAATCAACTACTCGAGAGGTTGGTAGCGACAGCTACGGACGGACCCAACGGAACCAACTACGGTTCCGATGTGATGATATTACTAAATAGCATAACCGTTAGTTACCCATTGACTAGGGAACCCAAAAATAATCAGAATAATTTAAAAGTTATTTGTACCAATCAATGACGTTCTACACATAAAACGTCATTGGTACCTATGGATAACTGACACATTCTTCGAATCAAAGAGGATGTAAATGCTACTTAATAAGAGGAGTGACTGCCTAAGTAAAAATTGAAATTTAGTTTAGTATGAACCGTGCAGTGATTTGACATAATTTTGAAATAGTAACAGCCTAGCGAAAATCTCTATGAAAAAATTGATTCACTCAATTGTTTGAAACGTGCAGTCATTGACAGATTGATGGATGACGGTTATAATCTTGTAAAAAAGCAGATTGCAGAAATCCACTAGGTTTTAAGCAACTGTTCGCTTTCAAACATAGCCAGATCATACTTCGTGGCTAATCGCGATACTGCAGGTAATTACTAATATTTCAAACTTATGTCAAATGACTGCACGTTTCATACTTAACTAAATTTCAATTTTTTACATAGGCAGTCCCGCCTCTTATTACGTAGTATTTACCTTCTCTTTGATAGTAATTACAATATACGACGAAGTATAATCCGGATAAATTTTGAGCGAACAATTACACAGATTTCGGCTATCTCTATTTTTTACAAGATAGCCGTCCTCTGTCAATTTATCAATGACTGCACGTTTCATCCAATCGAGAGAATGGCTTTTTTATTTGAGAGTTCCGCTAGGCTGCTTGGGAGAATCAAGATGACTTTATTCATTTCGATCATGAAAATGACACTTAGGGATCATAAATTTTTCATTCCTTTCACCACTTACCAAAAATAGATTATTTTTGATAAGAAATGGTAAGAAACTCTTTTAAATCAACATTTAGAGCTTCATCGTTACATAAATTATTTTAATAATTTCAATGTACATCAAAAAAGTCTGAGCAACATGCATGGTATTACAAATTTACCATTTACATTAATTATTTCCTAAGTCATTATTCACTCAAAGTGCATAGGTATGTAAACTTTTTTGTTATTGATGACATACTGGCTAGCTGTAAAAAAAAATTTGATTTTTCATAAAATTAAATGAAAGGGAATTTGTTTGAATTTAAGTGCGTTTTTATTGCTACGTATTGTCTTGATATTATAATAATTTACCAACCATTTAAAGCAACAAAATTGAATTGTTAGATATTCTTTACGTCATTTGACGGCAAATAAAATGCAAAGAGCTGTAGGGATGTTGCAAGCGAGAAGTTATCAATCTCAGGTATCCCGGAATTTAGGCACTCATAGAAGTGTTATTTGTTGTGTTTGGCAGCGCTACAATAATACAAGGGAACAGCATTCAGGCCGTAAAAGGAGTACAACTACACGGCAAGACCGGTACATACAACTGACTGCAAGACGCCAGCCGATGTTAACTGCTCGAGAAATAAGTTTGAGGCTACAAAATTCAAGTGATGTTGATGTTAGTCCCCAAACTGTGCGAAATCAACTGCATGAGTACGGCCTACAAGCTCGACGCCCAATTAGGTGCCCACCGATACGTCACGGGAATCGCGCTCGTCGAAATGAATGGTGTAGAGAACGCAGAAAATGGACCCAGGAACAATGGGATAAAATTATGTTTTCCGATGAGTCGCGATTCCAGTTTAGCTCATGCTCTAGAGACGTGTTTTGAAGGACTTGGACGGAGTGACAACAACCCAACATCTGAAGGATTTGCTACAATTCCATTGGGAGCGAATACCGCAAGATGACATAAACAGTCTCATTAATTCAATGAATAATCGTTGCCGACAAGTTCTGAATAGCAGAGGAGGCCATACTTTGTATTAAATTATCCTCCTATCCTCCATCCTAATTTTTCACAATAAATTCATTTTTTTTCAGAAATTTCATTTCGTTACAAAAATGTTTAGTTGCTTATGTACCTTAGTTTCTGCAGTATATTCTTTTATTGTTAATTTCTTTTATTAAAAGAACTTATAAAGACAACATATTTTACATCATAGGACCCTAAAAATACTATTTTAAAAATAAAATACAACGTTTTAATGTGAAAAATCATCCTAAAATTTATATAAGTACATGTTGCTTAGACTTTTTAGATGTGTGTATGTGAAGTGATGCAACAATAAAAATAGTTTTAAAAAACTAAACATATTTTGGTTGAAAAGATAATGGTTGAAATTTAAAATGAGTATCAATTCCTTATTGACCATAGATGAAAAAATTACATAAATTAACAAAATACTTATTTTGCAAATTGAAAAATAGAATAATTTTATCAAATTAATGTATTGTCATTGGTCCTCGATATATCTACGAAGTTTGAACGAAATCTGGCCGTTAAAAGTGGATCAAAATCGCGCCCAAATGAGCCGGTTACAAATAAGCATACATACAGGTGAAGCTAATAAAAAGCGTGTGAAAAACACTTCACGCCTTACGCGAATAAGTGTAAGTAAAGTTACAAAATAATTAATGTAAATTAATAAATCAAAAAAAAAGAGTTGAGTACAGTAGATGAATTAATCTAAACTCCAATATAGGAAATACGAGTATTATGGAGAGAAAAGTTTGCAAATGTTAATGGCGTATATCAATTATTATTATTATTATTCAATATTAATAAAACGCAAGCTGTTAATTTCAAAATGGGTCAAATCGCTTCTGTTTGTTTATAATAAAGAATTATTTTCAACATTCTAACATCGTAAATATTTTATCCTAAGCACAGTTATGGTGTGGTAACGTGAACAATTTCCTTGACGTAAGAGGCTTATAAATTCAGAATTCAGTAAGTATAAGTTTTCTCAATACAATCTCACATGTCTGTCTTATACTCGATAATATTATAATGTTGTGTTTTATGTTTGGCTTGAATAGTTATTGTATAATAATCGTAAATATATTTTACTTGTCTTGATATGAGACGAGCCGGATGTTTAGCTGATAGTAATTGATACGTGCTGCCCATTACAATGCAGTGCCTCGTCACCTTGATACATAAGATGTTAATTCTCAGTTTGCCCAGTACTTTCAATAGCCACGGCGCCCTTCAGACCGAAATACAGTTATGTTTACATTACTTTTTTACGGCAGAATTAGGCGTTGTTGTGGTATCCAACATATTCCTAGAAGGCATTTCCAGTACAACATCATCCAAATTTAGACTGCCCCAGTTTCCTACGTAAAATTAATTTCCGAGTACCACGCAGATATCCCCGTACTGCAATTACTCCGGTCGTGCCTCCACGCACTAGAACAGTCTTTGGCGCCAACTGCACTATCCCTCGCTTGTGTAAAGTATATAATAAATTCAGTTCGATAATTGATATAAATATTGATTCCCCTAACACAACTCGTAAATTCGTTATCAGCAATCTAGTCAGCCAGTCATCAGTGTGATAGATTACTTTGCTCTGTTAGTTATAACATAGTAAATATATTTTAATTTTAGATTAGAATATTTTATTATATAATAACTTAGCTTAGATTTTTGTTATACTTAGTTGTAGGTTATTAAAACACTTATTATTTGTTTCCCTAACAATCCTTAAAACAATTCTCTATTGATTATTGCAGACTTTCAAATTTTTTATGTTTTTAACTCAATTTTAGATTTATAATAATGTATTGACAAGCGAGATTAGCATGTAGTGTTTACCTTTAAATGATTTTGCATACCCTGCACATGTAATTTATATTGTTAATAGTTTAAGAAATAGTTTTATGTAAAATCGCTGGTAGACCAATAAATAAATAAATCCAATAATTAATACATAGCTAAGTTAATATTAACATTATAATATAAAGGTTTAGTGTCAGACCAAGATTTCGCATACTATATTATTTTAAATACTCTTTAAATCATTTATCTACATAGATACTGAAGGACTCTTACACAATTCTGTAATAGAACAGTACTTTAAATTTATACTACACTGGCCTGCAAAAGTAAGTATCACACTTTTCAAATTATTTTTTTTTCTTAACTATAGAAGGTAGAGATTTAAGATTAAAAACGTTTTGTTGCAAATTTTATAGGCTTTAATTCTTAGAAACTAAAATTATATATTAGTAACATTTTTAACTTAAAAAAGATAAAACAATGAAAATAGACATTTATAGTTTAGTGTAAAAAAAAACAACTAAAATATGTTACATGTTATTTAATTTTTAATAACTGGTATTGAATCCTCGAGCTCTGATTACAGCTTCGAGCCGGTTTGGCATACTGAACACTAGGTTTCGGAGCCGATGTTGGGGAATATTCTCCCATTCTTCTACCAGGGCCTACTTTAGTGCCATGAGGGTAGTAGGTGGTCGTCTGCGATTTCCGACTAGCCTCCCAAGCTCATCCCAGGCGTGTTCAATCGGGTTGAGATCAGGACTTCTTGATGGACAAGCCATCACGCTGATACCGACCTCCTGAATATACTCTTGTACGATATGAGCCGTGTGTGGCCGGGCATTATCATGCATCAGCATCGATCCATCACCCATATTTGCTAAATACGGCCCAGCATACATCATTGAGAATCTCTTGAGCATATCTTTGCCCAGTGAGGGTGCCATTTTCTATGGCTACTAGCTCTGTGCGACCTTCTGAAGATATGCCAGCCCATACATGTACACTGCCTCCACCGTATTGGACTCTTTCTGAGATGCAGGCTTGAAGGTATCGCTCACCAGGTCACCTGTAAACACTTCGCCTTCCATCAGAAGTGTAAAGGGAGAATCGAGACTCATCTGCAAACAAAATTCTTGACCATTCCTCTTCATCCCACTGCATGTGTTCACGGGCGTATCGCAGTCTCGCTACTCGATGCTGTCTCTCGAGTTTTGGGCCACTCGCTGGTCTTCGGGGTTTCAAATTTGCTTCAGCAAGTCTTCTTCTCACTGTACTGTCACTAATGTAGTCCCTCCGGGTCTGAAGTAGCTGTTGCTGGACTTCAACTGCATTTTGGTGGCGATTTCTTAACACAGTGGAAATAATATAACGATCTTCTCGGGCACTGGTACACCTGGGTCTGCCATTACAAGGTCTCCTCAGATGGTGTCCAGTCTCTTCGTACCTTCGCTTTACCTTCTGGACCGTTCGTACCGTCACACCCACCATTCTTGCAGTGCGACGTATACTGATGCCTAGTTCCAGAAAAGCCATGATCCTAGCACATTCTTCAACTGAAAGAGGCATGATAAATAAATGTTATGTGCTTTTTAGCATAAATTTTTAAAACAAGACCCATCGATCTTGAAAAAAATTTAAAACAGAAAGAAAAATGTGAATGGTAAAATTGTAATTCGGAAACGTCCACTTTGAAAAAGGAATGGTTTTGTTTTTGGAGTTTTTTTTCAGCCAATTCTTAAAAGAAGGTTACCGACTATAAAGTTTTTATGTACAAAATTAAATTCTCTTTGGAGTCCTTTTTATTTCGAAAATATATCTTGTGAACTTAAAACGTTATCCCAATGTTAAAAGTGTGATGCTTACTTTTGAAGGCCAGTGTAGTACACACAAATCGACGCACGCACACATATACACCATTTACACGGCCGCTAAGCAATCTTGGGGAGACAAATCTATTGAGTATCACGCCGTACGCCGCCGAGATTGGTTGCTGTTGGGGTTAAATTAGCTGCGCCGCGCCATCCGCGTCGTCAATATTATTCTATTTACCAACCCTAGCGCTTCGCCCAGACGTAGGTATAAATTTCAAGGAGACCACTGAGTCACGCTTCTGTTCTGTTCTATACTTGTATTATGACTCTTACAAAACAAGATGTAACACCTTAACAATATAAAATCAAACACACACGCACAAAAGTACACACATTCTACAGGTTCACTCACTTATTTTATCAGACATACACACTATGACTCACACAGGCACTCCATTCATCATACTCGCCCTCACACCATCATCATTTATCATCACCATATCTGACACAACAATCTAATAAAACAACAAAATATTATATCTATACATATAAATAAAATTTGAGTGTCTGTTTGTATATTGAAATAACCGTTTTTTACTACATGTATATAAATATATATACGGTACATACACTAAAATAAAAAAAATACATTTTTTTGCTGTCTGTTTGTTCCGGCTAAACTGTGAAATGGCTGGACCGATTTTGACGGTACTTTTATTGGCAGGTAGCTGAAATAATAAGGAGTAACTTAGGCTTTCTTTATTTTAGTAAAAATCTTTTATTATAGAAAAATAAAGTAATGTTTCAATGTCCAAAAAACGGTCTAACTCTAAAAATGATCTATATGGCAAAACCACGTTTGCCGAGTCAGCTAGTTTTCAAATAAAATTCAGCTGACCAAATAATCCTTTAAGATGTATATATATTATTTAATATATATATAAATGACACTGACAATCACAACGACACTGAAATCGCAGTAGACTACGCAACTATTTGCCAGATTTTTATGTTGAGTTCACTAACATGGACGGATGAATTTTTTCATATATAGACTGAACTGTGTATCTAAACTATTCTTGAAGTCACTGGAACACACCAAAGATTTCATCAAAATCGGTCCAGACGTTTAGGTTGAGTTCACCAACGTACAACATGGTAAAAGAAATAAGACTTAATAAAAAAAATCTTCCAAACAATTTGCTTATCTCTGTTAAATAACTGAAAGAAATTTTCCGGTTAAAGCTTAGTTAAGCATCTAGGTAACACGAAAACGTTGGTGATTAAATTATTTTAATTTTGCTATAGCATCTCCTAAGACGCAAGATTTTCGATTTGCTTATCTTTGTTAAATAACTAAGAGAATTTTCCGGTTTAAGCTTCGGATGAATATGGAGTGAAAAACAATGTTCTAGGTAAATAAGGTAATAATAATAAATAGGTAATTTTTAGCTTGAAACTACTTTCCGTACCGCATGAAATGCATACACTTTATTGTAAATTTTATAAAATCTGTGCCCTAGTTATTATATTTTAAATCACTAATCCTTTATTTTATTTTAATCCTTAAGGAAGAAACACTTATTTCTTTTTTATATTTATTTGCTCTCCGGGTCCGATAAAGAATATTTAAAAAAGGCTTTCACGCAAAGATGGGCCGGAGACATTCTATTAACGAAATACAAAATAATAAAAACATAAATTCTGTTTAATTTATAATAGAATGTTAGGTTTAAGTTACTTAATAGTTACTAATGAATAGCCCATTACAGGATAAGGTGTAAAAGTTTATAAAATTGTATATGGTAAGGGATCCAAATGGCTTTTTTATTTTTATTTATTAATTAATATAAATACTATGGCCCTTTCCTTAGCTACAGTAATATTGATATGAATAAAAGAAAAATCGTTTTCAATAGAAAATTAATTTCAAAATTCAAACTACAAAATTGACTACCACCTTCTTGCTGACAAAATTTAGCAACTGCCATAGTTCTTTTTAAAAGTCTTATTTTCTAAGGAGAAACATATTAATCTTACATTGATAAGGATTCTAACTAATCTTCGTAACTAATGTTCGTAATGACGGTAACTGTGCGGTTGCGGTTGCTGATTGATTAATGAGTTTCACATTCGGTGCTGACGTCATAGATCGTTACAAAAAGAAGTTTTATAACGAACGTCTGTTTCTTAAGCATGCATTTCACTATAAGACATACGAGACCGGCTAGATTATAGGTACCACAAGGGCCTAGCTAGGACCTATTTCTGCCGTTAAGCAGTAATGTGTAAGCATTATTGTGTTTCTGTCTGATGGGCGCCGTAGGTTGTGAAATTACTGGGCAAAAGAGACTTAACATCATATGTCTCAAGGTGACTTGTAGTGCCGCTCAGAGTGTTTGGGTTTTTCAAGAATCCTGAGCGGCGCTGCATGAAAATAGGTGGGGCGTATCAATTACCATCATTTGAACGTCCTGCTCGTATTGTCCGTTACTGTCATAAAAACAAAATTATCTTCCGTAAACCAAATTTACAGACAACTAATTTTTTATGGAGGTGGAGGTCATACGGGCATACGTATGGGTTGACACTAATAGAATATTTAGTTTATTTATTATTAAAGTTAATAGTAAGTTAAGTTTATAGTTTAAGTATATAGTAGTTAAGTTTATTATTAAAGTTAATAATATGTTATCCTTTACCCGCAAAAGTTAGTATTATATAAATATACATTTAAAATAAAAACTTAGATACTTACAAAGATTTACATATACATTTACCTACAAGTGTTTGGGCTTGTTTATAAAAACGAATGTCGACGCTTTTGTTTTTAAACTAGCTTAGCTTGTGTTAGATAACATAAACAATAGATAATAAGCTTTCATCTTGTAGAAAAAGGTGCCGATATCCACTACGTTATAAGCAACTGTTCCCTTTCAAACTTAGCCTGATTTTCACTTCGTGGCCAATCGCCATAATGTAGTCGCTACCAGCCTGGCACAACTCTCTAATAAACTCGAATATGAATGGCATTGTACTAATAATAATGGCGGCTGTCTCGTTCTAACATATATTCGACTCAATTGTTTGTTTTGGTTTGAGTGTCATGTGACATGTCATTCATTCAAAATAAAAGTTAAAATATTGTTACGAATTTTCATTTTCTCTTTCTTTATTGGTATATTATTCAGGGTTATGTGCTTAATTATTTATAGCATAAATGCGTAAGCCTTTCTAAGCTATACCATGTAATAAGAAATGTGTAAAATCTGGCTGGTCAAATGGGAGTAAGAGAATTTTCATGGCTTAATTCTTTTTGGATAAAGTGGTAACTGATTTTGGACAGTGTGATTAGAAGCTTCTTATTTGTAAGTTGCTTCTGAATTTAGACGACTAAATTTAGTGAAGTGTAATAAGCGCTTCACATCCTCTTTGTCAACTACTCTGTATAACTTACTCCGTACGTTCTGTGCTCTGTACATATCTAAGTATATTTTTGAAATTTGCAAGTTGTGGATAGAAAATTAAAGATAATTTTGCATTGTCCTTTTGTAGTTTCATAATTAATTGGCTCGTTAAGTTTTCCGAACACTCAACTTACCATAATATAACATGAATAATAAAATCGACAAAAAGTCATTGTCTTATTACTTATAAAAAATTAAAACTACATAATATGTCATGAAAAATTCAATACATTCGTCCTGTTTTACTATAAATACGACAACATTACCGACGCACTCAGAATATCAATCTAATTTACTAAATTCACAACATTCAATGTTATACTTAAATATGTTATCGTGATTTATTGACGTTCGTTTCTCAATTTGAAACATAAACATCTGGAACGAACGAATGAAAAAGTAATTGTAAACATTATTCATTTATTCAGGTACATATCGCTGTTTTTTCAATTTGATTCCCTTCTCCCAATGCCGTATAGGTATTTCTTTTAGAAACCATAACAATAGAATATGAATTACACTGCTCGAAAGCGATATGATTTTTTATGAAAATAAAAGGGATGAGAGGAGCGGGACGTTCAGCTGATGATAATTAATACGCCGTGCCCATTACAATGCAGTGCCGCTCAAGATTATTGAAAAACCCGAAAATTCTGAGCGGCACTACAACTTCGCTTGTCACCTTGAGACATAAGATTTTTTTTTATTTATACTTTATATATATTTTGCTGAATTCAAAATCTTTATTATAATACTTTATTGTATATAAATCGTAAGTTTTTGGTACAAAAAAAAAGATGAAATAAATCTAAATTTGAACTGTATCAAATTTAAATAAGACTAGCTGACCCGGCAAACGTTGTTTTGCCATATAAAGTATAATTCACGCGATAGTTTTATAAGTAATAAAATATTGCCTATATTATAGCCTGTACATCATTTTGTTCTATTGTCAATAGTTTTTGCAGCGCACGCAAAAATAGGTTTTCGATTTTACACCTTGTGTTACAAAATAGCAATTTTATTACGGATCCCTAATTTTGAAAAAAAAAACATAGCCTATAGCCTTCCTCGATAAATGGACTACCCAACACTGAAAGAATCATTCAAATCGGACCAGTAGTACCAGAGATTAGCGCGTTCAAACAAACAAACAAACACTGCAGCTTTATAATATTAGTATAGATTTTGTTTCGATAAAATATTATTTTACGAAATATCAGACAATTTGGATAAAATATTTAGGACAGTGATTTGAACAATTTACCTTGATAATTTTGACATGGGAAATAAGTAGTTACTGTCGAGTAGGGAATCCTATTACTTATTTAAGCCTACATCAAAGGATCGTAGCGGTTTTCACGAACCCAAACGGCTTAGCTAACAAGCTTGATACTATATCTTCTGAGTATATGTTTCTGTCTTATTTGGGCTTAAAATTAACTATCTAACCAATTCCATGTTAAAAATAACGTTTAGTCATGTTTCCTTTTGATTATGAAATGTAATTAGTGGGATACACCTATATTTAGAAGCAGCTAGTACAGAATACAATATTTTCCTTAATTTTGTTAATTTTCGGCAAAATTTTCTTCTCAAATAAAAAAAGGAATAAAGTATACGTGCGATTATATTGTATCGGTTTATTATTCGGTTAAAGATGCGACTCCATTTAGGAAGTGCGCGTTAATCCGACAGAGAAAATTAAATCTTGTAATGTACTAAATTGCTATTAAAGTAAGTAGTTAATTTCACATGTTCATAATCCACTTAATACCAAATATTAAAGGTGATAAATGCGTTTTAAATATGGTTCTAACGGTGAAGATATCTTCACAAAATGAAGTAGTTTAAATGGGTTACCAATTCTGAAGACTGTTACAGCTACCTATGTGTGTTACATAACTTACACTTTCAGTATATCTTTAAAACAATCATGATTTTGATCATTAGACTTAGTATTAATAAAAAGAAATTAGCTTAAATGATGTTTGAGTATCCCGATATTTCAACTTTGATTGACTCATATAATTAACAACTAGTTGGTTGTTTTCGCTTGACATATTGATATAGAGAAAGTCATCTTAATTTCTAGGATCCAGGATTTTAGGCTCGAGGCTGTTGAATCTCTATCTCTACAGTTATAACCCCCATGGCGCTCTCTAATGAATATCCATCTCCGACTCCAAAACATAAGCAATATCTATTGTTTACCAAAATATCTAAAAAGAAACAATGAAAAGAATCACAATACAATTGTACACTATATAATGTTGTCTAAAAAGAATATACTCTATAATAACCCCACTAAACCGTAGAAAAATATATTGAAATAAATAAAAAATGTTGAAAATCATTATTTGACAACCGTTATTTCAATACCGTATTGTATTATTGATTGTATTGAGCTGGGAAAATGAACACAAAGGTTAAGTCTTCTCAATAAAGGGCCTATTTGAGATCCTCGTACATTTCAAATAATGATAATATCTGACAAAATTTAGTATTACCATTGCATATATCAAGGTTGTTAAAGGTACTACAAGTTTAAATAATTAATTACAGTTGTACCATCAAGATACAGGGGGAACGTCTGTTATCCAAGTATCCATTTCCTTCAACCGATCTGGCAACGTGACTGAAATGGATCTGCAAGAATATTATAGACGGAGCAGCTTAAGTCAAAAAACAGTTCATAGAATAATAAAATATTATTTGCTAATATGGGTACTATTGAATCAATAATCCATCGAATTCTTATTGGATACATACGACCACTGATATAGCAAATCTCAATGGCTCTCAATCGTTGAATTATTTGGAAAAAAAAAAACGTGATTCCCGAGCTGTCAAAACCTTGTCCAATCAACCCCAATGCACCCATTGTTAAAAAGCTATGTTGAGGATCAATCAGGTTTTTCTGAGACTTGAAATATAATTTTTGACGAGACTGTAGACATTTCGTAGGTGGAAGAAAATGGATTATTAAGTAATATGATTTTTTTAAACAAAGAAACAAAATTTTATATTACACTTGAAAAACGGCAAAATACGTAATATACTGAAATCAAATCAAATTATACATATTTTATTTCATAGGTAAATAACATTACACTTGAAATATGTCATTTTTTACATACAGCTCATGCGAAAGGCTTATTTGAAGACTGCATTGCGATATTTGGGGGAGACCTTTGTCCAGCAGTGGACGTCTTCCGGCTGAAATGACGATGATGATGTTTTAAATTATTTTATAATCGTTACATCTTAGTTTCACAAACATTTTTACAAAAAAGTTACTCAATTTTTATACTAAGAAAGATAACGGCTTATGATTGAATTGTAAACCTATAAGTTCACAGTACACTTAGATATAGCTTTTTTTCATTGGATTATGATATGTAAGTAATTGTAAATAACGAATAAAATGTTGTTGTTAAGAACTTGTATTATCAATAATTAAATAAAATAAACTTGGCTCTCAATATAATTCAATACGTAAGCGAGTTTCCTAGAAACTGTGATATTCAAAATGGAACAAATATAAACTTGTTTTGCCTACTAATCGGCTTAGTCGAGTTAGTATATCTTTTGTGGGGCGATGTATATCTTTTTTCAACAACATCCCAGAAAAGGAGACGGTTTTTTGTGTTCGACGATTAGGCCCACCTCGAAATGTGTTGCATAGTATTCAAATTCAAATTCAAATAATTTTATTCAAAATAGGATATGACATCACTTATTGAAAGTCAAAAACTACCACCCATTCCAAAATGAATGCCTCAGACCTGAGAAGAATGGGTGCAACAAACTCAGCGGGCTTTTTTTTTCATCGAATAAATATGTTTACAAAGTAATATTGTACAAATAAAGTTATTATCTAATAGCCTGAGGGCGGTCAATCTGTGGTATCATTAAGAAAGTCATTTATGTTATAGTAACCTTTACCACACAAACAAATTTTCTGGGATCTTGTAGTAAAAGCATATACATCGCCCCACAAAAGACTTACTCGACTTAGCCGAGTAGTAGGCATCATGAGTTTATGTCTGTTCCTGGTGTTAACATTATGGTTATGACAGTTTCTGGAAAATTCACTTATCTGCCTATGAACATACATTACATTATCAAGAATATATTGAGAAGCAACAGTCAAGATGTTAATTTCTTTAAATTTTGCTCTCAATTGTTCTTTAGGACCTAGGTTATAAATAGCGCGAATAGCCCTCTTCTGCAGCACAAATATTGTATTAATATCGGCAGCGTTGCCCCATGGCAATATACCATAGGACATAATACTATGGAAATAACTAAAGTATACTAGTCGCGCCGTATCTATGTCAGTTAATTGTCTAATCTTTTTAACCGCGTATGCTGCAGAACTAAGTCTGTTCGCCAATCCTTCAATATGGGGGCCCCATTGTAATTTGGAATCTAGAGTTATGCCAAGAAATATAGCAGATTCCACCGGTTCTATCACCACTCCATTTAACAAAACATTTGCATTTACATTTTTGACATTTAGTACGGTAAATTTAATGTATTTAGTTTTTTTGGTATTTAACAATAGGTTATTAGCGCTAAACCAGTACACGATGTCAGATAAAATATCGTTCACTTCGTCATACATAGCTTGGTTCCTTTTCACTTTGAAAATCAGTGAAGTGTCGTCCGCAAACAATACTACCTTATGTTTTTTCTCTATAATATTAGGAAGATCATTTATATAGATAAGGAAGAGGAACGGTCCAAGAATAGACCCTTGTGGTACCCCCATACTGAGAAGAGTCCCAGGCCTCTCTTGCCATTCACGTCGACCCTCTGAATTCTATTGTTTAGATATGAAGTCAGAAGATCGAGCGCAGTTCCTTTTATGATATAGCTTCCTGACCAGCGTTCAATGTTGAACACAATCAAAAGCCTTAGATAAATCACAGAAGATGCCAAGTGCATACTGCGATTCCTCCCAGGCATCAAAAATATTCTTGATTAGCTCAACACCTGCATCCGTTGTTGAACGTCCCCTAGTAAAGCCAAATTGTTTCAAATGAAGTAACTTATGAGAGTTAAAGTAAGTAAGCATTTGGCTTAAAATTATTTTTTCAAAAATTTTACTAAGGGTCGGCAAAACCGACACAGGACGATAGTTATTCGGGTCAGAAGAGCAACCCGACTTAAATATGAGTGTAATTTTACTATCTTTCAGAAGGTCAGGAAACACGCCACGACTAATACAATTATTAAAGACTATTGCAAGATATGGTGCTATGACATCAATTATTGAACTTATTATTTTAACAGAAATGCCCCTTATATCAGCAGTTTTTTTTTATGTCCGAGAGACTTAAAAATTTTAATTATTTCTCCAGGGCTAACAAAACGAAAATTGAAAGTTTGTTGGCATTCTTTAACATTTTCCAGAAGAAGTGACTCAGCAACACTGGTGGAGGAGACAACGGTTCATGGTATGGTACATGTTGCTAGGATGACACATGATTTCAACCGCTATGAAAGACGTTACTATCACCGCTACCATCTTTATGTTTTCCTGGTGTGTCTCTAGTAACACGTCGTGCGGCCGTCAGAATATATTAAGGTTCACTCGCGTCATACAAAGAAGACAATCTCTACTTCAACTGTGATCGCCTAATACCAAAATATTGTATAATGCTTCCTATTTTATTCTCTCGCCAGCTGAAGTCTAGTCAAAATTGACCAGTGCCATTTGGTACTAAATCTTTCATATACACCAAAATCGGAAGTGTCGTTTGGTAAACTGCGCCCTGACCAAGTTCTGACTCTCATTTTGTTTATAAGATAGTTTATTTTGCATGGTCTTATAGCTTGTTTCAATATTTTTCTTATATATTCTCTCATATCATCCTAATTATAAGCAATCTATTAATGCACGTAAAATAAATGCGCTAAAATGGACGCTGAGCGCGCGCCATAATGGCGCCGGTCTATGACATACCGCGGCACGGGAGAACTTGCCGATCGTAGAAGGTGAATCCTATACCTGTGTGTCACTTTCGTCTCGCTTTTTCTACGTTACTCGATCTGGAATATGCATGCCGAACAATAGCGGGACGTCAGACCATTACCTGTTTAAGAAGGGATAAAAAATAAATATAAGTAGAGAGTGAGCCACAAGATCAAGAATCAAGTGTTAGGATGTCAAATATTATATTCTTAAAATAATGAAATAGAAAATAATTTGAATGGTTAATTTAAATGTACAAATGCAAGGCAGTATATTATAAAAAATAGTTGTGAAGTTGTTTAACAATATAATAATATATAATAAACTCACTATGTCTTTATTAAAACCAAAATATTTAACAAAGCAACACTGGAAAAATGGAATATTAGTCAATCCCTGTTTTAAAATTTATTTTGGGTTAAACGAGCTAAATTTAATTACGATATCATATATCGCTACATCGGTGAAATGTTCAAACATAATATTGTTTGGGTGTTTATTTCAGCTTTATTTATTTATTCGAGGTTATCTTTTTCTGTATTATGATTAATCGAGATAACTGATAACTAATGCTCGGATTTTTGTGAATTTGCGAATTTATGTTTATTTGTAACGCCTTTGCGCTCTGAAAACTAAACTGATTATTGTGATATATTGCACACACGTTGTCAGTGGTATAGAAAAAAAGATTTATTATATTGTATAAGGCCTCACTGCTCGATTGGCCAGCTATTTGCTTTTTTGATAAAACCAATTTTAAATAAAAGTCGAGGGAGTTTGCTATGTGTTTTATTTTTGACAGTAAGGGACGAGACGAGCAGGACGTTCAACTGATGGTAATTGATACGCCCTGCCCATTACAAAGCAGTGCCTGGTCCAAATCCGGCCAGGTCGTAGTCAGGCCGTGGCCGCTCCAGTGCGCTGGTACTCTAAGCTAACAGCTTTTAAAAATATGAGAATTCTTGTATGTAAAATAATGGATTTAAATACAATAAAATATTTTTAGTATATTAATAGGCTCATATAATAATTTTTATAAAATATTTATTTTAACCCAAAAACAATGTTTACGAATTTGTAAAGCTAAAAAGTTTTCACTTCTGACGTGCAGTCCTACACCTGATTTTTTACACATAATTTTAGGATCCCTAAAGTATTTGGTAAAAGAAAAGTTAAGTGTAACTTTTATTAGTCAGCTTGTTACGTGTAACTTAACTCTGGAATTCAGTAAGAACAATGTGCTTGCGGCTTGTATTAGTTCTACTTCCAGTGAGGCCATAAAATAAGCGAAAAAATAATAATATTAAAAGATACTCCTCTGAAAGTAAATGGCATTCATTCGTACGTTTTAAAAAATCAACAAAAATTTTTGAAAAAATTACCTTATTAGTCAATATACTACATGTCTACATAAAATACACCAACATAAGTACAAGGTCAATGACATGCGTGACCTCGTAGACTAAGTGGCTAGCAGCTTGAATAACACTTTTTTGCATACGAGACATAAAGCAAAAAGTAAAAAGAGTACTATTATAGCAGCAAACTCTGAAGTTTGCCTGCGAGATCGACTCAGAAATGAGGAGATCCGTAGGAGAACGAAAGTTAACGACGTAGCCCATATGGTTGCGAAACTGAAGTAGCAGTAGGCAGGGCACATAGCCCAACGAACAGATGGTCGTTGGGGCGGTAAAGTACTCGAATGGCGACCACGTACCGGAAGACGCAGTGTTGGTAGACACCCCACAAGATGGACCGACGATCTGGTCAATATCGCCGGAATACGTTGGATGAGGGCAGCTCAGGACCGTTCGTCATGGCGATCTTTAAGGGAGGCCTTTGTCCAGCAGTGGACGTCTTCCGGCTGAAATGATGATGACTTTTATAGGGACACAGAAAACCTAAACATACAGAACGACTTACGTTCCAGCGAGGTCCAGAGATAATGTGTGTAAAAATAAAACTAAACGCTAGCTGAGTTGCCCCACTATTTAGTACATAATGTCTCGTCGGAATCTTACAGTGAGCTGCAATAAGTTTGTTGTCGTGTCCGGTAATTTTAATTAAATGAGTGTGTTTATGGTGACGGAGATTTCTACATCCGGAAACATTCCAAAAGTTAAATGTATTCTTGTGGTTTTCATTCCTTGTTAACTCCTTGAATGAATAAATAAGCGACAACAAATAAACAATTAGATATGGTACCTATGTATGTATTGGTGGTTTCTATATCACAAATAAAATAATTTGTATTCAATTATATTCCTAAGTAACACTTTAATCTAGTATTTTTCACAACTTGTATTGAATTGAACCAAATTACTTAATATCTGAACAAATGCTTGACTAACTCTTATACTATAACGCAATACGGCTAAATCCTATTTTAATAATTTAATATTATATTGAATATTAAATGGAATTTTATATTGTATATGTTTTATGTAACCACAACATAACTATCAAATATAATTAATACAAACAGAATATTTGGTGGTGCATGTTATTGAAAATTCGCTATCAAATTGCGGCAAGTTTATTATTAGTTTTATTATAAAACCGATAGCGCAGTAAACTTCAGGAGACCTACGAACTATAATTATAAACTTAGATTAAGGATTAGTGTCCACTGCGCTCCAAAAAGATAACGCCTTCTCGCAAATGGAGGCAACGAATACTACGCTCAAGTGAGCGTACTTAAACCCACAGACTCAGACCCGTTTCGAAGAATGTGTTACGTTGACGTGCCACATGTTCTGTTAAATTATTCAAATAATTGAAACTAAAATGCCGGGTTGCGTAGTAAGACTTTGCAAAAATAATACTACAAGTAATAAGAATAAATAAATTTCAATGTCAAATAGCACGAAGGGTATGTTACAAAATTTTAAAGATGTCATTGAGTGTCAAGATGCCACGCACGTTCTCAGGTAGTGTGGTATCTAGTTGGAGCGCAGCGGAGACCAATCCTTAATCTAAGCCTACAAAATATAATTAATATGCTTTTGTTTTAAATTGCCGGGCTTTTAAATTTTGTTTTTCTTTTTTTACAAATTTATACCATTTCTTTATTTCTTATGAAATTTTTTACGCAAATAAGAAAAATCCCAAAACGCAATAACAAATCAATAACAAGTTCACCTGAAAGGGGAAATGATACAATAATGACATCGAATGGACACAGCAATCGTTTAAATCCTCTTAACTCAAAATGTCATCTACTCGCAATTCTAAGACCATTGTAGTAAATAAAGACGGCAGTAATAAGCTTATATCTTTGCTGCAGACAAAATAAAATAAAAATATTATTAACAACCAACCATCTAGTTCTTAACTATCATAATATACACTATTATCACTAGTGTGGGACGTGACTTGCGTCGACACTCAGGCTCCTTCTCATGTCCAAGTTACGTCAATTGGTGCTGGGGCTGCTGCTTCGACTGCCGAAGACAGCAAGCGTCGCAAATATGTTGATCTCAGTGAGTCAAACATCTTTGTGCCGTTTGGTTTCGAGACACTTGGCTCGTGGGTCCCAGAGGCGCGGAGAATGCACAAAATACTATCTTCGTGCCTCAATAAGGCTACTGGAAACCCAAGTGCTGGCAACTACTTCGGTCAAAGAATCAGCCTAGTGTTAGCTTCCACGCTTCCACGTAATGTTAGTTTTAATTTTATGTAGTCATAGTATTGTAAATATAATTATAAGATTTGTTCTGTTTGAATAATATACATTTATGTATTAGCACTAAAAATAGTATATTTAGTCAAGGATTTAATGTCCTAAAATCATTAGTGTCGTGTTTCGTGATTGAGTGTGATTGAAAATAAAACTGGTAGTAATCCATAATCTACTTTAATGTAGTAATAATAATATGTTCAGTAAGAGGGTCAATTAATGTTTCGGCAAATAACTAGCAGTTACAAAATAGTGATTTGGGTATCTAGAAACTCAGAAATTCTCGAAGCATGTTGAATAAAATGAGCAATCAAAAACATAACTCGAAAAAAAAACCAAGTCTCGAAACTCAGTTCTTCTACCGTTAAAAGCTGTGAGATCCATTAATACCAAGTCTTAAGTAATAACGTAACCTAACATCATTACAGTGACCATATAATATTAAAAATCTTTTATGTTTTAAGTAAATAGATTAATTTGGCTATCGCATGAAAACACGGTGTATCTTTTTTAATCAAAATAATGCATCTCACAAGTAAAACATATTATATTAAATTAGAATTTTTAGTGCGATGCCATCAAAATCATAACTTGTTAAAAGAATATGTACAGATCCCAAAATTCGTAGAAATTTCTATATAGGTATCAAGTGAAATACAGTATATTTGGTACGAATATTGAAATTTGAATATGACATTCCTGTCCTCTGTGAAGTCTATTTAGTATCGATGCACAATCATCGGCTTCCGTCAACAGGCCGGGCCATTGAGGTGCAGCAAATATTTGATATCAAATCTATTTTGCTATTCAACTGCTTTTATGTTTGCACTTTAGAAAACTTAGACGGAGTCTCGGAATAAGTTATTAAATTTTCATATTACTTTAAGCCCGTGATAGTGTTCATATAATAGCCAAATTTATGTAAATTTTCAAATTTACTAAAGTTAAAACTCCATTAATGTACTTGAAATAAAATTATGAGAGTGATTTTTTTAAGATGCTCGGCATTTTCTGCCACTATAAAAAATCATTAAAGCTCCTTCTAATATAGAGTAAATTGATAATATGTATATTCAAGATATTTACCTATTTATGATTTGTACCTAATATAATATAACAAAACGTAATGGTAACAACTAACCAACACCTCAGAGCAGTACTGTGGTTTCCCAAATAGTTTAACTACCTAAGCTGTTCCTACATGATAGTGAAACGACTGAAATTTGAGCAACACATGTGATTCCAGAAAATTATCATTATATCACTTATAAGTAAAACTTTTGGAGTAATTTTAGTTTTGTTATGCCAAATAAGTATCAATTCTAACATGCCTACGTCAGTAAACATAATATACTCACCGCTTTTTTCTTTTTACCGGCGTTATTGCAATTTATAAATATATTTTAGTGTAATCATCTCTGTTTTTATGAAAAAATGGGATAAGAGGAGCAAGACGTTCAGCTGATGGTAACTGATACGGCATGCCCATAACAAGCAGTGCCGCTCAGGATTTTTGTAAAAACCCAAATTTCCGAGCGGCACTACAATTGCGCTCGTCACCTTGAGACCCAAGATGTTGAGTCTCATTTGCCCAGTAATTTCACAAGCTATGACACCCTTCAATTATGTTTCCACATTACTGCTTTCTTGCTGCTGTTAATTCTAGGTCTTCACTAGCATTTGCACTTTTATGTCCTTTGTTTTGAAGGAAGTCATGATTTAGCCATTATGTCAGTTGTTGCAATGGCTTCATGCGATGATAGATCATCGCTCATCTAGTCCATACCATCTGAAACATACTCTGGTACCTGTGTCTGACTCACATAACTATCATCATCATTGTAATCCCTACTATTATTGTAATTGTTAGTTTGTTTGTTAAGCTTCTCATAAAAATACGCGTTGTCAGTCATACGAAAAGGATATAGGTTGATGCTATGTTTTGATGTCGAGTATAAGACTGACGTCGAAACTTGTACTTCTACAGATACGACGCCAATTAACGCAGAGGTATCAATATTAATTTAATTAGTTTACTCCATGTTTTTATCGGTTTTTGGTTTATCTACATCATCTGGGTTTTTTGGAAGTTTGGTTTGGGTAGAAGAACATTTTTTAACACGAGCTACCGATATAGTGATAAACGAAATCAACACGAATGAATTTCAGGCTAAAGCCTAATTATATACACAAATTATTTTTCTTTATCTATATTGTAATTGGAACAAGACGACAAATGTATTCACATTGGATAAAGAAGACTCCAACGTCATGGTATAGTTTTTATACTTCAATATTGATTTCAGATATTATTAAATATAAGCGTTTTGTAATGGAATATAAGAAAAACGAGACTGTAGATCACCTCGTAGTAATTAATCATGGCAACTCCTGCTCGCCTAAAAATACTCTGTCTAATAAATTACAGTCTGTCGACTTAAAACGCAATTCTGTACCACAACCGTATCCACACATATTATTTATGCATAAAGGAAAATATTTTATCTTATATATATACAATAACACAATAGGTATATACAAGTAATAACTAGGTAACACTGAAAATGTTTAGAAAATGAAAAACGGCTTAATGTCGAAAGTTGCCAATACTTTATTATTAGTTATAAGATTAATCAAATTTCTAAGGAGTTAGGTCAATTTTAATATGATGATATATAGCTTATGTGTTTAATCAGTAAACTTCAGTGAATACTACAATATAATTAATACAAAATTTAATAAAGTTGGATATTATGCTAGGCTAAGCGTTTCAAGAGCCTGCATTGTGTTCAACACTTAAAGTTTATGAAATTAATATTTTGACTCGCTTATTACACTCCTTGACGAAATATTTCCTACAGCTTATGTTTACAAAGACTGTATTAATTTAATAAGTGGGAGAACTAATGTTTACTCTTTGTTTTTATTTAATATGTAGGCGAACCAAAGTGACTGGAATAGCCCAGATGGTTGCCAAACAGAAATGGCAGTGGGCAGGGTGCATAGCTCGGACGGACAGATGGCCGTTGGACCAGTAAGTTCCTCGAATGGCGACCACGTACCGAAAGACGTAGTGTTGGTAGGCCACACACACTCCACAAGATGAGCCTACAATCTGGTCAAGATCACAGGAGTACGTAAGATGAGGACAGCGTAGGACTGATTGACATGGCGATCTTTAAGGGGGACCTCTTCCGAAATGAAGATGTAGATGATGTTTGATGAGCAAGAAAATGACGAAACAAATTTATGGAAAAGTATAATATTGTCGCGTAGCAACGCTTTGACGTATATGACGAGAGTTGTCAAACGTCATATCGTGCAGCAATGTACATGACGAGAGTTGTCAAACCTCAAGACATTGATAATTTCAACAGCTCCGTCAGCAATACTCGTAGCTCTAGCGTAAAAGTGTTTACTTTAGACGCTGTAGAACCAGGTTCGGTACACCTACCAGTGCAAGGAATTTTTTGGGTTTTGTAAAGTTAATGGAAATTTCTAGTAAGTTCAGGATCAAATCGAACAGAAAAAAAGGGATGGAAAATGTGTAAGCAGGATAAAAATAGTTAAAAGAATTTTCTAGTACAATTTAAACTTAAAGATGGAATGAGAGAATCATTTTGAAAATAGAACAGATCCGTGGGTATATAAGCCGTACTAAGCGTGGCCTACGGCAGTTCTAGTTCTGACTCGAAAGTGTAAAGAAGAAGAAGAAGAAAAGAAGAAGTAGTGAAAAGTGAAAGTATTCCAAGAAGAAGAAGATAGAAGAGACTTAGTGTTCGGTGCGGTGTGACGCGTTGAAGGTACCGCCGCCCACAAGAGCATCGTCAATGTAATTAATATCAATGTTATTTAATTAAATGTTCTCAACGGAGCGTGTATTTTTTATGGAAGAGGAGGACAAACGAGCGTACGGGTCACCTGATGGTAAGTCATCATTGCAACCCCTAATTCATTGCGCTACAAGATTATTAAAAAAAAATCAACTTGATTTATATACAATAGTACCTAATTCCACCTATAATATAGATATTTTATACATTTTGTACAAATTATAACATGATTTTATATTCATTACAATTATTTATTTCTCATTACATCAACATAATTATTATGTATATTCATTTTCCCTTATTATTATATTATTCATATTCCCTTTGACCAATAATATCATACTTTTAAATATCATTGCCCTTTGACAACAAAAATTAAATACGATGGGAAGACTGTAACTGTCTACTTCAAATGTCACTAGGGGCTGCTGAAAACCAGTGTTGTGTTGGTGTGTTCTGAACAGACCAACAATATACTGAATTAGATTTAATTTTTTATTTTGTATAATTTTTATTTTTATTTTATATTTTAATAATTTTTGTTACCTATTACATTTAATTTAGTATTTTAAGATTGTAATTAGTTGTAAATTTAAGGTGTGTGATTTTTATTGCTATTAAAGTGTCTATTCTATTCTTTTTATCAAAAAGGATACGAATTTTTAATTGTATAACTTTTGCGATATACTAAACATTCAGAGTTGAGACTATATTTGAGAATGATAAAGTACTTTAATATTTTCAATGGTTTACCGATCGTAGCTTTATTGACCGCGTTAGACAAATCTTAAAAGATAAATTTAGATATTCATATTATATTAGACATAACATGTTATGTCTCAAAGTGACGAAGGCAATTGTAGTGCTGCTCAGAATGTTTGGTTTTTTCAAGAATCCTGAGCGGCACTGCATTGTAATTCGACAAATTCGACAAGCTTTGTGCCAAAATCACTGACGATAGCTTTGAGATTGTTAGATATGTAATCGCACGTTGGGCTTGAAACGTTATAATTTATTTCCTAAGATGTGGCTCTTTATACTGGATAGATAACTATCATTTCAAGAAGTTCCGGATATAAAATACAATAGATGAAATTAATATTTAATTAGTATTTATGCAAACAAAACAAATCTTATATCTATATTTACAATACTATGATTACATAAAATTAAAACTATCATTACGGGGAAGAGTACCAAGACAGCAATTCCACGTTAGTTTATTTTTTTTTAATATTGACACACTTTTTACACAAATTATCTTGCCCCAAATTAGGCATATATAGCCTGTGTTATGGGTTGCAAGACAACGATATATTTAATACAATATACTTACTTAAACATAGATAAATACATATTCATCATATAAATGCTTGCACCTACCGGGATTCGAACCCGGGACCTCTAGCTTAGTAGGTAGAATCGCTAACCACTCGGCTATACAGTCGTCAAAGTTAGCTAAGCTACGTAATTGATTATGAAATATTAATGAATGCTTTTGCGATTTTAGAAACACAACTGAAATCCTGGAAATCAAAAAAGACATAAATATTGCTGTTAATAAATAAATTGTACTAGTGATCTATAGGCGTGCAGGATAGGCCGCACACACCGGAGGGATCCCAACCGTATACCGAGACAAGCCCTAGCTTCGAAGCAAACCTGGCGGCGGACTGTCATTGATGAAGCGAAAGACATCGGTAAGACCATTTGTGAATGAAATTTGTGAATGGCCCAGCTACAGGAACTTAAATGAATGAATAAAATGAGCTAGATAGAGCTTTAATTAACTTATAACAGGACCTTCCTGTTACAAATGTCTCTAAATGTTTTTATTAAATTCCATCTTAAATACGTGCTGAAATAAATTTAATGCTTTTTTTGAGAAGTTAATCGAATAGAGTTTCACCCCTTTATTTCTAACCACTATTATGCCACTTTGTGTCAAATAAAATTGACGTTTGACAGAAAGGGACAAATCAGTTTGATAGCAAATATAAGTTTGAGAAACATTTGGTGCTATTATGAATAAGACGACTACTGGTATTAAAACTTCTAAATAAGCTTATAATTTATACGTCTAGATAGAGCCTCTTGCTGCTAGACAACCGTTGATAACAGGCCAGGTTTACTACTTAAACTTAAGCTATGTCTTACGCCTAACGGTTTGTATGTCACTTTGTGTTAATGTCCGTGTATTGACAAAATAGAGACTAAATGTCAACCTCAATCTACTGTCTACAGGTAACTTACGGCTGTTCCCAATTTACTATCTACAGGTAGAGATAAATGACTACCATCAACTGTCAGTAATGAGCTGTCAATAATTTGAAGCTGTCCCAATATACCCGATAAGTCTTTATTAACGCCATATATTGAGACGTGTGAATTGCAATTTACATTCAAACTTCTATCGCTGGTAAGCTATACGTCGTCCCATTGACAGACAGCCTGTACGGATAAGATGAGCTACAGTTGATAAGTTTATTGGGATAGAAAAGTGAACGATAGTTAGAATTTTTATCTCAAGTAAGAGATAGACTGAATATTAGGAACGGCCGCTAGTCTATCTACACATAAATAATCTCTAAACATGTTGAAAAACGAATGTTCGAAAAATTTTTCGGCAATGTAACGATGATTTAGAGATGAATTATAAGCCTTGTTTGAAGCGAAATATCTCCGTAGTTACAAATCTCATTATTTGCATAGCTTTAATTAAATATGTTAACTTTGCCAAGCTTGTTTAAATTAAGTAAATAAATACGCGTTACACAAAGCACACCATCTCGTATTCGTCACTTGAAAACCTCTATTGTGTTAATTGCTTCCGTATATTTTGTATGTGTATAATATATTATTATCTATTGTTGAAGTTTCTTAGCTTAAATACAATCAAGACTCAATGTGGAAAGCAATCTTACGTCGGGCAATTACTGTTTAGTTTTATTGCCATTCTTTCAATGAAGCGTGTGTATATGGGATCATGTTTTTGATTATGAAAGATATTCCCCGTTTCATGAGAAATTGTTGATTTTTCAATCTTTTATAGATAGAAAAGTTAAGATTTAACAAACTAATTTATATAAAGAGAAACAAAAAAAATTAGAGGAATTTCATCATTTCATAGAAGAGTTCTTATAAAATTGTATTGATTTTTTTAATTAAATTGTTTTTAACGATAAGTTCAACAATTAATCAATAGATCAATATTCTGTAATCTACAACTTAGGCAAGCAACTGTAGAAGTATTGTGATAAGGATGATAGTGTTAAATAGAACAGCAAAATTCTTATCTCAAAATTAAATTCAATTATATTTTTCAAAGTAGGATTTAAAATCGCTTATTATTTAAAACTACCACCCATTCGAAATAGTATACCCGAGGTATACTACTTAAGAAGAATGGCAAGAAAAGTACAATAAATGTTTTGTGTATGTAAGTGTACATATAACCGAAAATTGTTTCTGTCATGTTCTTGTAATAAATCAAAACTACAATTAATTGTATACGAATGAAAGAATATTGTGATTTCCGAGAATTCTTATAATTTTGTAGACGTTGATTTATTGAAATTATTTCAATGAAGTCGTTTGCTGGAAAATAAATGCTTATACGATAAATACGATGAATAAAAATGTAATATTGTTATCGTTTTGTCTGATTTTGTTACGAAATCAGGCCGTTTGAATACAGTAATGAATACAACTGGATCAATTAGATGAAAGAGTGGTGGTTAGTAATCACCAACCAAATAATCCTCTATCACCACCAGAGAAATCACAAAATCGATACCGACTTTAGGTAAGTGCGTGATATTTTCTTTAACCCTAGAGTGGGCGTGGTATGTGCATTTTGCCACCCGTGCTAAAAAAAGGGCTAATAATTCGCAAAACAATTAACAGTTAGGATTGCGCTTTTTATTTGGTGCCTTACTTTCGTTGGCAACGTGTGCTTAAAGACTGGATGGTATGCGGGAGTCCGCTTGTGGAGGAGGTTGTTACAATCAGGTGTCACCAGGCGGCAAATTGCTCACCGTGAGTAAGTAGAAATTGTGTCACGTATTTTTTGTAAAGTTGAAATTCAGACTATATTTTATGGTGAATTTATTGCGATAACCAAACTACGGTTTTTCCGAAAACATGAATAGTAAAATGGACGCTTAAATTGTGTCTTGGCTAGAGGAAATATCTATCTAGCTCACAGTTTGTAGAAGAGTATGTGTCAAAGTGATCGATATAGAAATCATAGTGACCACAATGATATTATAGTATTAAAAGAGGTTAAATATCATTGAGTGAGCATAGCACGGACACAGAACATACGAAAGAATGTGATTGATGAATTGTTCGATTGATATTGATACCATTTAGATAAATCACTTTTAAAGGATTGAAACGCGTGTAGTTGTAACTGTGTTTGTACTTTCGATTTATGCGTAAAAGTTAAATTTTTATTTTTATATTAGTAAACTCGACGTTTCAAGTCCTTTCCAGATCTCGGTTTCAGGGGGACTGCAGATGAAATGAGTCAAAGATATTATTTGTCATAATTGTCATTATGAAGTTTAGCACCATTTATTACCTCGGAGGTGGTATTTGCTACAGACAGATGGTTTTTGGCAAAATTTAATGACAGTGTCCTCTTCTTTTTTGGTATGTGTAGGTCTGGGTTCTAATTTAGAGATTATGGGTTAGTGTTAGATAATTTTAGACCATCTTCTCTATTGAAATTTGGGTGTTTTTTAATTTCGATGGCTTCACCAGTCTTGGGAGAAATCTATTCTCTTTTATCAAAACTTTTAGTTGGTCGAATCAGATGTAGTGGTTAGGACGGTCTGTTATGTGTTCACTTATAGCTGACTTAGAGAGACGTTTTGTGTTCGATTCTGATTAAGAAAAGTCTCAATGTTTCATATCTGTCCCATGATGACTACATAATCGACTTAAGCATATTTTAAAAGAGCTAAACTCACTATTAAATACATTGTTTAAGGTATTGTTCAACAAGTGCTATTGTTTGCTAAACTATAAAATTTAATAGAACAGAATACATCTATAAAGATTTCACACCCAAAGACATAAACATGATATATTATACAATAATAGGTCACAATTTAAGAAAGGTGTTAAAGCCAGCGTCCAGGAGGCGGGCCATTTAAAGGATCTATTGTGTTTTGTTGGAATAAAAGGAAAATAGCTGGTAATTTATATGTCAAGCTTTAATTATATTGATGTGAATTTATTGAAAATTTTACCAAAAAACACAATTGTTATAACAAGATATTTTCATTTAATATTTTTTTCCGTTCTATAAATCCGTCTTAACAATTTGTTATTTTTAAAGTGATACACTTTTCGGATTAATCGAGTGACGTAAAGTTCATAAATTTTGGTATGTCTTGTTCAACTCTCAGGTTGTGGCTTCATGTAAAAGATCCAATTCAAAGTTGATAACCTGATCAACCCCAATAATTGCACATGAGGAAATTGTCTTGAGATGTCGCTCTATCAATTCTAAATAGTTTATTTTTAAATGATACCCCTCACTTCTGGGATCAATGAAATAAAATTTGTAACCAAAATTATAAACGATGCGAGACTGGAACGCGCGGCCTCTTGGGTTCCGTCCGAGCGCTATTCCACTGAGCAAACCGTTCGAGTGACGTATCATCCGTAAATCTTGCTCGCTTGCTTTGTTCAACTGCAAGGTCTCTTTAATAACTTGTTTTAGAGACATTAATTGTTAATGACCACTGCTTTTTTTTAACTTCGACTTTGAATATTTTTGTTATATTGATTCATATAAATTTCAATTTAAACAATTTATGAAAGAAAGAAGCTTCGAATAAATTAATATTGATTGATATAAAAGTGTGGTAATGAATTTCTCGCTACTTCTTCTCGTTTTGTTTTTATGGAAAAGGAGCACAAACAAGCGTACGGGTCCTGGTGTTAAGTGATCACTACCGCCCACATTCTCTTGCAACACCAGAGGAATCACAGGAGCGTTGCCGGCCTTTTATTTAATTTTCATGAAAGCTCAACCTATAATGGTGTTTAAACGTATAGTCTTAAGATTGTGATTGTTTGAGTGTTATTGTTTCACGTAGTTGAATAGATCTGATTTGATTTGATTCAACTGTACATAATATAATATATGCATTGCAGAACGTAACAATTACTTTATAAAGTGAATGAACAAATTTATATTAATTAGGATTAAGCCGAGTTTGTAGTGGGCAGTTGTTAAGTGACGCCTGCAAAGCGAGTTATAAAATAGGCTTGTTAAGTTTTGGCTCCATTCCACTAGTGTGCCACTTGAGGCGCATAGTTCATTACTTGGGATTATCATGGTTCAACATTATTTAACTATACAGGCTGGAAATTATTAATTCCACCTGGAGGCATGGCACTCTAAACACTGAAAAAAGGTAAAGGTGCAGAAAATAACTCATATTATTAATGATTATAAAGATACGCTTGTCATACTCGCAATAAAACCATCTAAAAACAAAAAAGATCCCATAACCTTATGGCATCAACTGAAACCGTTAATCATAAGTATTTAATCTCTCCAGCAAACATGCTCAACTAAAACTATTAAAACGAAGCTTATAAATTCAATGGCACAAAATTATTTTATACTACACCTGTGACATGTGATAACTGGATTAAAACGTACAATTAATAAGTTGATGGAAAAATTGTACGAAAATCCTTTATTAACGTGGTTTAATCCAATTGCATTCCTTAAGCGTGAAGCGCGTAGGTATATTCTACTAGGGCCTAGAAATCTAAATACCAACGTTTTGTCGCATAAATTTGTATGTAACAATTATATTATACATATAAATGACGTAAGAAGCACATAGTCAGAAAGATAAGTGATTGCTGAACTTACTAAAAAAACTAAATCGGTTAATTGCTATTTTTATATAACAAAAATGGTTTTAGTGGCTTATGGTGTGCATTTATAAACCCGTATGGTGGGGTAAAAACATTTAAAAAGGCTGTCTAAAAAGCTACACATAACTACCTCTCAACAAAAACAGAAAATATCATATTTAAAATTTGTTTGCTAAGATAATATTTTAGTTAAATTTGTTTTGATGCGGATCCAGAATATGCGACAGTTTGATGCTATGTCTATCTAACATTCACATTGCATGATTAAATTATACCACTTGATAGCTAAATAATCAAAGAAATCACTACGTAGTGTGAATATTGTTAAATATTGGATTAATACCGGGGAGGACCCTTTTTGTTAGATATTAGATATATATTATATTATATAGTAGTGGGTAGCTTACACTTTTATCAAAAGTCTTATCGTGAATATATGCTAATTTACCTTTTATTTCTACTATCACAGACTTCAGAGAGATCAAAGTTATAACATATAACTGTAATATTCGTTTTATTATATTTCTAACCCTTAAAATAGAAAATGTTGCGATCAGGAATCAAATATAAAATCTTAGCTTAAAATATAATTATTTCACATATATAATACGCTCTTCAAAACATAATTAATTAACTTCTAATTTTGTGTATATATCGGTATGTAAGTTGTGTGGATATCACAGTTTCAGCTTTTATTTCTATCGTTAGTGTAGTACGTATCAATTGGGAGAAAGTGCAATTCCAATACATGGACGCATTGAGGCCCTCGACTGCGACTCGTGCGTACAAACTGCAGCTAAGTTAGGAATGGCTTATGTTCTCTTCTTGGTGAACAATTGACTAAATATTACTAAATGGCCCATGTAAGTAAGTAACAATTATTTAAAAAAGCGAAATACTAACGGAATAGCCTAACTATCCAATACAGAGAGTATTAATGGTACATTTCCTATAAGCATTGTGATGTTATGAATGCTAAAGGTAAAAATGCATGAGTTTAGGTGTTGAGCTTGCAGCTTCGTCACTTCGATGGGAGGTATTTATTTCAATCCTATTTCTATTCTATTAATCCTTCTGTTCAATCCTATGAGGCGCCTATTTCTGCCGTGAAGCAGTAAATACATAAATGATACTTTAACATCTTAAACTTAAATTATTATCTTCAATTTTAACGTCTCAAGGTGATGAGCACAATTGTAGTGCCACTCAGAACTTAAAGGTTTTGCAAGAATTATGAGTGGCACTACATTATAATGGGCAGGGCATATCAATTACCATCAGCTGAAGCCCCGTCTCTTCCCTTATTTCCATAAAAAAAATTAATAAATCCTTTAGATGGGGTATTTAACTCAAATCAAAATATAGATTTTTTATTTGTTATTCAAAATAGATTTCAAAACAAATAAAATAAAGAAAAACTAATTAATTTGATCAAATAATAAAAAAAAATAAGACTTAATATATCTGATTATATAGAGTACTAGTATGGGGTATACTGCCATAGTAAAATGTGACGTCATCTTTTTTTTGCCACAGTAGCTCGAACAAATTTTTGTTTCGCGAGACAGAGACAGAAGACACTAACTCCTTATGTCCACTGCTACTTCAGTTTCGCAAGCAACCTTTGTTTGAAATTAATTTCATTTTTACATCATTACTTTTATCCTTGTTTATAAATATATTTTTTTAATTTAGTCACATTCAATTTTGATGGTTCAGGCTTAGCTATTTCATGACTATTACTTTATATACCTTTAAGAAGTTGCAGTGGCACTTGCAGCAATCGTTAGTTCTATTTTGTGATGCAAACTCTTTAGTCGGCAACTTCAACATGTCCGTGTCGTGAATATAAATTCGGAATGTTACATTTTGAAAGTTGGAAAAAAAATTATCTTTTTTTACTTTTCAATTTTTATATCTACGATAATTTGTACTTCTAGATAGAGTCAAGTTACACTCGTGATTTGTGTGTCACTTTGTGTTAGTGTTCGTGCATTTCTCCAAATAGAGGTTAACTATCAACCTCAATTTTTACGACGTTTTCACAGCTGTTATAGTCTAGCTAGACGTATAAATGATCTAAGCTTTATATTTATAAAATAAGGGAGGGTTTAGTATCAGTAAAATATCGTACCTACCAACATTTTGAGTGCCTTGCCTCTAGGTAGCATTAAGATTTCCAATAAAGAATTATGTAGAGGATATAAATGGAAACCGCGGAAGTAGAATACTTTAATTACTTTTGCTATTACTGTATTTGCTATTATAACATGGATTTGCAAAAGTTTAAATTGGAATAAGTATCTCGGCAAGACTGTTTCGACACAGAACGAGATTACAGTGATAATATTATCTCGCGGCATGCACTTGTTTTTGTTAAGAACTCAGTAGATTAATTTATGACTCATCACATCATCTTAAGGAGTTGTTTTTCTAATTTGAAGATAGTTATTTAAAAAATTTCTTTTAAACCAAATTTAGATTTTTTTAATTCTACCAAAATTTATGGACGACGTTACTTGGGATACGCCCCAGCGCTCTAACCAACTCAACCAAAGATACGAATGACGCATGATACGTGGATCTTGGTATGTCTGTTCAACTCTCTAGTAGTGGCGACATCTACAGGATCTACTTACAGTTGATAAGCTTTCTAACCGATTATAGAATATTAATTAATTCACTGGAGATGTCGCTCTTTTAAATTTGTTTTCTGACATTAAATTTACAAAAAAAATGTTTCAATATTTATGGACGTTAGTTTTCCCAGAAATGGAGAGATCACTTAAAAATAACAAATTGTACATCCCTACTAAATTATAAATGTGAATGTAAGTTTGTTTGTTACGCTTTTACGCCGGAGCTTATGAACCGATTTTGATGAAATTTGGTACAGCAATATTCTAGAGCTTGGGAAAGGACGTAGGCTACATTTTATCCCGTTAAAATCTATGGTTCCCGTGGATGACTATACCAATAGGTAGTAGGTTTCGTTTGCCATAGCAATCTTCCTCGAAATACGATTCATATAATATGTTGGGAACGGAAGCAAAAACGGAACTGGAATAGAACATTAGCTAATCTTCAATTCCAAACTTGCTTATTATTTTTAAAACTCCTTTATCTACGTGGACGAAAACGCGGGCATGAGATAGTAATATATAGATTTTATAATATGATTATAAAATTGACGTTAGTAGTGATGTGGGATGTAACCCACATACACTGGCCTGCAAAAGTAAGTATCACACTTTTCAAATTATTTTTTTTCTTAACTATAGAAGGTAGAGATTTAAGATTAAAAACATTTTGTTGCAAATTTTATAGGCTTTAATTCTTAGAAACTAAAAATATACATTAGTAACATTTTTATCTTAAAAAGATAAAACAATGAAAATAGACATTTTTAGTTTAGTGTAAAAAAATTCAACTAAAATTTATTACATGTTATTTAATTTTTAATAACTGGTATTGCCTCCTCGAGCTCTGATTACAGCTACGAGCCGGTTTGGCATACTGAACACTAGGTTTCGGAGCCGATGTTGGGGAAAATCCTCCCATTCTTCTACCAGGGGCTGCTTTAGTGCCCTGAGGGTAGTAGGTGGTGGTATGCGATTTCTGACTAGCCTCCCAAGCTCATCCCAGGCGTGTTCAATCGGGTTGAGATCAGGACTTCTTGATGGCCAAGCCATCACGCTGATACCGACCTCCTGAATATACTCTTGTACGATATGAGCCGTGTATAGCCGGGCATTATCATGCATCAGCATCGATCCATCACCCATATTTGCTAAATACGGCCCTAAATACTCATTGAGAATCTCTTGAGCATATCTTTGCCCAGTGAGGGTGCAATTTTCTATGGCTACTAGCTCTGTGCGACCTTCTACAGATATGCCAGCCCATACATGTACACTGCCTCCACCGTATTGGACTCTTTCTGAGATGCAGGCTTGAAGGTATCGCTCACCAAGTCGCCTGTAAGCACTTCGCCTTCCATCAGAAGTGTAAAGGGAGAATCGAGACTCATCTGCAAACAAATTCTTGAACATTCTTTTTCATCCCACTGCATGTGTTCACGGACGTATCGCAGTCTCGCTACTCGATGCTGTCTCTCGAGTTTTGGGCCACTCGCTGGTCTTCGGGGTTTCAAATTTGCTTCAGCAAGTCTTCTTCTCACTGTACTGTCACTAATGTCGTCCCTCCGGGTCTGAAGTAGCTGTTGCTGGACTTCAACTGCATTTTGGTGGCGATTTCTTAACACAGTGGAAATAATATAACGATCTTCTCGGGCACTGGTACACCTGGGTGTGCCATTACAAGGTCTCCTCAGATGGTGTCCAGTCACTTCGTACCTTCGCTTTACCTTCTGGACCGTTCGTACCGTCACACCCACCATTCTTGCAGTGCGACGCATACTGATGCCTAGTTCCAGAAAAGCCATGATCCTAGCACATTCTTCAACTGAAAGAGGCATGATAAATAAATGTTATGTGCTTTTTAGCATAAATTTTTAAAACAAGACCCATCAATCTTGAAAAAAATTTAAAACAGAAAGAAAAATGTGAATGGTAAAATTGTAATTCAGAAACGTCCACTTTGAAAAAGGAATGGTTTTGTTTTTGAAGTTTTTTTTCAGCCAATTCTTAAAAGAAGGTTACCGACTATAAAGTTTTTATGTACAAAATTAAATTCTCTTTGGAGTCCTTTTTATTTCGAAAGCATATCTTGTGAACTTAAACGTTTTAAAAGTGTGATACTTACTTTTGAAGGCCAGTGTACTTACCAACGTTTTTTATTCTATGAATTTTACGCTGAGGGATAGGTATGTGAAGCTTTTTTAAATATACTTAAATAAGATTAAGCCAAGTTAGTAAAGGATTTTTGTACAAATTGTCCACGAGCACATTTATACGTAATACATGACGCACTTTTAACCCAGTTGTCACATGTCAAAGGGGTAGTATATAATAATTTGGTGCCATTGAATATCTTAGCAATCACTATCTTAAAGCGCTTTAAGACTGATAAAAATTAACATCAATTGCAAAAATCCTTGTTTAAATTCTGGCTACTCAATTCTTTTGACTTAATATTAGGTATGAGAGATCCAACAAAAGACAATAGACAATCAGTACTCCTTTAAAGCAGGTTTACAAGTGGGAGGCTCCTTTGTACAGAAAAGGGCGCCGTGGCTAGTGAAATAACTGGTCAAATGAAACTTAATATGTTTCAAGGTGACGGGGGCAATTGTGGTGCCGCTCAGAATTTTGGGGTTACTCAAGAATCCTGAACGGTACTGAATTGGGCTATCATAAATCGAAATTACCTTCATACTGATCTGCCTTTCAGTTCAAGAGATTTATACGTTCAAACAAACGAAAAACTTATTAGATTAATATTTTTTTCGTTTATATGAATTTTAATAAACAAGAATATAATATATACCGGCGTGAAGTAGCGGCCTAGTTCCACTATGTTTCGCATAGGTTAGTGTCGAGGACCGGAGGACATCCCTTCCCCCTCCCCCTCCCTGAGAGCGGTCCTTAAAAATATATTACCCCAGGAGAGTACCGGCTCTACCAGAGTCGGAAAATCCCTCCCCGAGCATACTCGCTCGGGCTGCCCCTCGTATTCTGGGGAGGGCAAAGTACCGCGCATATCTAAGGACAAACAGGGCAGCAACACCACAGCACCCCGCTCCACGCTTAATGTGGACTTCTGTAATATCAGGGGAATTCACTCCAATTTAAACGCCGACCACCACCACCTTGAAACAGCGCAGCCGGCCTTGTGTTTCCTTACGGGGACGCAGATATCTCGACCTAGCGATACGTCATATTTAACGTACCCCGGGTACAAAATTGAGCATAATTTCATGCCTCATGCCGGGGTATGTGTGTACGTTAGGGAGGATATCTGCTGTCGCCGTCTCGGCAATTTTGAGGGTAGGGACCTGTCTACTCTCTGGCTCCGCGTAGATTTAGAGGACCGCGTCCGCATCTATGCGTGTGTCTACAGGTCCCATAGTGGTAACGCAGAAACGGAGCACCACATGGGCTGCGTTCAAGCGGCATTTGATGACGTGCTTGCTCAGATCCCCTCCGCTGAAATCGTAGTCTTGGGTGATTTCAACGGGCACAATGCCGAATGGCTTGGATTACGTACTTCAGACTACGCAGGGCGATCTGTGCATAATTTTGCATTGGCGTATGGTATTGTCCCAATTGGTTGAGTCGCCAACGCGGCTCCCGTATGTGGATAGCCACATGCCGTCCTTATTAGATCTTCTGCTGACTACACATCTAGATGGTTACCAGGTCTCTGTAGACGCCCCTCTCGGAACGTCCGACCATTGCCTGGTCAGGAGTGTAGTGCCTATTTGGATAACGTCGCAGACCACCAGCGACCCGCTGCGTTTGGCACTACAAGTCAGCAGATTGGAATAGGATGCGTTCCTTTTTTGCATCCTACCCTTGGGGCAGTGTTTTTTTCCCTTCGGTTGATCCCAGTGCCTGCGCCGTTGCAGTAGCCGATGTGATACTGCAGGGCATGGATATTTTTATACCAAGCTCTGTAGTACCGATCGGTGGCAGATCACAGCCCTGGATCGATGAGTCAGTTAAAGCAGCATCTGACTGCAAAAAACAGGCGTATCGAACTTGGGTTGCGGCGCTGGGCTCAAAGGATCCGAACTGCAAAGTTCAGAAGAGGAAATATTACCATGCCTCCGGATTTTTTTAGCGGCAAATCGCCCGTGCGAAATCAAAGCACGACGTCAAAATTGGCGAGCAGCTCTCCAGTTACCCAACCGGAACACGCAAGTTCTGGTCGTTGTTGAAAGCTGCTCTTGGTAACTTCAACCAGCCGTACATGCCGCCGTTGCACATGAGGAATGACACCCTGGCCCATACGGCAAAAGAGAAAGTCGATCTCCTGTGCACTCTTTTTGCCTCCAACTCGAATCTTGACGACAACGGAAAAACACCGCCGACTATCCCGCGGTGTCAGAGCTCCATGCATGAAGAACAGTTCCAACAGAAAACTGTTAGGCGAGCTCTGTTTTCGTTGGACGTCAGGAAGTCGAGCGGGCCGGATGGCATTTCTCCTATCGTGCTTAGAACGTGTGCCCCTGAGTTGACGCCGGTGCTAAAACGTTTATTCCGGCACTCTTATTCAAGGCGTAGACCCTGATTCATAGAAGGCAGCCCTTGTCCGGCAGTACGGCTTTCGCCATGGTCGGTCGACTGGCGATCTTTTGGCATACCTAACACATAGATGGGTTTAAGGGCGGGGGTATCGTCAATGAATTTCTCTCACGGACCTTGGTTGACGCAACCCCTACTCCCAGCATCTGTCCGATGCTGGGTTTGGCGAATGGTTTAGAGGAATATCAATACAGCGACCCTCTAAGCAAGGCCAGTGGACTATCCTTCTCGAGGTTGCCGCCCGTTTTTTGGCCAAGTGCCTCCATAGAGTCATCAAGTAATTTACACTAAGGTAATTGGCAGAACAGAAACCTCTGGCCGCCCTCCCCCAACCTACCCACACAATCCTTTCCTCCTTCACCTCACCTCGCGTGATCGAGAGGTCGAGGGCTCACTAACATCAATGAGTAAGGAACTTGCGATCACCCACGTGTTTGTGCCGTGCGTGGATACCCGTAAGGAGGGATTAAGGAATCCTGGTGGTTGAGCGGATAGCGGTCGGTCAGTTACCTGCTTGATGCAACACGCCTCTTTGGCTATGATCTTCCTCTTAAACGGGCGGTCGGGGACTAGCCATTCTCGATCAATCGGCTGTGACTTCCCGTCAGAGGGCTGCCGGCGAGTGACCCAAATCCATGTGGGTGCCTATGGCCCGGTCGCGGATGTTGAGGTGAGCGCGGGAGGCTCTCTTCCTCACGTATGCGGCTTCTACATTACTCGGCCGTCAGTCATCAGGTATTCACGGTGAGGGTTACTATATCCTCGCAGTAGTCCTGGCGGACATGTACATCAAGGTGCATGACGTCCCCTACTGAGGCTCCAAGGCGGGTGGGGCACTGACGAGGATGAATCTTAATAAATCTCTACCCATGGACCAAAAGAGAAACTTCGACCAAAACAAACGAGCTGCTCCCTCGGGAGCGCTTAGCCAATCCGTCCAGACTACGGCTGCTCCCACAGTGCCGAAAGAGTCTTCCTCGCTGGATCTTTCCACCCTAAAGGAAGTCATACCGGCAACTACCTTTACGGACGATGCCTGGACGCTACCCATCAGGAAGGGAGATGCCAAGCCTACATACAAGGCAGCAGGACCGCACGAAACCGCGCGCGAGCCGAGGCTAGGAAAGCGAGGATAAAAGCCGCTAAAAGCAACCCCCCCCAAACCCAAAGAGGTTCAGGTAGACAGCGCTACTGGAGATAAAGGCAAGCCCGCAGGACAGCCGACTATCGAACCAGTAGCAGGCGGTAGTAAGCCCCAAAA
>CATIXN010000022.1:9850788-9897925 GCA_949711725.1 Leptidea reali | reverse complement strand
TGCGAGTAGAAAGTGTTCATAAATTTTTCATAATGTTTAATAGCTATCCATTTTGTTTTTATAAAATATTATTTTACTAAATACTAAACATTATTTTTATTAGTTTATGAGTATTCATCATTTATTTGCTAAAGTAAACAGCCTTTTAATGAAATAGGGAAGCAAGGATTCAAGCAACTGGTTATAAAAATTGATGGAATATCTATATAATTAAATCCACAATGTAAAATAAATTAATGTTTTAATTTTAAATAAACTTGGTTTGTACCAAGTCCATTCACAATTTTAAAAGACATTATACGAACATATAAAATTGTTGTTCTGCAGTATTTTAGTTTGGATATAAATTTACTTTATTTATAGTTTTTAAATTCGCCTTATATGCATTGGTTATATTGATTAGCGTTTTGTTAATTTAATAATTCATTTTGAAAGCCAAAGAAAATAAAATCGAGAAAAAGAAAAAATTGAAAACACTATCACGTAAACTAAAAAAACATAATTAAATTGACACAACTACAGCAAAATACTTATAAAATACACAACTCTGAAAATAAATCAAAAGCAACGTGGGCAATAATTAATAGACCGAAATACAACTATCCGAAAAATTATATTACTAAGATTAACAATCAGAAAAATATCATAACTCAAGCACAAGACATTGCATCGACTTTTAATGAATACTTTGTAAATCAGTCACAAAATTCTTCACCAAGTTTTCAAAGTCACCTTGATCAGATTATGCAAGGTACCGGGCACAACAACTAGTATGTTTATGGGGCCGGTTCTACCTCAAGAGATTGTTAAAATTATAAAATCACTAAAAAACACACATAGTGTACGTTATGATGGCATCTCCACAAAAGTAATTAAGTATATTTCTCATTATCTCTCAGAACCGATGAACCATATTAATTTGAGTATAGTGTTTTGTTTGAGCGGAGTTTTTTCAGAAAAATTTAAACATGCCGTGATAAAACCTCTTTATAAGAAGGGCAATACAGAAGAATTGAAAAATTAACGTCCAATCGCAAGGTTACCAATCTTCTCTAAAATTTTTGAAAAGGTAATATATAAGGAAATCTATAACTATTTGGTTAAAAATGACGCCTTAGCAAAGGAACAAAAAGGATATCAAAAAAGTAAAACAATTTACATGGCAATTTACGATTTTTTGAAACTAATTATTAATTCTGTAGACGAACGAATACCAATCTGTGCGCTTTATATGGATATGACTAAGGCCTTTGACTAAGTAGACCATAAAATTTTACTATATAAATTAGAGATATATGGTCTTAGAGGAAATATTTTTAACTTGTTAAAGTCGTATTTATGTGGCAGAAAGCAGCATACGGAGATAATGCGCATCTGTGAAAAAACGAAAAATGAAATCACATATTATCAATCTTCAGAGCTCATAGTTTTCCGAGGCGTTCCACAGGGAAGTGTGTTGGGCCCTTTGCTCTTTTTGTTATATATAAATAATATGCCTAAACACGTTCCATACCCAATGACATTGTTCGCTGATGATAGCACCTAATTATTAAATATAATGATAAGGATATTTTGAATCAGACACAAATCACGCTTTGGACAAAATAATATTGTGGCTTAATACAAATAAATTATTAGTAAATCTTAAAAAAAACTAGTTTAATGCAATTTTATTTAAGAAATAATAAATTTGGGAATCTGCAAATTAAACAAGAAGAACAATATATAAATGCACCAGAACAGCTAGATTCTTAGGTATAACAATTGATAATAAACTAACCTGAAATCAACAGACGGACACAATTGTAAAAAGGGTGAACTCGCAGGCATACGCACTATTTCATCTATCCAAGATTACCCATATAAAAGCCCTACTGTCTGCATATTACGGGTTAGTTGAATCTATACTTCGCTTTGGTATTATATTTTGGGGCAACAGTAGCGGAGGCCATGCAGTACTTCTTTCACAAAAAAGCTGTATAAGAGCTATGTTTAAATTAAAAAGGAATGAAAAATACGTACCCTACTTTAAAAAATACAGTATTTTAACGTTACCTGCGCTATTAATTCTGGAAGTAGCTGTCTTCGTAAAAGACAACCCCCACCTTTACAAAACGAGATCCGAAGAGCAAACGAGAAATTTAAGTTTTGAAAATCGCTTATGTCTGGAGAAATCAAACACCACTTTAAAACACTCAAGTATAATCTGCATGGCACAACAAATTTATAATAAATTACCAGAGCATGTGAGAAACTGGCCTAAAAGGGAATTTAAACATAAACTTAAAATATATTTATTTAGTTTTATGTGCCCTGCCCACTGCCACTTCAGTTTCGCAATCATTTGTACTATGTCAGTAACTTTGGTTCTCCTAAGGACAATACATAAACAATAATTTATACTTGGTATTGAACATTCTGAAAAAGATAAATTATGTATTTTTCTCGATGTAATATCATAACATTTTATTTAGACCAATCCAATACTTCGAAATGAACGCGATAATAAAGAGCTCTATCCAGAGGATTGAGTCTTCTTATTAAATAATAAAATAGTGATATAAGACAGATGTGTTCTTGCGATAAACTATTTCAGAGCGGGAATTTTTCTTCTTGTGATCAAGTTAAACTGAAATACCTTAATATTATTTATTTATAATTAATTTCTTTTAATAGTCTAAAACCACAAACTTCGGATTAATTTGCTATGCAATAGCGCCAATTTCTTTAACCTATTATCTAACTTTTCACAGATACACAATATAATATAAGAACTATCTTGAAACAGTGAAAAAGTGTTTTTTTCATCAACTCAATTTTCTAGCCAAAAATATTTTTGATTAATATATCATAAATATTTTTTCTCGTGTGCTACGATTCATGAGAATGAATCGGTTTTCATTTTTCTCTAACCCTTTCGCATCAAACCACCGCCAATTCGCCATAAAGCAAAGGCTTCAAGGCGTATATCAAGTATTTTGAATATATTTCCGTTTATTTAAACCCGAACATTGGGTATGTTTCAATTTCCCTTACGACTTAAGCTCCGGATACTGAGAAAGCAATGGCTTATTTAGTCTGCGGCTAAATCTGTGACTCGGGTCCAGGAATTGATTTCTCTTAGAACTTTGAAATAGTCTGTCATTTATAAATATTAGTTATTTATGCAACTGTTGTGTAATAAGGGGTATTAAAACACGAATGTGGGTGATAATAGTATCACATGAGTGTTTTAATAGCTAATTATCAACAGTTGCGTTCAAGACTTTATCTACACCCATAATATTAATCCTCTTCAAAAGATTCTGAAGCAGTTAGCTTACTGCTAATGTTGTACTGAATTTCACTACAATACTCGTTTGGATGATGTAATGGTTATTATGACATTGATGTTTTAATGTTGGTAATAAGCTAACTGTTTTAGAATCTTTAATAGAGGATTTAAAAAATGGGTGTAGATAAAATATATTACATTATGTAGCCACCGTATTTCAGTATACTTTGCGGTGATTTACAATTTATTACTCAACTTTAAAACACTTGAAATAATAACACAAGCGTTCGTATGTTGTTGATAAATAGTCTTAACTTTTATGTTATAATGGTATTCTGAAAAGTAACACCAAGATATAAATAGGTATTAATGGATTTTATAACAGATTTATTTCCATTGTCACTTGCAGTTCGATATATATAACTTCAAACCATTTGGCTGAATGCGCATTAAGTGCAGTGCCAAAGAAAGAAAAAAAATACTTCACACTACACACACGTTAAATTCAACGACTAACTCACGGTGCCAAAAACTAACTCTAAAATTAAATCAAATTTAGTACTAGCATTGAAATTGAAACAAATACACTACTTAATTACCGTGACAAAAATGACAACGAAATAAAGATAAAAATAAAATCAAAGTTAGGAAAAATCAATAAAACTTTTTCAATCTCATCCCAGTGCAAAGGAAGAAAATTCATTTTTTACGGAACCTTGCGAAATCAATTAACTGGAAACCGCGTTAATTAACGTTTGAGTTGAGTTTATAATAAACAATATTGCAATATCTGATATCGTGGAAGATAGATTAAACATTGGTTCAGTACACTATATCAATGTAAATTTTATTAACAAATAATTGTATTTAAAACAAACACGGCTCATAATATGTTCCGGTTCATTCATTGATTGAGCTATTATTAATAATACTCTGTGGTTAATCATTAGCTGATTAATCATTGGAAGATTAACTATTTGCAGTTCCTTAAAGTTAAATTGATCATTTTTATTTAATTATTATTGTGGATAATTTAAATTGTTTATTTATCCAGATGTTTTTTATTTGCGCTTATAACCTCCAAAGTAAAATGTGGCTATTAGTTTAAATTACGAAGAATTTAAGAAATATAAAATTTGCTTAAATAAGTTATACGGCTAGAGAGACCGTGACAGTGGTGAAAATGTCGAAAAAATTGAGTTTTGAACTTACTTCTATTTTGAGCAATGCACACGACCATGTGTCATACAAATAGCGAGTCTAAGACGTAGCTTGTCACACTAATAATAATAATATTATAATAATATTAATGATAGCAAATATTCCTGGCCTGTTTTTATCGATTTTCTAACAGCAAGGGACTCTATCTTGTCCTATAAATTATCTATGAAAATTTGTTCACTGACAGTAACAACAATGATATTGTTAGCTTTGTTGACATTGAAATACTTGACAAGTGGATGGGCACATGATGTGCATGTGGGCAGTGGTGAGATCCGTAACACTAGGGCACACCAGGGGACAGGGACTAAGGGTCTTGTCAGCCTTTAGATTGTGAGAATGCTCTTGTCTTAAGGTCCATAAGTTGTATCGGCCTCGTAAAAAAATCACTTCATAGTTATTTTTAATAGGTTCCCGCTACTACTGAAATACATTTTCATCCTCAAACGTTTTATATTACTATCTACTATACTGCAAGTACCAATAACAGATATGTACCGTATCGAAATAACAAGAGTTTTTAATTATGTCGTAATCAAGAACGTCGAGTCATGGGCAAGTACGAAGATGTTTCGGTGCTCGTCTTGAAACGGGTGTAATCGGCGTGCGGTGCGAAAGCGGTCGGGATCGGGCGCGGGATTGAGCGTCGAGCAGGCAGTCGGGGAGGAGCTATCCAGCGAAGCGGTTGTGTCGCACGCGCATGCTAGTAACGCCACGTTCTTATTGTACTGTATTGTGAAGTTTACCTACCATTACATTTGTTCCGTTTATAATACTGTGTTTTACTTGCTGTCGTGTTCAACGCTCACAAAAAATGAAGATCTTGATTATGAGACCAGCCTTGCACCGACATATATATAAGAGAGGGGAAAAATAATAATATATCTTTTATTTAAGGTAACAAACATACATAATTTACGTTGACAGCAGCATTAGTCTTTCGGACTGTGTCTCAGTATTCAGCGCCCAGACTCCAGACAATTTTGATTATGCTTATGTTTACAATAATAAATGGAATACAATACAAGAATACTACAACTAAGCGCGGGTGTGTGTGTGAGTGTGTGGTGTGTGTGTCTATGTGGGTTTACTCGCAGTGTATGAACTAGATCAACTCTTCAACTTCGTTGCATGTAAGACCAAGAAGCCATTTAGAAATGTTGTTTTTGGGCAAGAGACTCATGTCGTGGCGACTCATCGAGGCAACTGTCCATGCGCGCGGTTGTAGAATGCAGACGTCAACATGACGCAGGTGGAATTTCGCATTTTGACTTAATGTGGTGGGAGTAGGCTGCTCGCAACCGGAGCAATTCCTCTGAGCATTCCCCGTGATAAATGCGGTAGAAGATGCAGATATAACCCACATTTCTACGCAACGCAAGCAATGTCGGTAACTTTAGTACGTTCCTACGGATCTCCATTTCTGATTCGATCTCGCAGGAAACTCCGAGCCCTCCATTGCCCTCTGAGCGACCATGAGATTTCTCATAATTAGCGATCACGTCTGCGTACATAAGTGGTCTTCGTTTGTGGTAGCGTTGCTTATGTGGCTGCTACCATAGCCACCACGAGCGGGGCCGCCGGGGACTGGCGGCCGGGGCCTTATTGTGTCTGTCATGTTTGAGGGATTTGCCATAATCACCACGTTTGTCTGGCGGGTTGGCGATCGCAGTAGATGGTATGCTCGAAAGATGCAGCTGCCTATCCTCCGTTGTGTGTATCCCTTAGTCGCCTCTTACAACACCCTCGGGAGGCGACGGTTTGGTGCTATTCTGGTGCGACACCACACACAAACAAAAATATGCACACTATAACTATAATACTAAGTGTGATTTGTCTGTTTTTTTATATATAGATGATATTTGTAGCAAGTACTAAATAATGTTTTTCTATTAAACAAACTCGTGATAAAATTATTAAAACTCGCTTTCTGATAAAAAAAAACAATCATCCGAAACTGAATGCTTCACAACTGAAGCCGAAAATAATAACAAAATACAATACAATTAAAAAATATTAAAATATAATAATCATACAAAATATTTACGAAAATTGGGGCATTGCTTTATTAAGTCTAAATAGGTTCTCGCCGACCGTATCGTAATAAATTATAAAGTTTTGTATTTCATTTAAGCAAAGAGAGCTGAGCTTTAGTGGTTTTTCCATCCCGTCAAGAATTATTTCATCATAATTGTTTGGTTTATTTGCTTCTGAATATGCAATAAACAATCCTTATCCTAATAATTGAGGATACTTTCACAACTCACTTATTATATCTTGAAAGTCAAATTGTGAAGATTATGTGCCTGTACTACTTAACTTTTTATTAGTTATATAATACTTAGATTAAGAAGTTGTCTCCACTACGCTCCAACTAAATACCGCAGCATAATAATTATGATACTACTTTGTCTAGTCGTTAAAAGTAATATGTAACTTTTTTCAAATTGATTTTTGACCTAATTTAATCATTCATTTCTAAGGAACACACTACAATTTATATCTTAGATAACTCACAATCTTAATGTAAGAGTAGAACTGGAATTTTGACTCTCGCGATATTAAGTCTGAGATATATACAGAGTACTCAGACATTCTCTGACTTTAGGTAGGTACTTAAAACTCAGCTGAGTTGAATGCTGAGCTTAAGCTAAGACAGCCCAATAGAAAGGTCAAGTACACGATTCATTATACACAGTACATTGTCGATTATTATTAAACAAACTTTTACAATAGAAAGTATACTAAATTATAACATTATCTAAAACTTATCTTATTATAAGTTTTTGAAATAAGTGGAAATCGATGAATAATTTATGCGAAATGCGGACTTGATAATTATTTGGTATGATAAACGGAACGCATTTTTAGATGCGTGACAGCTATTGGTGACAGCAGAAGGTGTATAATACGGGAAATTTAAAACGTTGAACAACTGCTGTTGTGATTACGCAAAGTAATTGTTGATCTCCTTTTTGTTCGGCTTATAGTTTCTCCTGAGTCGTCGTTATGGTGGACTTAACTGCAAGCTAAGCTTAAGCTTAACTTAACTCAAAGCGATGTTTATGAATACGGACTTTGACTCAACTCGCTAGGTAAGTCTGAGCAAAGTATTAGTTCGCTCTATAGATTTCAGCGTCAAACTGAGAATACAGATATAGAAGTTCCTATTTCTGACATCATCATCAGCCGGTAGACGTCCACTGCTGGACAATGGCCGCCCCCAAAGATTTCCACGACGATCAATCCTGCGCCGCCCTCATCCAACGTATTCTGGTGATTTTGACCAGATCGTCGGTCCATTTTGTAGGGGGCCTACCAACACTACGTCTTCCGGTACGTGGTCGCCATTCGAGGACTTTACTGCCCCAACGGACAGATCCGTCGAGCTATGTGCCCTGCCCACTGCCATTTCAGTTTCGTAATCATTTGGGCTATGTTAGTGACTTTTTCTGTATGTTTATTATATTTAGATACAAAGGCCTATAAAGTAAATAAGTATCGCGTTGAGGATGTTTATCACGCTTATAAAGCAAGCGAAAATAGGCGCAATAAAGTGTCAAATTGTCTGTAATAAGGTTAAGTTTTATTTGAGCCGTTTCGCGACCCATCTTGGCATCTGCGGCAACCATCGGGAGTTTAATGGTAGCCACGTTTTATATGTTCAAATCTGATGTTTATCGCAAGACATATAAATGTTTGTTATTTAAATTAACTCTTAAGTTCCATGTGATACCTATTCTATTCAATGAATGTTTCATTTATTAGAGAACTTTTAGTTAAGAATTACCGTCTCGATTTATATAAATACATCTGAAATTATTAGTAATAATTATAATTCTTAATTCTTTAATAATAGTATTTGTAGTGCCACTCAGAAATTTTCGATATTTCAAGAATCCTGAGCAGCACTGAAATGTAATGGGCAGGACGTATCAATTACCATTACTTGAACTTTCTGCTCATCTCGTTCCTTATTTTCATAAAAAAAACACCCTCCTAAATCTCGCCAATCTTATTTATATCAACAAAGTAGCTAAGAAAATAAGCCTATCTCAAAATTCCCCAACGTAAACTTTTACATCTAATGTGCTTTGATTATTTAAAGAATGAATGTTGTCGGGGTCATTCTCTCCGACGGCTACACTCCAGTCAAAGTGCCCATCATCATTACAGTTAATTCGAAGGACGCAAAACTTTGCTTATAAAATAATGCAGAAGCGAAAATATATTTGGATATTGGTTTTTCCAACAAACTCGTACTGTATAACATACACTATGATTTAATTACTCTAAGGTTTAAAAATACGTCTGGCGCTAATTCAAGTACTTATTTTACTCGCTTTATAGCCATTTTCAACGGTCTTTTTTAAATGGAAAAGGATGAGAAACGAGAGGAAGTTCACGTGGTGTTAAGTGATCACCGCCGCCCACATTCTCTTACAACACCAGAGGAGGAGGCGTTGCCGGCCTTTAAGGAAGGTACCCATGTCATATCGTCCCGGAAATACCGCACAAGAAAGTTCGTTCCACAGCTTTGTAATAATATGTGGAAGAAAGCTCCTTGAAAACTGCACTGTGGAAGACCGCCACACATCCATATGGTGAGGATGATATTCTAATTTGTAGCGTGTCGTGCAAAGGTGGAATTCGGCGGCAGGAATCAGAAGAAACTCTTCGGAAAATGCGGTAGAAGAAAAACAATGTCTAGTGACATTTTGTTAAATCAAATTTATTTTCAAAATTGCTTCTGGTACACACAGATATGGACTTATATTTTAAATATTATTCTGTTTTGACTTCTTAATAAGAAAGAAATATTATATTTTTAGTTCACAAAATATAAAATTTGAAAACAAAATTTTATGAACAATGTGGGACTCGAACCCACGACCTCTCGCGTTCCGTGCGAGTGCACTTCCAACTGAGCTAACCGTTCGAGTGACGTATCGTCATAAAATCTTGTATGCTTTTTTCAACTCTTAGGTTGTTGCTTCATCTACAGGATCTACTTAACACATGATAACCTGCTCAACCCCAATATTTGCATATTAGGAATTTGACTTGAGATGTCGCTCTTGTAAATCTAAACAATTTGTTATGTTTTTTAAAGTGATAACCCTCACTTATGGGATTAATACACAAATAAAAATTTAAAGTGTTTTTAGTTCTTCAATACATTGAGCGTCTGAGCTTATCTTATAAAGGTCCATTAAGACGGAGAGATTTTCTCATCTCGAAAGTACGATTATTGAAAATATTTTTTTCGCTTATACATTCTCTCTTCTTCCTAGTCGACTTTGGCGACAATTGCCTCGTAATGAAATATTTTTGTGTCCATTGTTTCTGCTCTTCTAAGGCAAGAAGTAATTAAACGGCAAATGACAAAAAGTTGTTAAAAAATGGATAGGTAGAAGAAATAATTTGGGAGATTAAAAAGATAAATAAAAAAAAATAATTTTAAGAACAATGTCTTGAAACATAAACTTGAAAAAATATCACATGTGGAAATGGGATAGATGGACCTCAGAGCCAACTATGTGGGAAGAGCCAAAAGGAAAAAGGAGAAAAGGACGTCCTCAGAAAAGGTGGATAGATACAATAATATAGAAACATAAAAGTGACAGTAGGAAACTTATGGGAAAATATATCAATTAACAGTGAGGCATGAAACAAGCTGAGGAGGGCTATACCCAAGAAGGGGTTCCAATCAATAATTATGAAGAAAGTACATAACAACAGTTATTAATACAAATAAAATTTTTTATTTTTCATATTTAATTTTATAAAATATAGATATTATATACTTAATATGTAAAAAATTGTAACAATATTATACATTAGTAATATTTATTATTATGGATGTAATCTTAGATGATAATTAATGTAGTATACCTGAAAGAATGTAAATTAATAGTAGATTGGAAATAAAAAGGTTTTATTGTTATTATTTTGACATTAAAAGTTAATATTATTTTATTATATTATGGCGATTATTGCATGTGATACGTGTGCGTACTCTTGATCGGAGCGAAACGTTCGAGAAACTCTCTCCGTGTAAATGGACCATAAGGAGAGCATTCTACACTCAAATAGCCTCAACCACAAATGAATTCCAAAAAATGGTAGTAGTGTTGTGAGAAATATAAATTACACAAAATAGATGAAATAAAAACATGCTTTCACCGCAATTGACAAATAATTCCACCTTATACCAGTTTTAATAGTAACCTTTGTGGTTTTTTAAATGATAATTTGACCTAGTTTGTATTTTAGTAATATGTAATATGATAAATAAATTAAAAAAAAAGTTTTGCCAATCATTATCATCTAGAATATTTGTAAGGTTTGGGAGTTCTAAATACGATGATTCAACGCTTTTGTAATAACAAACCAAACACCGTCTAAAACTTTAAAGACAAAACCAATAAATTACCGATGTTATATTTACGAGACAAATTAAATTTGCAAAGTTTTGTTCGGTAATTGTAAATAAATAACAGATTACCTGAAGCGTCGCGTCGCTTCAAATGTATTATCCGAGTTTACGTTGAAATGAGAACCAGTTGTGAAGTGGTTATTTCACAGGATTATTTGAGCAAAGATATTTCGGGCTCACACTAATTAAGCGTGGGTTGTTTTGAAATATAGACCCACTGGTGATGTATAATTATTATGTAAATTATTATTTTATGTTGTTTATGTAATATCTAGATCTAAGAGTTTAATATAAAGACGAGTATGATAATAATATCGTTGTGCGTATTAACGTATTGTGACACGATTATTTCTCAAACACATATTCAACTTAATTCAAATTCAAACATTTTTATTCAAAATAGGATATAAAATCACTTATTGAAAATCAAAAACGATCAGCCATTCCACAAGTTATGCCTCAGATCTGAGAACTTCTTCTTTTTTAAATATTTCGTCCCAATAAAATTTAGTACAATAGACCGAGTAGTAGGCTTAAATGTATGCTTGTTCCTGGTGATAACATAATAATTATCACACTTTCTAGCAAATTCGCTAACGTGGATATAAACATATATAATATTATCAAGAATATATTGAGATGACACTGTTAAAATGTTTATTTCTTTAATTTTTTTTCTTAACGATTCTTAAAGGATCTAGATCTTTCTATTAAAAAAATTAATGAACAGTTTTTATTTTTTTAACGATTTTCTTATAATATGTATGGTTTATCGATGCATGTTAGTATAGTATAGCTAGTCTAATATTTTCTATACTATACTTTTACCAGTGGGGGTCCCCTTAGCTTAGGAAGCCGGCTAGATTATGGGTACCACAACGGTGCCTAATTCTGCCGTGAAGCACTAATGTGTAAACATTACAGTGTTTTGGTCTGAAGGGCACCGTAGCTAGTGAAATTACTGGGTAACAAATGAGACTTAACATCTTATGTCTCAAGGTGACGAGCGCAATTGTAGTGCCGCTCAGAATTTTTGGGTTTCTCAAGAATCCTGAGCGGCACTGTATTGTACTGGGTGGGGCTTTCAATTACCATCAGCTGAGCGTCCTGCTCGTCTCATCCCTAATATTCATAAAAAAAAATACTAGTAACGACCCTCTCGTCCCGCCCGTGTCCCTCCCATTGCCAGCACGTTTCAGTCACTAAATCTAATTTTCAATGTAACTGTAGAAGTGGGAGAGTCACGCAGCCGTCTTTTGACTTCAGCACAATCGGGCCAGACTCGTCCGGGTTAATTACCACACTCGCACAGAATACCGGCGTGAAGTAGCGGCCTAGTGCCGCTATGTTTCGCATAGGTTAGTGTCGAGGACCGGAGGCCATTCCCCCCCCATCCCCAATAAAGATTATGAAAGCGGTCCCTAAAGAGATAGTACCCCAGGAGGGTACCGGCTCTACCAGAGTCGGTGAATCCCTCCCCGAGCACTCTAGCTCGGGCTGCCCTTCGTATTCTGGGGAGGGCACAGTACCGCGCATGACCAAGGACAAACGAGGCAGTAACACCACGGCACCCCGCTCCACACTCAACGTGGACTTTTGCAATATCAGGGGAATTCACTCCAACTTAAACGCCGTCCACCACCACCTTGAGACGGCGAAGCCGGCCTTGTGTTTCCTTACGGAGACGCAGATATCTCGACCTAGCGATACGTCATATTTAACGTACCCCGGGTACAAAATTGAGCACAATTTTTTGCCTCATGCCGGGGTATGTGTGTACGTTAGGGAGGATATCTGCTGTCGCCGTCTCGGCAATTTTGAGGGTAGGGACCTGTCCACTCTCTGGCTCCGCGTAGATTTAGAGGACCGCGTCCGCATCTATGCGTGTGTCTACAGGTCCCATAGTGGTAACGCAGAAACCGATCATCTCATGGGCTGCGTTCAAGCGGCAATTGACGACGTGCTTGCACAGATCCACTCCGCTGAAATCGTAGTCTTGGGTGATTTCAACGGGCACAATGCCGAATGGCTTGGATCACGTACCACAGACTACGCAGGGCGATCTGTGCATAATTTTGCATTGGCGTACGATCTGTCCCAATTGGTTGAGTCGCCAACGCGGCTCCCGGATGTGGATAGCCACATGCCGTCCTAATTAGATCTTCTGCTGACTACACATCCCGATGGTTACCAGGTCATTGTCGACGCCCCTCTCGGAACGTCCGACCATTGCCTGGTCAGGAGTGTAGTGCCTATATGACGCCCACGTCGCAGACCACCAGCGACCCGCCGCGTTTGGCACTACAAGTCAGCAGATTGGGATAGGATGCGTTCCTTTTTTGCATCCTACCCTTGGAGCAGGGTTTGTTTCCCTTCGGATGATCCTAGTGCCTGCGCCGTTGCAGTAGCCGATGTGATACTGCAGGGCATGGATATGTTTATACCAAGCTCTGTAGTACCGATCGGTGGCAGATCACAGCCCTGGTTCGATGTGTCAGTTAAAGCAGCATCTGACTGCAAAAAACAGGCGTATCGAACTTGGGTTGCGGCGCTGGGCACAAAGGATCCGAACTGCATAGTTCTAAAGTGGAAATACAACCGTGCTTCCAGATTTTTTAAGCGGCAAATCGCCCGTGCAAAGTCAAAACACGTCGTCAAAATCGGCGAGCAGCTTTCCAGTTACCCGACCGGAACACGCAAGTTCTGGTCGTTGTCGAAAGCTGCTCTTGGTAACTTCAGCCAGCCGTCCATGCCGCCGTTGCACATGAGGAATGACACCCTGGCCCATACGGCAAAAGAGAAAGCCGATCTCCTGTGCGCTCTTTTCGCCTCCAACTCGACTCTTGACGACAACGGAAAAACACCGCCGACCATCCCGCGGTGTCGGGATGGTCGCTGTCTGTTTTCGTTGGACGTCAGGAAGTCGAGCGGGCCGGATGGCATTTCTCCAATCGTGCTTAGAACGTGTACCCCTGAGTTGACGCCGGTGCTAACGCGTTTATTCCGGCACTCTTATTCCAAAGGCGTAGTCCCAAAATCATGGAGAGCATAATTAGCCGACAGCTCTATGTATACCTAGAGGGTCACCAGTTGATCAACGACCGACAATACGGGTTTCGCCATGGTCGGTCGGCAGGTAATCTTCTGGTATACCTAACACATAGATGGGCTGCGGCTATTGAAAGCAAGGGGGAAGGCCTGGCAGTTAGCCTGGATATAGCGAAGGCCTTTGATCGTGTATGGCATAAGGCGCTCCTCTCTAAACTTCCATCATTTGGGCTTCCCGAGTGCTTGTGCAAGTGGTCCTCCAGCTTCCTCACTGGGCGCAGCATACAGGTCGTTGTCGACGGAGATTGCTCGAACCCGAAGCCAGTGAATGCTGGAGTGCCCCAAGGCTGTGTGCTATCTCCTACGCTGTTTCTTCTGCATATCAATGATATGTTGGACACCTCCAACATTCATTGCTATGCAGATGACAGCACTGGTGATGCCGTATACACGGGCCATGCACGTCTCTCTCGGGAAATCGTCGACCAGTGCCGGGAGAAACTTGTGTCTTCTATCGAGTCCTCTCTTGAGAAGGTCGCGGAATGGGGTAAATTGAACCTTGTCCAATTTAACCCCCAGAAGACTCAAGTTTGCGCGTTTACCACTAAAAAAACCCCATTTTTCGCATCACCGCTCTTCGACAACACTTCCCTAAAAGCCTCGCCTAGTATCGGAATACTGGGTCTCGAAATCTCGAGCGATTGCCAATTCGGTGGCCATCTGGAGGGCAAAGCCAAATTGGCTTCAAAGAAACTGGGCGTCATTAATAGAGCACGGCAATACTTCAAGCCGGCCCACATTCTAGCGTTGTACAAAGCGCAGGTCCGGCCACACATGGAGTATTGCTGTCATCTCTGGTCTGGCGCACCCCAGTATCAGCTCGATCCATTTGACCGCGTGCAACGCAGAGCAGCGCGAATTGTCGGGGACCCAGTACTCTGTGAACGGCTGGATCACTTGGCGTTGCGTAGAGACGTCGATTCATTGTGTGTCTTCTACCGCATTTATCACGGGGAGTGTTCCGAAGAGCTGTTTTACCTAATTCCTGCCGCCGAATTCCACCTTCGCACGACACGCCATAAGTTAGGATATCATCCTCACCATCTGGATGTGTGGCGGTCCTCCACAGTGCGGTTTACAAGGAGCTTTCTTCCACGTACTACAAAGCTGTGGAATGAACTTCCTTGTGCGGTGTTTCCGGGACGATACGACATGGGTACCTTCAAAAAAAGCGCGTACACCTTCCTTAAAGGCCGGCAACGCTCCTATGATTCCTCTGGTGTTGCAAGAGAGTATGGGCGGCGGTGATCACTTCACAACAAGTGACCCGTACGCTCGTTTGTCCTCCTATTCCATAAAAAAAAAACTCTTTGGGAAATGTTTGAACCGAAATAACTTTTGATCTCGATCACTTAGAAACTAAAAATCAACTATTTTCTTTTCTAAGCTTATCTCATCAAAATTTTTTTTACAATTTCAAATTATTTCGGTCGACGAATCAGCCTAGCTATCCAGAAATGCTGCCCCTTACGATTATAATGTAATCTACGCTTCCCCGTATAATGTAATCCTAGTATTGTAAATGTAGTGATAAGATATATTTTGTTTGAATAAATAAATATACTAACGAAAAAAACAACAATAAATAAATTAATTTACAAAACCAGTGTAGGTAGATCCTAGTAGTATAATATTATTTTCTGATGAAGATCTTTACATAGGTATTTTATTGGGTCTATATTATAGACCTTTTACGCTTGCTGTAGAATAAAATTTCCAATGCCATTTTGTGTTTTTTATGAATAGAACTGATATAGTACAGCGCAAACTCGAGAAGAAAAAAAAACTACACTTAAAAAAACCGACTTCATAAACTAATAGGTATCAAATAACTAAAAATTTAATTTAATACACCTCTTACGTAAACCTTTGCCTTTAATATTAATAAAATACTATTATTTAAATGTGCTACCTACTGATAGGTTTTAAGTCGATGCGCACAAAAATTTTCATAAAAAATGTTAATAAAATGAAAACTACTGGACCAAACTATGTAAAATTTTTATGGGACCAAATGCCATCTATTCCTCATCGAACTTAAGAAGAATTACGGTAATCGCTTCATAAATCTCAGAGTAATCGGTGTATATACATAAAAAAAATATAGATCGAATTGAGAACCTCCGCCTTTTTTAAGTCGGGAAAAAATTAAGTACGAATTGTGCATAATATATATAATGTGTACTATACAAATGATATTATCTGCTACATATCACCAAACAATTAACAAAATTGCATTCGTACAATATTTTCTGATAAAACTGAAAGGTAATTTATATCGGCGGTGGATTCCTATTATTCTCTTCTGTTACAAGCATAATGGTACCCAGCGGTAATAATAATATTTATTGTTGATATCTGAATGTATCTTTTAATAATTACTCTTTTTACTATGAGTGCGTTAATATTCATCTTATTTTATCAAAATAGTTTTTTCATAATCAAATTCAAATTCAAATGCTTTTATTCAAAATAGGATGTGACATCATATTTTGAATAACAAAAAATGTGTGATAGCACACATTCCAAAACGAATTCCTCAGACCTGAGAAGAATGGGCGCAACAAACTCAGCGGGCTTTTCTTTTTCATTAAAAAATATGTTTTAAAAGTAATATTGTGCAATTCAACTTATTATTTAATAGCCTGAGGGCGGTCGCTCCATTCCCAATCTGTGGTATCATTAAGAAAGTCATTTATGTTATAATAACCTTTACCACACAAACGTTTTTTAACAATTCTTTTGAATAATGTAATACTTTTGTTTTCAACATTTTCTGGGATCTTGTTGTAAAAATATATATGCATCGCCCCACATTAGAATAACTAACTCGATCCAGCCGAGCATCAGGCATTATAAGTTTATGTCTGTTCCTGATGTTAATATTATGGTTATGACAATTTCTAGCAAATTCACTTATGTTCCTATGAACAAACATTACATTATCAAGAATATTTTTAGAAGCAACAGTCACGATGTTAATTTCTTTGAATTTTGCTCTCAATGATTCTTTAGGACCTAGGTTATAAATACTATAGCTCTTCTGCAGCACAAAGATAGTATTAATATCGGCTGCACTGCCCCATAACAATCTATAGGACATAATACTATGAAATAACTAAAGCATATTAGTCGCTACTAATATGTATTATTATATTATTGCACGCGTACGAAGTCACGGGTAAAAGCTAGTATCGAATATAATAAACATCAAGTTATAGTAAATAGTTATACTTACTGATAGAATCATGTCTAAGTCCCATTCTATGAGGGATATGTAATGGATATGGATATCTTATGATACTGTAAATTTTTATACATAAGAAGAGGATAGACGACCATACATGTCTACCAGATTGAATGTAATCACCGCGGTCCATACTCTTTTTTAACTAACTCCAGAGTTACCAACCTTATAAAGCGTACTAATCATCTAATATATAAAATTCTCGTGTAGCGGTGGTGACCAAACTCCTCCGAAACGGCTGAAAAGATTTGTAGGAAGTTTTGTGCGCATATCGGGTAGGTCTGAGCATCGACCAACATCTAGTTTTTTTGAAGTGAAGCTTATTTAGCGGCGTTGAGCAATTTCCTTGGGATGGATATAAAATGTTAAACTCGCGTCAGGACACGCCGTGGCCTGATCGGAAATTTTTAAGACAGTCGTTGAAATTATGGTAGAAAGAATTATACTTCTAACTAATTAAACGAGTAGCTATGGCTATTTCAACTTAATGATCATACAGTCATTGGACCATTGACGGTTGAATCATTGTGATTGCGAAGCCGAAACACAGCGAGGTCGATGGATCGTATCTCAGCCATGAAATATTTTTACAGTGTATTATTTGGTTTTTAAAAAGCTTTGTCATCAGAAAAAACTCTCCCTAAGGCGATAGTAACTCTTGTATTTCTTTGTTACAAAAGATTTTGTTTAATTTTTTTTATTGTTTCTTATTTCAGCTACCATAAACCTATTATATCAGTTGTAGAGATAGGCGATGATGATGCTGGTAATGAAGATGGGAAAGAATTGTTGAAATTATGGATGAAAGTTAATTTTTCTGAGAGATAATTTTTTTAATGTGAAATAATTGTGTTAATTGTGAAGTGTTAAAGATTTAATGTAATATAAATCGTCATTCTTGTGTTCGATAGTAATATAAAGTATTTAACCACATAAATGCTAGTACTTTTATTCTGATACTTAAAGCAATTCGTGTTAAATTATTCCCTAACCATTCCAAAATATTCAAAATTGCACGACGTTAATGTTCAAGTTTATACTTCTGCCGGCAGTCCCGGAGTGAAACCATTTTTTTGCATTTTTTAAATTTACACTGGCCTGCAAAAGTAAGTATCACACTTTTCAAATTAAATTTTTTTCTTAACTATAGAAGGTAGAGATTTAAGATTAAAAACGTTTTGTTGCAAATTTTATAGGCTTTAATTCTTAGAAACTAAAATTATACATTAGTAACATTTTTAACTTAAAAAAGATAAAACAATGAAAATAGACATTATTAGTTTAGTGTAAAAAAATTCAACTAAAATGTATTACATGTTATTTAATTTTTAATAACTGGTATTGCCTCCTCGAGCTCTGTTTACAGCTTCGAGCCGGTTTGGCATACTGAACACTAGGTTTCGGAGCCGATGTTAGGGAATATTCTCCCATTCTTCTACCAGGGCCTGCTTTAGTGCCCTGAGGGTAGCAGATGGTGGTCTGCGATTTCTGACTAGCCTCCCAAGCTCATCCCAGGCGTGTTCAATCGGGTTGAGATCAGGACTTCTTGATGGCCAAGCCATCACGCTGATACGGACCTCCTGAATATACTCTTGTACGATATGAGCCGTGTGTGGCCGGGCATTATCATGCATCAGCATCGATCCATCACCCATATTTGCTAAATACGGCCCTGCATACTCATTGAGAATCTCTTGAGCATATCTTTGCCCAGTGAGAGTGCCATTTTCTATGGCTACTAGCTCTGTGGGACCTTCTGAAGATATGCCAGCCCATACATGTACACTGCCTCCACCGTATTGGACTCCTTCTGAGATGCAGGCTTGAAGGTATCGCTCACCAGATCGCCTGTAAACACTTCGCCTTCCATCAGAAGTGTAAAGGGAGAATCGAGACTCATCTGCAAACAAAATGCTTGACCATTCTTCTTCATCCCACTGCATGTGTTCACGGGCGTATCGCAGTCTCGCTACTCGATGCTGTCTCTCGAGTTTTGGGCCACTCGCTGGTCTTCGGGGTTTCAAATTTGCTTCAGCAAGTCTTCTCTCACTGTACTGTCACTAATGTAGTCCCTCCGGGTCTGAAGTAGCTGTTGCTGCACTTCAACTGCATTTTGGTGGCGATTTCTTAACACAGTGGAAATAATATAACGATCTTCTCGGGCACTGGTTCACCTGGGTCTGCCATTACAAGGTCTCCTCAGATGGTGTCCAGTCTCTTCGTACCTTCGCTTTACCTTCTGGACGATTCGTACCGTCACACCCACCTTTCTTGCAGTTCGACGCATACTGATGCCTAGTTCCAGAAAAGCCATGATCCAAGCACATTCTTCAACTGAAAGAGGCATGATAAATAAAGGTTATGTGCTTTTTAGCATAAATTTTTAAAACAAGAAGTTCGATCTTGAAAAAAATTTAAAACAGAAAGAAAAATATGAATGGTAAATTGTAATTCGGAAACGTCCACTTTGAAAAAGGAATGGTTTTGTTTTTGAAGTCTTTTTTCAGCCAATTTTCAAAAGAAGGTTACCGACTATAAAGTTTTTATGTACAAAATTAAATTCTCTTTGGAGTCCTTTTTATTTCGAAAGTATATCTTGTGAACTTAAAACAATATCCCAATTTTAAAAGTGTGATACTTACTTTTGAAGGCCAGTGTATATGACGTATGGGTATTTTTTTATGAAAATAAGGGACGAGACAAGCAGGACGTTCAGGTGATGGTAATTGATACGCCCTGCCCATTACAATGCAGTGCCGCCCAGGATTCTTGAAAAATCTAATAAATTCTAAGCGGTACTACAACTACGTTAGTCACCTTGAGACATAAGATTTTAAGTCTCATTTGCCCAGTAATTTCACTAGCTACGGCGCCCTTCAAACTGAAACACAGTAATGCTTACACAATACAGCTTCACGGCAGAAATAGGCACCGTTGTGGTACCCATAATCTAGCCGGCATCCTGTGCAAAGGAGCCTCCCACTGGTAATACAACGATTGCTACAAGCTAGTAATCTCATAAACGAATATAATATAAATTCGATAACAGAAAACAAATTAGTACGGGGCGGACGTAGATGGACAGAGAATTTACATATATCGTAAAATGAGTTAAAAAAAAGCGTCGATGGCACAATGGGTTGAACTGTTGACTCTTATCACAAAGCCCACGATTTGATCCCCACCACGAACCAATGTGTTTTCGGTTTTCGAATTCATATGAACGTTTATTAGACGTTTTATAAGGTCAGCAACGATCTTGTGATTTCTTTTGTGTATGAGAGAAAATGGAAGAGAGTATGGGCTCCGGTGATCTCATACCATCAGGTGACCATAAGGGTCACTGATGGAATGCCGCACGTTTGTACTGCTCTTCAATAAAAAATGTAAAAACATCTGGGGAGGCAGACCAAGTATGTAATACGTTTACTGAAATAAAAATTAACCCAAATTAACATTATTAAGAAATGAAATTATAATGAATTTAAGATGAAATAGATTGACAGTAAACTATAAGATAATACATCAACACAGAAAGGTAGACCACAGTTTGAAAACAGAATGCTCGAAATGTAATGCACTAAAGAATGACATTAAATCATTGAAGATGGAGCAATTCACCAGGTGTTTCAGTAAGCAAAGTGCATTTGGAAGGTTTTTTATTGGCGGATTAGTCCATTACGAATATACATTGCAATACCCTGCAGAAGGGGCAAAAGGGGCACTCTGGGCTGCATTTACATTTGCTTACCCTAACTTTGTGAACTTACGTATTGCTTTTATACAGTTTCTACGTTATAGCACGGACTAGTAAAAAAATAAGGACTCCGTGTCACGTTACATAACAGTGTAGCAACAAAACAAGCCGATTTACGTGTAAATACATAGCCCCACGCACACACTTACACCGATGGCGGCCATTATGAGAATTGCAATCGTCTGTGACAGACCAGTTTTCGTCTCAATAAAATATTTTAAAAATGCCATCGTGCATTGTGAAAAGGTGTAAAAACGATACTATATAAGTATTTGTGGCCCTATATGATTATTTAAGGGAGAAAAAGTTGTATAACTAGTATCCCCCGTAACCGCACACACACTAGCATAACGGTGCGTCACTTGCTAATATCACGGCGCGGAGTACTTCTTTTTTTACTCGTCCGTGCATTATATTATAATATTTTTTTAAGTTATTCTATAGGGAAAAAAATATCATAGAGAATTTTAACGATACGCGCACACCGACACAAAAAATTCGACACCCTGACGTTAAGTTGGTCAACTAGACCATTTGTATGATACAAACTCCAGATACCATAAGCTTTACTTTTACGTTTTGTTATACACAGACATTTTAAATTATATTTACAGAACTTTAAGAGCTAATTTCAACGTAACAGTCACGAAATTCCGTATTCCTAATGATTCTTATTTCTATAAGTCTAATAGTACTTAAGGGAAAATTATATTTATGCAAATAACTCATCTGATACTCCGATCTTTCATTTTGTCTTTGCATTATATCGTATACTGGCCTGCAAAAATATCACACTTTTCATTTTTTTTTCTTAACTATAGAAGGTAGAGATTTAAGATTAAAAACGTTTTGTTGCAAATTTTAAAGGCTTTAATTCTTCGAAACTAAAATTATACATTAGTAACATTTTTAACTTAAAAAAGATAAAACAATGAAAATAGACATTTTTAGTTTAGTGTACAAAAATTCAACTAAAATGTATTACATGTTATTTAATTTTTAATAACTGGTATTGCCTCCTCGAGCTCTGATTACAGCTTCGAGCCGGTTTGGCATACTGAACACTAGGTTTCGGAGCCGATGTTGGGGAATATTCTCCCATTCTTCTACCAGGGCCTGCTTTAGTGCCCTGAGGGTAGTAGGTGGTGGTCTGCGATTTCTGACTAGCCTCCCAAGCTCATCCCAGGCGTGTTCAATCGGGTTGAGATCAGGGCATCTTGATGGCCAAGCCATCACGCTGATACCGACCTCCTGAATATACTCTTACACTGCCTCCACCGTATTGGACTCTTTCTGAGATGCAGGCTTGAAGGTATCGCTCACCCGGTTGCCTGTAAACACTTCGCCTTCCATCAGAAGTGTAAAGGGATAATCGAGACTCATCTGCAAACAAAATGCTTGACCATTCTTTTTCATCCCACTGCATGTGTTCACGGACGTATCGCAGTCTCGCTACTCGATGCTGTCTCTCGAGTTTTGGGCCACTCGCTGGTCTTCGGGGTTTCAAATTTGCTTTAGCAAGTCTTCTTCTCACTGTACTGTCACTAATGTAGTCCCTCCGGGTCTGAAGTAGCTGTTGCTGGACTTCAACTGCATTTTGGTGGCGATTTCTTATCCCAATGGAAATAATATAACGATCTTCTCGGGCACTGGTACACCTGGGTCTGCCATTACAAGGTCTCCTCAAATGGTGCCCAGTCACTTCGTACCTTCGCTTTACCTTATGGACCGTTCGTACCGTCACACCCACCATTCTTGCAGTGCGTCGCATACTGATGCCTAGTTCCAGAAAAGCCATGATCCTAGCACATTCTTCAACTGAAAGAGGCATGATAAATAAATGTTATGTGCTTTTTAGCATAAATTTTTAAAACAAGACCCATCAATCTTGAAAAAGAATTAAATCAGAAAGAAAAATGTGAATGGTAAAATTGTAATTCGGAAACGTCCACTTTGAAAAAGGAATGGTTTTGTTTTTGAAGTTTTTTTTCAGCCAATTCTTTAAAGAAGGTTACCGAATATCAAGTTTTTATGTACAAAATTAAATTCTCTTTGGAGTCCTTTTTATTTCGAAAGTATATCTTGTGAACTTAAAACGTTATCCCAATTTTAAATGTGTGATACTTACTTTTGAAGGCCAGTGTATATGTACCAACATTTTATTGATAATTACTGTGTCGTAAGCGATTCCATTACACTGCCTTGTTAATATATCATTTTATCAGTCTTTCAACTGCATATATTTTGAATGAGCATTGCGGTAATCTTGTACGATTTGGTCGGCTATCGTATCCCATTTGCATACTATTACCGGCCGCGAGAATGTATGCTAGCTTTGTTGAAATCAAACTAGATTCCCTATTGTTTGTTTGTGAATGTCTAAACAATACGATGTTAACCAAAGATAACTGGAACAGAATATGGTCACTCTCTCCATTGTATTCGGGTTCCTTTGCTATATCCGGTTATATTTGGAGGCGATTTTGCAATAATTAGCACATTTAGCACATCTAGTAGTAAACAGTCTACTTCTGGGTGATGTTTTTTAATGGAGAAGGAGGACAACAAGCGTACGGGTCACCTGGTGCTAAGTGATAACTGTCACACACATTCACTTGCAACACAACACGAATCACAGGAGCCTGGTGTTAAGTGATCACCGCACAAGGAAGCTCATTCCAAAGCTTTGTAGTACGTGGAAGAAAGCTCCTTGTAAACCGCATTGTGGAGGAACGATTTTCGGCGACATCAATGCGTTAAATTGTCATTGAATATGTTCTTAAAGTTTTGAGTGGGCATATTATGAAACTAACTGAAATAAGAAAAGGGTTCGTTTATTTTGCCGCGTCCTATTTATTATTATTTTGCAATTTGATATTCAGATGAGCTGTGAATATAAAACAATGTATGTAATATACAATGTATGTATGGAATATACATGCTTCGTATTGTTCATTTGATAATCTTTTTAAAATTCTATGCCAGTAAAAAAAAATATCACCGGTGTTGTACGCAAATAAACTGAGAGACAAGTTTGGAAACATATAGTAACCGTCGCGGTAGGTGTGCTTTGAAGACTTTTCATGTTCATGTCATAATATTTGAACCTGAAAGATACAGCTTACGATAGAGCCGCCCCTGCTCTGTTATATAGCACCGACACACCATGCATTATTATTTTAAGTAATTTGTTAGTTTATTAGTTAAATAATTTCTTTCACTACTAGGGTTAAATATACAAATTTAATTGGAACCAAAATCTGCGCGCGTCCAACGTTATTAACACACCGCTTGCTACCGCTAAGGCAACGGTCTAATGAGGCATGGTTCATCAATCTTATTTATTTAATTATTAAAATCTACAGCACATTACATCACTTATTAGCTAGGTAATATAGCCACTTGAATATGGTACAAAACATTTGGTAATAGGGATTTTATCTTATACAGGCAAAACAACAATAAAAAATCTTAAATTCCTAAATAACATACTTGACATAAAAAAAAATGACAAATACTGATAATGTTTGTTCCATCTACTCGACCCACTCTTCAATTGAAAGCCTTCTCAGCCCAATTAATGTCATTTTGTAAATTGACTTGAAAGGTCGGTCACACAACTATACACAATTTTGATATTTAATAGTGATTTCCCCGACTAGTGGGATTGAAAATACAAATTTATATGTACGACGCGGAGGCGGGTTTGTATTTCGCATCAATATCTCAGCCTGTCACAATGCCTGCTAAAAAGTACATAAAGCTTTTGGATATAAATATAATGTTTCTCCCTTATTAAATACAATTATCTTAAGTCTTAGTCAATGTAATTTATTCAAATGTAAATCCGGTTAATCATAGAAAATACAACGTTTAAATTGTGGAAAAACTTTAGCGTGATATTTTATAGGACTTTAGTTCTAACTGCCATTGTGATAGCAAAGTTTTTCCAATATCTATTGTTAAATTTATTGCTCCTTTTGCAGTCGAATCCTACTTGTAAACGAAACTTAATGGAGTTTATTGAATAAGAAGGATTTTTTATTATATTGCGTGATCGAAAGTGACATTAATACATTTCATTAAGCCTAAGTACCAATGATAATATAATAGTATTTACAGAGGCTTAGTAGTTTAGTTCGTTTTCTTTGGGAGGACGTATATCTTACCAGCGTTACAAGTTTGGATGAAAATTTCAATTCACGTGTCCCAATATAAGACGATAAGAATGACTTATCGGGTATATTGGGACAGCTAATTACTGACAGTAGAAGGTACTAATTTATCTCAATCTGCCGATAGTATATTGGGAACAGCCGTAAGTTTATTTGAATGAAGTCGATTGACAAACTACCGTTCAATTATAATATAATTTTTGAAATTGTAATATGACGGCTTTGACAATATACCTACGACATATCTATCGATAGTGCTATAAAGTAACATACTACCATTTAAATATCTGCTAAAATATCTCTAGCATTATTGAGAACGAATATTTATATATTTAAATATATATGCTCAAGTTTCGCATACTTGAAACAACTCAGGGTCACGAAATTAAAAAGAAGCTTACGGTAGAATTGTGAAGATGGTATTGCCACTAGAGTTAGTAGTTTGTGAATTTAGTATATAACAATTATTTGAATGGTCCAAAATGAATTTAACATTTAAATTCATTGAACATAGATATACTTTAAGCAAAATATTCCAAAAAATTAAATATCAAATGAGTGTATTATTTGTTTAATAGTATGAAGTTACTAAAAACATTCGCAATCTCGATGGAAACTTCAATAAACATGTCATATAATACATGTTTTTACTAACAAAGAAAATACATTTCTATTTACAAATGCTGCGCAAAATTCACAATATTTTGATTAAACCATGTCAAGTGTTAGTAAATATTTTGACACGGCACGTGTCAGCCATCTTTATTCCACCACAAAGTCAGCTATCAAACGCTGTCACGACTGCGAATGTTAAATTCACTCTTGTGAATTGTTGTTATTATTGTTAAAATATTGTCTTAGTAAGGTGAAATCGAAGATGTCTAAACTCTAAATGCTAGAATAGCGTGTATTACCACAGTCAACTTAACTTTTTGAAGTTAAGTTGACTGTGCACTGTGACTTGCAGTGGATTGGCTTGGAGGGATTGGCGAATAGGCTTAGTTCTGCAGCATATGCTGTTAAGAAAATTAGACGGTTAACTGACATAGATACGGCGAGATTAGTATACTTTAGTTATTTTCATAGTATTATGTCCTATGGTATATGCTGCAGAAGAGGGCTATTCGCGCGATTTATAACCTAGGTCCTAAAGAATCATTAAGAGAAAAATTTAAAGAAATAAACATTTTGACTGTTGCTTCTCAATACATTTTTGATAATGTTTTGTATGCTCATAAGCACATTGAGGAATTTTCTAGAAACTGTGACATTCATAATGTTAACACGAGGAACAAACATAAACTTGTTATGCCTACTACTCGGTTGGGTCGAGTTAGTAAGTCTTTTGTTGTGCGATGTATATGCTTCTACAATATGATCCCAGAAAATGTACAAAACAAATGTGTTACGAAATTTAAAAGAACTGTTAAAAAACGTTTGTGTGGGAAAGGTTATTATAGCATAAACGATTTTCTTAATGAAACCACGGACTGGTAATAAAGCGAATACCCTCAGGCTCTTTAATTATAAATGTTTATTGTACGATATTAGATTGTAATCCATATTTTATATTAAAAAAAAAGTAGCCCGCTGAGTTTCTTGCGCTCATTCTTCTCATGTCTGAGGCAGTCTGTTTTGAATGGGTGGTAGATTTTGACGTTCAATAAGTGATTTTAAATCCTATTTTGAATAAAAATATTTGAATTTGAATTTGAAGTGAAAACTTTTTTAGTGGCGTTGATAACTTTTTCTTGCGATGGATATAAAATGTTAATTAATGTGATTTGATTCCGACGCAGTTCAGTTTAGGTACCTAAACTGAATCGCTAATCGCTAATTAAAAGTTAATGGTAGGCCTCCAGATCATAATATTACCGCTGTTAAAATTAGTTTGGAAAAAATACGTACTTTGAGACATCAAATGTTGCTTTATAAAATAAAACCCAACGTTAATGTTGATTGTACTTCTAAGTAATAGTGATTTTGCATGTTGTAGATTGGGTGCACGTTATAGACCTATCTTTGCGCGGACTAGATTGAAAACAAGGTACTCGTCGAATAACTTAATATCTCATGTGTGTAATAACTTCAACAGTAAATAGGGTCATACAGACATTTTTCATATTAAAATTGGTGTTCTTAGAAAAATAGTACTAACTGACTGATTAATATGTACAAAATAACTCCATACTATTTTTTTTTGTCATATTGATTTCAATTCTCATTTTTCATTTTATTTAGTTCTTATCGCGTATTTGTTATCGATTGAACTATGAGTGGAAACTTGATTGGTTAAGGAAGAAAATAATTTGTGTTACTTATAAGTAATTAATTTTCTGTGTCTCCCAAAAAAAAAAGAAATAAATAAACTTTTTAATGTACAAAAATTAAAAGTAATAATAGTTAATACTTAATAGTTCTGAAAAGGTAATTTTTTTATGTAACATAAACAGTCATTTTTGTGTGCAATAATGCACAATGTTTATGTTCAAATTTTCATAAAACTTAAAAACTTGAACTCTGAAAATATTTGTAAATAATTCATTAAAAAGTGTACGGGAACCTCGGCGAGTACGACTTGCATTTGTTTGTTTTTTATTGTTATGCGATCAGTTTTTGCCTGAAAGAATTCTAGTGATATATAAAGTATAAACCTTTCAAAGAACAGAGCCATGTGAATACCATGTTTAATTTTATCCATACCACAAATTCAGACGATTGAACTACTTAGTATATGAAGAGCATTGAGCTTCGTAGGCTATTGGTTTCCATTAGCATATAATTTCCGGCTAATGTACAAGGTACAGCTATAGGCAGCGGTATCTATAATCTAACTGAGTGCTCTTTAGTTCACTAACTGATTGTCCAAACTACATTATAGTCACAAAGTGCCATTATATATATTTTTTTATGAAAATTACGTTCAGCTGATGTTAATTGATACGCCCTACTCTACCCTACATAGTAATCTATGCAGTGCCGCTCAAGATGATTGAAAAACCCAAAAATTCTGAGCGGCACTACTACTGTGCTCGTCAAGTATCATTTGCCAAGTAATTTCACTAGCTACGATGCCCTTCAGATTCTTCCACATTACTGCTTCACGGCTGAAAAAAGCGCCGTTGTTGTACCCATAATCTAGCCGGCATCGGGTTCAAAGGAGCCTCACTAGTAACTCCACTCCGGTGCCGAGTGAGAGCCTGATCGTTCTTGCATATTCCATTTGATATTGAGATTACCTTACCGGTAACAAATGAAACATAACAGTGGATCCGGTATGCAAACGGCAATATCTCACACACACTTATTGCGAGGAACTTGGCAATTGAAAATTAACGTTATTTTTATGGAAGAGAAGGACAAACGAGCGTACGGGTCACATCACCGCCGCCCACATTCTCTTGCAACATCAGATCAATCACAGGAGCATTGTCCACCATTAAGGAAGGTGTCGTATCGCCTCGGAAACACGGCACGAAGAGGCTTATTTCCACATCGTTGTTATACGTGGAAGAAAATCGCCATACAGCGGGAGGAATTTGGCGGCAGGAATTATGTGAAACTGCTCTTCCGATAAATGAGGTAGAAGACACACAATGTAGCGACGTCTCTACGCAACGCCAGGCGATCTAGCCATTCACAGAGCACTGGGTCTACGATACTGAGCTCTGCGTTGGATACGGTCAAATAGATTGAGCTGAAACTGGGGTGCGCCAGACTAGAGAGTATTGCCGTACTCTACAATGCATATAAAGCCCTTAAACATAAAAATGAGTGTTCATTATTATTTACTTGTTTAAGCCATTTTGTAGTTGAAGACCTAAAAGTCAAAAAAGACTCAAGCTAAGTGATTTTACAGAAGAGGAGGAGAAACGGAGCATCTGATGGTTTATGATAACACCAGAGCAGCTAAATCACAAGAGCGTTGGCGTGCTTATAAAGCAATATAATTATAATTCCACCTTCACACGACACGCCACAAATAAGGATATCATCCCCACCACCTGGATGTGTGATGGTCATCCATAGTACGGTTTTCAAGGATCTTTCTTCCACGTACTACAAAGCATGAAATGAGCTTCCTTGTAAGTTTGTTAAGGTATATGAGTTTCCGGGACGATACGACATGGGTACTTTCAAAAAAAGCGCGTACACCTTCTTTAAAGGCCGGCAAAGCTGCTGTGATTCCTCTGGTCTTGCAAGAGAATGTGGGTGACGGTGATCACTTAACACCAGGTGACCCGTACGCTCGTTTGTCCTCCTTTTCCATAAAAAAAGCGTCAAATAAACTTACATATGATTTCGAAAACGAAAACACATTTGTATATGGCGGGCGAGGATCGAAGCGGGGATCCGCGGTGAGAGAGTCAGCGGTTCAGCCTATAGTGTCACCGCTGCATTGTTAAGTAGAAATTACAAATTGGAATACATCTAATACTTTATTTAGTACATCTACATCAACGAACCTGTTACGGTCCACTCCATTATTGAGGTATACCCAAAGGTTTATAATACCACCGTAATATTTCCCAATTTTATCATAGGAAGTTTCTTTTGTCACGCATGTTTTTATCCCTTATAAGTTCGTCATATTCCATTTATATAAGGGTTGACGGGTCGTGATTGGGTCGAGGGTTCGTGGCTAGAAATGTCACAATATTTGTGAAAACTTTTTTAGGAAGGAATACAAAATTATATATTCTTAGTAGTTTTAGATTGAAATTAGTTATCATTTTATATATTTGTAGTAGTCAAGAACGTCGAGCAGAAGAAACGATTACGAAGATGTTTCGGTACTCGCCTTGGCTCGGGGGTAACGACGTGCGGTGCGAGTGCAGTTAAGATCGGGAGCCGGGCGAGCGCTGAGCAGTCAGTCAGGGAAGAACTATCGAGTTAGGTGGTTGTGCCGCACGCGCATGGCAGGAATACCAATTCCTACATTTACGATTGAACCGTTTGTTTCTGATAACAAAATGGACAACCACAAGGTTTCTGAACATGTGACCGGACTTGAACCGTCATTTATTTAAACAGCTTTACTCACGTTTAATAGGTGTAGGTATCGACTAGTTTCAGACACATTAGAAGTTCTTTATCAGCACTCGCCGCCCCGACATGCTGCGCGTTGCAAGCTCAAGTACGCAGTGCGAGCATGGACGCGACCGCAAACACATTACTCACACCGATTCAACGTGAGTAATGCTGTTTTAATATATAAATTTGATCTCTCATGAAATATTTAATAATTTTATAGTTACCATTCGTTTAGTTTTAATTTTATACAACTTAAAGTAATAAAAATAGTTTAAAAAACTAAAAAACACGCTTTGGTTGAAAAGATAATGTTTGAAATTTTAAATGAACACCAATTCCTGCCTTATCGACGATAGATGAAAAAATTATGTAAATTAACAAAAATCTCATTTTGCAAATTGAAAAATGGAATAATTTTATCAAATTAATGTATTTTCATCGGTCCTTGATAAATCTAAGAAGTTTGAACGAAATCTAGCCGTTTAAAGTGGGTCAAAATCGCGCCCAAATAAGTCGATTACAAGCACACAGACTTACTGGCGAAGGTAATAAAAAGCGTGTAAAAAGGGGGATATTTCTAATAAACGCGTTTATTTATATCATCCTATTTGAATTTACTTTTGTATTATATACAACATAAATATAAAAATCTCAATATTCATCTAAGATTTAATGACAAATCATTTAACGAATATTATAATTAATTAAATTGCTTCGAACACATTTCAATGTCAGTTCTAGAGAACTTTAGTATAGCTGAACTAATTTCCAGAGTTTGTCTGGAATAAATGAGAAGTCTTAGTGCAGCCGTTGCATCCGTCAACTTTCCTTCCGTTGTTCGATGAATAAGCGTTAAATTTCACTTTAATTGGTTCTGACTGCATTTCTTGAGAATGTTAAACACACGACCTAGCCGTCTACAACAATATTATTTATTACCTTATGTTTTGAGTATTATCATTTCAACATACTTATAATATTTAATAGTCGGAGCACTAGTAGCTGTAATCGCGACGGCCGCCTTCAAAAACGCTATCCCAAAACAATAGATGTAATATGCACTAAAACATAAAAATAATTGCGTATTTTTATACAATCTAATTAATTAATCTAATTCTAGTTACGGTTATGTTAGTTTTGGAGTCGGTGTCAGCCAATATAGGTTTGTAACTACATATATATATATATGTGTACATATATAGGTGAGTTGTGCTTGAGGAGGCGATAGCGGGGCCGCGGCGGGAGGACACCGATTCCAAAAATAGCAATAATCGTTACTAGTATTTGATTAATTATTTAGATTGTATAAAAATACACAATTATCTTCATATTTTTTAGTGTATATTATATCTATTGCATTGTAATAGTGTTTTAGAAGTCGGTTGTATTTTTGTTAAAAAATATAATTTATGTCTTATCAACATACGTGTCAACAAAACCTATCCATCCCTACTGTGTGACTAAACTAAAGCAAATAAATATGGTAACAATCTCAACACACAGTTGGTTGATTTTTTTTTAACTAACGTAACATTAAATATAAAATTTGTGATACATGTTTTCGTAAGCAAAAAAAAATAGTTATTAGTAATTGTGAGCTTCCTTATAGCACTTGTACCCGTGATTATGTCGCTAAGATAACATCGAAATATCAAGATAGCCCTTTCAGTTATAAAAGTAGACTAAATTCCTGACAGACCTGTTAGAGCGCTTTCGCACTACGTCCGATTCGAATCTGATCCGTACCCGTGAAAACACGATCCGAGGTAGAGATAATATGAAACTATTATTTAGTATTTTTTTACGTAGATCTTATGTTTACATACCCCAGGTACCCCGTTGTTATAATGTAATAAGTAAGCAACTCGTAGATAACGCCAGAATTTAACTGAAATTTATCTAATTTCCAGTAATTTAGCTCGTGCTTTGGATAATAGTATAACTGGGCCTTTAGCAATGGTATTTTAGATAATGCCTATTACGAATTTTCGTGCATTCCGAGCAGGATTTACATAGATCAAATTATAAATAAAGGCATTTTAATGAGTATCGCTATATGTAGATGAACATTATCTTTTGTTATTTGGTAGAGGTTTCGTGACCGCTTCATGCCCGCTTAATGCCACTACTTGTGGCGACGACGTGGGCCGGGTCGTTCCCTTCCCTAAGATATGGTCGAGGGAGGCGATGGCTTATCCATGCGTCATGGTCGTGAACGGGCGCTGCTTCTGGTGGCTGGATGATCCTCTTACCTGAATCTGCTTCATGTTTTTTATTTTCTTTATTTTTTTAAATTAAAGCTATTATATATTTTTTTATATATTAGCTAATAAAATGCTCGCAAATCCCTTTATTTTATTTACAGTATGTGTGGATTGATGCATCTACTATACTGTACTTTAAGTATGTACTCAATAACTAAAACTATGTTTTAACATATTAATTTACATTTTTTTTACTTACTCGTGTAAGGCATTTAGTAATTGACGTTTGTGTATTTTGTTGCTCACTTTGCATAATATATTGTTATTGAAATGATTTGTAAATTTAATTTAAAGTATGAACATGTAATACCAATCTGTTTTGATAAGAGTAACCTCAGAGTTTCTTGCTCGTTCTTCTCTGAGGAAATAAGGTTTCCGGACGAGGTATTTGGAATAAATACATTGGAGTAATTATAGTAAAACTAAAAGTATAACTACAGTCAAAACTTGACTGATAGTGATGCAAAAACTAATAAATGAAGCATATTATAAATACTTGCTTCTCCCTAATTGCATTAATAAACCTCTTCTAAGTGCATTTCAGTGAACCCGATAAACAATAATATATCATTTTGTTTCCAGTTGCATACATTTTCAATTGGCTAGTATCGCATTAAGCATGTACGATTTGGTCTGCTATTGTATTCCATCTGCATACTATTACCGGCTGTTCTGTGTGCTTACTAAATTGAATTCAGACTGGATACTCTTTTGTTTACTTGTGAATGATCTATAATACTTAGATAATGTATACGTCTAGATAGAGTCCCTTGCTGCTAGACAACCGATGAAAACAGTCCAATTTTATTATTTTAGTGTTCGTGACAAGATAGGTCTTACACTCGCGTATTGTATGTCACTTTATGTTAGTGTGCATTGCTAAAAATAGAGATTAACTTCGGCCTCAATTTTTTAATTAAAGATGAATATAACACTGGTGTTGCAATGTTGCAAATTGCAAAAATATAATAGGAAAATTACATTGGAGGCTTCAGATTAAATTATGTTTTAGGCAGTTAAATTTATTGAAATCTCGCTTAGTATATTCTAATTCATACATATTCTTTATCGTTTTTGTAATTGGATATGTTGATATAATACTGTTTAATTGTTGATTAGGATAATAATTGTCATATTAATGTGTAATTCACCCATCCAACGCTAAAATGCAAGTCTTGCTTCCTCCACCACCAAGCGCAATAATTCAGACTCACTAAGGGCTATATTTTATACACCACGGTTGCGCAACCAGCCGCCACTTCAAACAAAATATATACAGCACTATAGGGAGTTACTCACCTGGTGTCCTTTTGGTTGCGCAAGCAATTTGGTGACGCGACCAGCTCGGAAGCGTCATGACTCTGGTCTCTGTATAGTGTCTAGTTTGGTAGCTTACGGACGCCATGGTTGCGTCACTGTGGTGTTCGATGAAATATAGCCCTTAACGTAACTGGTACTAACGAATTATTCCGTTACTTACTTAAATTACGTCCTTAAATATTTGAAACGCATTGTTCGTTAAAAGACAAAACAGAAATTGAATCCTTGATGAATTTTGTGAGTACATAAATTATAATATCTGTCCTATGATTAAAGATTGGTCTCCGCTGGGCTCCAACTAGATACCGCAGGCGTAGTCGCAAAGTGTGGCAACTACGCCTAAGTTGGCGCACTTTAGCCAGTCTCGAACAATGTGTAACTATGACGTGCCACATGTTCAGGAAAATTTTGCTAATAATTGAAACTAAAATGGTTGCGTAGTAAAACTTTGTAAATATAATACTACAAGATATAAGAAAGACACTGGAATGACATATCATCAGTAAGTACTTATTTTGTATTTTATTATTATTATGCCATTGAGTGTCAAGATGCCACGCACACAAGTATCTAATAGTTGACGTAATTAAAAGCTATTGTTCTTAGGTGGTGCAGTATTTAGTTGGAGCGTAGTGGAGACCAATCGTTAATCTAAGTATCTGTCATAAATTGATTTATTGACTCGTCCAATTCAATCTATTGTAACGTCATAATATTTTCATATCTAAAATAAAAAAAAAACATTTCCAACATAACACAATACAGTTACTGACGCTGACTCATGGTGTATAGGGAAAGTTAATATTATGTTTACACAAAAATCTAATATGAAGCTTTGTTTGTAAGGAGCGTCCTTTGTGCCGCCTGAATATTAATAAACTTTACACGTACCCAATACTGGAAAACAAACATTATTATGATAACTTATAGCTATTCTTATGAACACTGATTTAGTCTTAATGAAGCGTGAATTGGAAGGATATCTCTTAAGTAACTATTTAAGAATAAATGTTAACCCTTAACTGGTAAAATGCGGGCCCGCGGTCCCCACGCATGGCGTTTTCTTGGTTTTCTATTAAACTAAGCATCGTGAGCAGCCGCCATTTTAAGTATTCTCATTACGATACCAGTTACGTAAGTTTTTTTTTTGCGTAGAAATATTTATGTTTGTTATTTTTTACAGTCACTAATTCAAAAAGCCGCGGCCTTTAAGTAAAATAATAGACGAACTCTTACACGAAGATTCAAGAATCTAGACTAAATTAAGTTTCATATTAGTATTTTTGGGCCTTAAGATTAGAAGTGATTTATTTCATGTTGATTTTTGTGAAATTTTGCATAGAGATTATAAAATGTTATTTGTTTCTTAGGTTACGTTTTATAGATTAAGTAAAATAATGTTATTTTTTATTTTAACTTTTTAAATAATTTTCAATGATATTTGTAACGTAGAAAAAATATAACCAAAATCTTTATACTATTTTGGTGATTTTTTCTAGTATTGAAGTAAGAAGATTTATATTTAAAAAAAACTATGATTATTACGTAAAACAAGCCTCTTATTTATTATTTCTGATCTCATACTGCATGGACCCTACGATACCATTTACGCAAGTTAAATTTACGATACCAGTTAAGGGTTAAAGCTTAAAACAGTGTATGACAATTCATCATGTTGCAAAATTTAAATAACAAATATCAGCGTTAGTTTATGGTCTGAGCCACAGCTATTGATAATAACTAATATTCTACGCTTTTTATGGATTCAAAGGAAAAAGCTAAGTGAAGATGCTTGGGAGGTGGAAAAAGTTTAAAATATTTAGGATAGACAACTATTAAAACCATGAAAGCTTTGAACAGTATTTTAAAAATATATTGATTTTCTATTTACTTAAATAGGTAATAAATTTATAGAAGGAACTTGATTGAAATAATTGCCTGATCGATAAAATAGTAATATTAAAAGTAAAAAATAAGACAATATAAATGTAGCCACAACAACAATAACTATCTTTTGGTCACATATATTTTATTTTATTTGTTTTTATAATATTTTATTTATTCATAATTCAGTAAATTCGATAGCTTATAATGAAGCAGTAATTTACATAAGACTAACACGATAAACCATAACATAGGTACGTGCGAGCCAAGTAAATAATCTATATTATATACCTTAGCTGTAACTATCAGTGACGGTCGCTTAACGCTTTTTTTTTTTATATGAGAGGGGGCAAACGGGCAAGAGGCTCACGGGATGGGGAGAGGTAAGGCAACCGCCCATGGACATCCGCAACAACAGGTGTGTCAAGAAATGCGTTGCCGGCCTTTAACGTGGAAGTATGCTTTTTTCCTGAAGGTCCCTAAGTCGTATCTGTTCGGGAAGACCGCTGCCGATAGTTGATTCGACAAAGTGGCTGTGCGAGGCAAGAAATTTCGAAGAAAACGCGCGGTTGTGGAATGCCAGACGTCTACGTGATGCGGATGGTACTTTGCACGTAATATCCGATGGTGGAATTCGGCCGCTGGAATCAACCCGAACAGCTCCTCTGAGCACTCCCCGTGATAAATGTGGTAGAAGATGCAGAGAGAACCCACATCTCTACGCAATGCTAGAAAATCAAGCCGATCGGAGATGAATTGATCGTCGATGATTCGAGCCGCTCTTCGTTGTATGCGGTCAAATGGAAGAAGCTGGTACTGAGAAGCACCCGCCCAGAGGTGAGAACAGTACTCCATGTGAGGCCGAATTTGCGCCTTATAAAGTTGCAGGCGGTGGCTTTTAGTGAAGTACTGTCTCGCCTTACTGAGTACACCAAGCTTTTTAGAGGCCAGTTTGGCCTTCTCTTCCAAGTGACCACGGAACTGAGCGTCGCTCGCATGCCTGCATCGACGCCAAGCATGCCAATACAGGCTGTGGCAGTTAGAGGAGTGATCTCGAATCGAGGGGATACGACAAAGGGAGACTTTTTAGTGGTGAACGCACAAACTTGTGTCTTCTTGGGGTTGAATTGGAAATTATGTCGGCCCCATTCCGAGACTTTGCAAAGCATAGTCTCGATTTCAGACACAAGTTTGTTCCGGTTCTCGTCAACGCTATCCCGGGACATGTTGGCACGGCCGGTGTAGGAAGCATACCCTGTGCTGTCGTCTGCATAGCAATGAATATTGCTGATTTGCAGCATATCATTGATATGCAGAAGAAACAGCGTACGGGATAGCACGCAGCCTTGCGGGACACCAGCGTTTATGGGTTTTAAGTCGAAGCATGCACCGTTGATAACAACCTTGATGCTCCGATCAGCCAAAAAGCTAGTGACCCATTTGCACATTTTCTCGGGAAGCCGATAGGATGGCAGTTTCGCTATAAGCGCTTTATGCCACACCTGATCGAAGACCTTCGCTATGTCCAAACTCACCACCAACGCCTCTCCCTTCGACTCAACCGCTTGCGCCCATTTATGGGTGAGGTATGCAAGAAGATCACCAGCTGAGCGACCCTGACGGAAACCGTACTAGCAGTCGCTGATCAGCTGGTGCCCCTCTAGGTATCCCAAGAGCTGGCGGTTGATGATCGACTCCATTACTTTGGAGAAAATGGAGGTAATGGCAATAGGGCGGTAGTTGGACGGATCTGAGCGTACACCTTTCTTAGGGATCGGGTGCACTAAAGCCGCCTTCCATAATTTCGGGACTACGCCTGATGAGTAGGAGAGCCGGAAAAGACGGGTAAGGACCGGCGCCAGTTCCGGAGCACATGTCTGCAGCACTATCGGCGGAATGCCATCGGGCCCGCTCGATTTGTGAATGTCCAAGGTGAGAAGCGCCTTAAGCACGGCACTATGCCGGATTTTTACCTCCGGCATATATGAATCGCACCGCGGAATATGCGGTGGTGGTGCACCTTGGTCATCCAGAGTCGAGTTGGACGCGAAGAGGGAGCCCAGGAGATCAGCTTTCTCTTTCGCGGCATGGGCCAGCGAGTCATCATCCCTGTGCAGTGGCGGAATGGCTGGCTGAAGTTTCCTTGGCCAGCCTTGGCGAGCGTGCGAGCGAAGGCGTGCAAGTCTCTCGCCAATTCTGCCAATGTGCTTCGACTTCGCGTCAGCAATAACTCTTTTGAAGGACCTGGAGGCATGATTGAAGTGTTTTTTAAGTTCGCTGGAATTCAAATCTTTAGATACCACCGCATTGACCCAAGCCTGATAGCACTCCTGCTTTTGGCGAGAGGCCATTTTGCAGGAGCGGTCAAACCATGGTTGGGACCTGCCACCGATAGGCACAGAGGAGGATGGAATGACATACCACATCAGCAACAGCGTCAGCAGCGGCATCTGGATCTCCCAGCGAAAAAAAGATCTGCCTCCACGGGTAGGATGCAAAAAAGCACCGCATCTCGTCCCACTCTGCTGACCTATAGTGCCACTCGCGGCGACAACCTAAGAAGCGGGGCCGTGTTAGGCGCGTGATCGGCACGGTGCTCCGGATCAGGCAGTGGTCTGACGATCCCAGAGGAGGGTCAACGGAAACTAGGTAGCCGTCCGGATGTGAGGTCAACAGAAGGTCCAACAGTGAAGGTGTATGATCTTGCACATCTGGGATTCGCGTTGGCGCAATAACCAGTTGCGTCAGACCATACGCTAAGGCGAAGTCGTGAACAGATCTCCCTGCATGATCGGTGGTACGTGAGCCTAGCCATTCGGCGTGGTGGGCGTTAAAATCGCCAAGAAACACGATCTCTGCAGTGGGGATCTGCTCCAACACGGAATCTGTAGCCATTTGGATCTGTTCGAGGAGCCGGTCAGTCTCTGCGTTACCGCTATGGGACCTATACAGGCATGCGTAGATTCGCGGATGGTCATCGCAGTCTACACGCAGCCAGATGATGGATAGGTCCTGTCCTTCAAGAAAACTCAGGCGTCGAGAACAGACATCCTCCCTGACGTAAACGCACACGCCAGCCCGTGGTATAAAGGAAAGTTCCAAATTATACCCCGGGTAGGAAAGGTAAGATGAATCAGCCAGGGAGGATATCTGTGTCTCGGTTAAAAAGAGCAGGGCCGGCTTCGCCGTCTCCAGGTGAAAGTGGACGGCATTTAAATTTGATCGAAGCCCCCTGATGTTGCAAAAGTCCACAGCGAGTGTGGAGGAGGGTGGTTTGAGCCTCCTGCTCTGTTTGCCCCGAGTCAGCGCAGATTTGCCCCCTCCAGAATACGCGGGGCAGCCTGGGCAACCACTGTTAGGTACAGACCCTAATTGTGGACGCCCAGGGACGGATTCTCCAGGGCTGCATAGCCTGGTACCGTCATGGAGTAGTCTCTTTTTAGTCTGTGCTGACATTTGTATTTGGGAGGGGGGGTGTAGGCCTCCGGATACCCCACTCACCGGACGAAACACAGCGACTTAGCCGCTATTTCACGCCGGTTTCGAGTGGGGGAGTGGTATTTCTCCGGGCGTGCCGGCCCAATTTGGTTGTGTCCGTGAGGACCCAACATGGCACTACCACTCCTAAACATGGCCACTACCACTCCTAAATCTCCTTGGTTTTTAAGCATTAAGATAAAGTTATTTAATCTTTCCTTTTTGTATTGTTAAGTCAAACACTTAAATACAAATTGCTATCTCATAACTGAAGCTCACGTCGTAAGAGAAATTGAAAACTATCCAATTTAGGGATTTCAATAAATGTTTGAAAATATATTGAAAATATTTGATATAAGCCGTTGTGAGTTTTTTTTAATGAAAATAAGGGACGAAACGAGCAGTACGTTCATCTGAGGGTAATTGATACGCCGTGCCCATTACAATGCAGTGCCGTTCAGGATTCTCGAAAAACTCTAAAATTCTGGGCGGTACTACAATTGCGCTCGTCACCTTGAGACATAAGATGTTAAGTCTCAATTGCCCAGTAATTTCACTAGCTACGGTGCCCTTCAGACCGAAACACAGTAATGTTTACACATTACTGCTTCACGGCAGAAATAGGCGCCGTTGTCTTACTAGCCTGCCTCCTGTGCAAAGGAGGAGTTTGGTTGGAGAAAAATGACTGTGAATCAGTTTTCATGATATGAACATCAAGCATGATATAATTTTGATGGATAGGAGAGAGATGCGAAAGGGTCTTCTATCATGTTTAGGGTTCCACAGTTTACTGTGGTTTTTATCTTGTGTGTTTGGTTTACCAAAAGCCTGATTTTGCTCCACGGTCATGAATTCCTCTGTTGATATATTGATCTTGTAAAAAAGGAGATTTTTTTTCTTTTCAAACATCCAAACTTAGCCGGACTATACTTCGTTGCCAATCGCGACACTGTAACTTCAAACTTATGTCAAATCACTGCTTGTTTCATACTAAACAAAATTTCAATGTTTACGTTGGCATTCCCGTCTCTTATTACGTAGTATTTAATTCCTCTTTGGACTGCAGACTGCTGCTGTAGTAAACTACTAACAGCCAAGTCTTTGCAGTCAAATAAACGTCATAAAACAGGCGAGGATGAATCTTAATGTCAGTACTTACAAAGAGAACATTCGGTAAAACTATTTTATTATTACAAAACATGTCGCTGTCTTCGCAAGTGACATCCTACAGTATATTTATTCCTACTGCTGTTGCCTACTGCCATACTACTGTTGAAGGTGTCGCTATTTAAATAGAACATCTTTTATATAAATGTTTCATATTTTTTATGACAATAAGGAACGAAACGAGCAGGAAATACAGCTGATGGTAATTGATACGTCCTGCCCATTACAATCAGTGCCGCTCTTGAAAATTACAAAAAGTCTGAGGGGCACTACATTTGCGCTTGTCACCTTGAGACATAAAGATGTTAAGTTGCATTTGTTCAGTAATTTCACTAGCTACGGCGCCCTTCAGACTTTGTGTTTCACAATAATGCTTACACATTACTGCTTAATATGTTTGTCTGTCCACGGACTTGCTCTGGGAAATAAGTTTTATCTTGGAGTAAGAAGATAAACAGAAGCACAGGTGATATGATTATGATTGATCACCACCGACCATATTCTCTTGGAACACCAGAGGAATCACAGGAGCGGTGATTGCTCTTAAAGTAGGTGAAAACGATTTAAAATGAAACTAAATGGTAAGGAAAACCTACAGTTTTTAATGAGGCATTTATTTTTAATTTAACTTATGATATAAATATTTTTTTATATACTAAGCACATAAAACTATATAACCTTTATAACTATATATACATATATTTATTTAGTGAATAATATAAAAGTATAAACTAATTTTTAAATAAAAATGAAGTTAGAAAATCAAATATCAATTGAATATGATGATGATATTAAATGATAAAAACACAATATTACGCAACTATTTTCAATAATCATACTTTGTATAAAATTATTTTTCATCAAACAAACGATTGACATGAGAAAGTGTTAGTTAACGCCGCACAGATTTATTTATCGAGATAATGTCTGAAAGAGTCTGTTTTGATCCAGAGTGAATCGTCAAAAATGATGATGATCAATTGACCAAGTAATGAGAAAATCTAACGTCACGGAGGTTAAGCGGCATTTTTTAATGTTACTGCTATTTCTCGGTAACCATAAATAATTTCGAATTCCTTTGTCAGTAATAACTTTCTTAGTTTTTCGGAATGATAAAGAAGAGCCATTTTAAATATGTTAAAATAATAAATGGCATTCCAGTTCCTGTACGTGTTTGTCATATATCTAATTCATTTTATATTATAAAGATTATCATCCTTAAAGTAGAAAAATGGAAGAAGAAATTTAAGATATTTCTTTTTGTGGTTGAAAGGATTGAAAATTGCGTGCGTAAGAAAACATATGATATTAAAAATGAAAGTTATGGCGAAACAAGAGACAGACATACCTGACGTTCCAAGGAAAAGATAGTGTGCTGGGGGCCCACGCTAATCCTCTTCCTATCTCCTCCTCACTTTTTCTTGAGGTGCTAAAGTGTGTGTTCGTTTGGTGAATGAATGCTTTGCATAGAGTACTTTGATGCGATGCGAATATGTCGGTGACCACTGATGAATGTGTACGAAATGTGTACGACTGTGCTGGTTCGCGGTGATAATTGATTAAGGTTAACCGGCGCGAGAGTCACAATTATTGGCATTAGATCAGCCAATCAAATACTAATGCGTCTGTTGTCTATAGGTATCTCTCTATTAACAAAAAACAAAATATATATAAAGCCATAACAAAAAATTATAACAAAGAGAATGGACAATTGCGACGCAAACAGAGATGATCATAATTCTAAAGAGACAAAAAAGTCAAAGATCATAATACTACGTAAATCGTAGCTAACTTGATATTTCTTATCATTTTAGTAAAGTTTTATTATACTGAAATTAATAAGCGAAAAGCTTTTTTTCATTATTCATCAAAAATTAAAAACTAAACATAAGAAAAGAATTGAAAATCAGTTCATGCATGTGCCAATGAATCCCTTTCATACGATATTCTTAGAAGTTTGATTTTTTCTCAGTTTCAAGAGACGGTAGACTTGAGTATCATATTTAATTTCAACTCCAAATGTGTTCCTGGGTCATGAAAGACAGACAGACGGATGGACTGATAGATGGTGGGACTAACGGAGGCCGGGAAACAAAGGGATCCTGTAAGGGTCCCGTGTTTTGCTTTTGAGGTACCGTCAAAACATGTCAATAATACTCTTTCAATACTAATTACAAATCCACCGATGATACCAAGACTTACAACAAAAAAAACATAAAAAAATCGTTTTTTTTTATGATAATATGGGACGAGACGAGCAGGACGTCCAGCTGATGGTAATTGATACGCCCTGCCCATAACAATGCAAAAATTCTGAACGGCACCACAATTGCTTTCGTCACCATGAGACATAAGATGTTAAGTCTCATTTGCCCAGTAATTTCACTAGCTACGGCGCCCTTCAGGATGAAACACAGTAATGTTCACACATTACTGCTTCACAGCAGAAATAGGCGCCACAGGTAAGATGCTCGGAGCCTATTAATGATTGGGGGGGGGGGGGGGGGGGGGGGGGGTTAATTTATTTAATAAATTAAATTTCACTACAGTAACATTAAATTAACAGTAACAGTAAATTCTCAGTCGGAAGAAATTAACGTACTATTTATCCTAATAATTGAAATCTATATCAACCTAGAGTTATTTTGTGGAAATCCTTGTGGAATAGACTTAGAAAATACTACCATACAGACCAACAAAGCACACAAGAGAGAAGATCACCTGTAACGGAGATACAGCAAGATAAATAACTCTTTATATGGTACCACACTTTGGAAATGGAACGACCGCCCCTGAACTACTTAATGCACAATAAAAAAATCCGCTGACTTTCTTGAGTCCTTTCTTATCCGGTCTGGCGTATACTTTTTTAGAATTTGTTTGACATAAAATATATAATTTAAAAATCCTATTTTGAATAAAAAATAATAATTTAGGTATACACGAATTGAACATTAATATATTTACGATACTAGCTGATGCCCGCGACTTCATCCGCGTAGATAAAGGGTTTTTAAAAATATTAAGCAAGTTTGGAATTGCACATTATCTCATGTCCTATTCCAGTTCTGGTTCCCGTTATCGAATCTTATTTCGAGGAAGATTGCTATTGAAAATTAAACCTACTATTTGTTTAGCTATAGCTCATCGAGTAAATTTCAATTTTTCACAAACTCGCGGGAACCATGAATTTTTCCGGGATAAAAAGCCCTCGTCCTTTCCCAAGTCTAGTCTATCGCTGTACAATATTTCATCAAAATCGGTTCAGCAGCTCCAGCGTAAAATCATATCAAACAAACTTACATAGGGATCATTTTATCAAAAACCACATTCAGTACAAATTTTTTATAATATAAAGTAATATTGTTTTGGGAAGAATTTTTAACAACTCGGAACTAATTAAAAGTTTCCATTGTTGAGGAAAACTTTTATAAGAGAGAACATGTTGTGTTAAGGTACTCACGGTAATTATATTCGTGGCTTTGGTAATCTTGATTCCGCCGGTAATTATTATAAGTAGGTTATACCAAGTTTTCGCCCGGAGCTTTGCTTTTGTACACTGCACCATCGACAAGATTGACATATTTTTAACACTTTGCTGATAATTTTCTTAAAATCATAAAACAGTTTATATTTGCATTAAAAAGATTGTTTGGTGGACTGTCAGTATCTAATAAAATGATAACAGTGACTTAGGAAATTTATATTCAAGCAAATTTCGACCTACTTGTTTATTTTGACTGTAGTAAAGTAAGTCATTATTCTATTTTGTCGATAGTACATTTCATAATACATTACACACGGGTGGAACAACTTCAGCGTAATCATAGAGAAATATATATAAAAATTGATATAAATAACTGAAATTTTGAAATTTTCAAACAAATTTCTTAAATAGTGGGTCAGGTAGACCCACCACACGTTGTATTGCCGATATTAAAATCGCGATACAAAAGTAACTGTTGATCGTAGATGGGTGAAAATTTTAAGTTGTATTTTGTATAAAGTATGTATTTTTTAATGCTGACTCATAATCAAACAAATTTAAAAAAAAATCGTGTGGACCACCCTTAACATTTAGGGGGGTGAAAAATAGATGTTGTCCGATTCTCAGACCTACTCAATATGCACTCAAAATTTCATGAGAATCAGTCAAGCCGTTTCGGAGGAGTTCAAAGTTTAACACCATGACACGAGAATTTTATATATAAGAAGATTTCAAAAAACAAATTTAATCAATCATCGCGGGTGCTATTCACCTACGAGTTCTGAACGGCTTTGACGCGGCGTGGGGCAAGTAGGTGTCAGTGCCTACACTAGCGCACGGCTAATAGTTTACTTACAGGCTGTTCCTAAATGATATTATGGAAAATTTATTTATTTTGGTAAACAATGTATTTTTTTCAATTTATTTTTATGATATCGGTTAAGTTGCTCTATGTGCCTGTTCGTTTATTTAAAGCTTCACGCTTTATACATAATAATGTACGCAACTATGTCATTTTCACCCACTAGAGTCCGATTTGCTTAAAAAACTGCACACATACGCATTTTCATTTCTTTGGCATTTTATCCAAACCAGACTCACTAGTAAGAGTTTCTAAGTGGACCATATGTCTTTTTATGTTTGGTCAAACTATATCATGACTGTCTTTGCAAGTGACATCCTACAGTATAATCATTCTTACTGCTGTTTCCTACTGCCATAACCTGTTGAAGGCACCGCTGTTTAAATTGTATATCGTTTACTTGCATATGGCATCCTATACTATAAATGTACAAATTATATGAAAAAAGGACATAAGGAGCTTTTCATATAAGGGGCCATTCATACATGTTCGATAATGATATTATTATATTCATTGTTTAAATATATTAGGCTTTACGTAGACCAAATTAATGCCATATTCGAAGTCGTCATTCCATAAAATATATAACTCACGTAAATAATAACGTAACACTTAAAATTTAGATTTGAATTATTAACAACAAAACAACAGGCAAAACGTTCGAACTAAATATCCCCAGTTATAGTTTATGATATTGTGAATTTCTTGCATATTAACGAGTTATAGTTATTATAGAACAAATTAACTAATAACTTAATTTGTAAACGGTAGTAACTTATGAGGATTATAGTTGCCAATTGAGTTGACTTATTGTGTGTTTAAACCTTGGCTTTACACCATGTGATAGTTCTTTTATCTTTTCAAACAATGGCCGATATTAATAATATAAGAGAGTATAAATTCATTGAAACTAGGTCATTGATTTGATGCAATGGAATGTTCATTAAAATTACATTTTTTATTGGAAAAATGATCAATATCATCCTTAATAATGTGCGTTGACTAGAGCAAGGTCTACTTCTCTCTAATATAAAATGATAGATAATTTAAATAAATATTTGAGCAATAAACAAAAAATGGTGGGCTTACAGTCTGACAACTTCGTGCGCAACCGTCCCACAGGGTGACAGACGGCCGTGAGGACAAATCAAATCAAAGATATTTTATTTCGTAGGTAAATTGCATTGCACTTGAAATATTCAAAAATTTACAATTATCGTAACTAGAATTAGATTGTATAAAAATAGGCAATTATTTTTATACTTTTTATTGCACATTATATCTATTGTTTTTGAATAGTATTTTTAAAGTCGGTTGTTTTTTTGTTAAAAAAAAATATTTTTTTCATTTTTAGTGAATTTGAAGTACACTAACTAATAACTTGTAAATATGTGCAGATATACAAAATTTTTCAATGCATCAATGAACGTAAGCGCTTAATTGAAGGGTTCCGTTAGTTTCCCATGGATCCTGTAATCAGAACGAACATCGAAATCAGTTGGCGCGATATTGAGTTATTCGTAAATTTATTATCCAATTTGCTATACGTATGTATAGCAAATTTAAGACTTTTATGATTTTTCTCATGGATGCCATGGTCACATTTAGACCAAACTACAAAAAGACAACACGGAAAGCACCAGCTTTCAAATAAAAAAACAATTATCAAAATCGGTTCACCCAGTCGAAAGTTTTGAGGTAACAAATATAAAAAAAAAATATCGACGAATTGAGAACCTCCTCCTTTTTTGAAGTCATTTAAAAATAAGGCATTATGCGAGCATTTTATGAAACAAAATTAATAATAACTTTAATTTTAAGATAATAAAATAAATGAAATAAAAAAAACCTCCCGGTCACGAGATCATCCAGCCACCACAATTAGCACCCCTTCACGAGCATGACGCATGGACCAGCCATGGCCTCCCTCGACCATATTTTAAGGAGCGCACACACTATGCGATTGCCTGCATGCCGTCGCCTCAATAGGCGAACATAAGACAAATATCGCCGAGCAGCATACTCTAACAGTCCACCGCATGCAGGTGGACGTACTGAACTGCTGATGCTCGCCTGAAGATCTAACACACTATAAGTTCGGTGCCTGCAGGCAGAATGTCGGTCGCGAATCAGGACTGCAGGCGAACCACAGTTTTCCACCATGCTTCGTCGGAAGCGTTGCACGATTTACCTGCTTTCAGTATTTGGAGATCCCCCCAAAAAAAGGTTTTGGGTGAAAAAGTGGCTCCAAGATAGAGACGCTAGCTCTCATATGTCATTATTCCATACCATACTTGGATGAGTGAAGAAATTTTTCTCATGTATACTTTTACTGGCATAGCTGGCGTCTTTAATTTTCCATAAACAGGGGTGTGCCCGATACAGTTCAATAAAACCAGAAATGAAAGGTGGTTTGCCGTC
>CATIXN010000022.1:9671005-9841106 GCA_949711725.1 Leptidea reali | reverse complement strand
AGTTTGGGGTTAGGAGTTCGTTATGACTCTGCTGATATTAGAACTGTAAAGGACTGAAAATTTTAAAATAAGGGAGCCAAATGCAAAAAAATATATAAATCATTGTGAAACTGAAGTGGCAGTGGGCAGTGCACATAGTTCCACGGACGCCGTTGGGGCAGTAAAGTCCTCGAATGGCGATCACGTACCGAAAAACGCAGTGTTGGTAGGCCCCCCACAAGATGGACCGGCGATCTGGTTAAGATCTCCGGAATACGTTGGATGACGGCAGCGCAGGACTGATCGTCGTGGAAATCTTTGGGGGAGGCCTTTGTCCAGCAGTGAATGTCTTCCGGCTGATGATGATGATGAGCCAAATGATCGGTTAGTATATTGTCATTATTGTGATTTGGGGATTATAGGATCTATTGTGTCCCCTGCTTGCGCTAGCGAGCCTTCCCTCAACTCCCTATCTCTAAGAATGAGGTTAGGAAATATCGAGGCTACTAAGTAGGAACCTTGTTTCTGTGTCGTTACATAAATTATATTCTCAAGACCTATTACTTTTAGGAGGCGTGGGATCCTTAGAGGGTTTAGGCAGGGCACGTCCTCTGCTTTGAGTTAAGGTAGTTTTAGACACCTCAACCTGATTCTGGCAATGGCTTCGCATTCCAGAAGGATGTGTTTGGGGTCTTCAGCGGCTTCGTAGCAGAATCTGCACAGGTTTGATTCAATTTTTTTTTCACGATTTCTTTAAGCCCTACTTGGCTATCAGACTAATATGAAAAGTATGAAGTGTAAAGTCCAGTGTAGTTTAAATTAAATTCCCTTCTTCTATGTTAACGGTACAAAACAGATATTACAGCAGTAGTTAAACTTCCTCCTTCATTGCAGACTAACGAATGAAATGAATGAAAAACTAACAGAAGTAGCAATAAATGAAATAGAACACGATTAAATATATCATTGGAAATTGATACGTTTAATTTCTCCTTCGTATAAGATAATACATATTTTTTTAAATGAAAACTCTTGTTATTATTGCTGAAATTACAAATTTATTATTTGGCAAATATTGCGTTTGTTTTAGTTGTACTCTGGTCTGCGTTACTTGCCCAAAGTAGGTCAAATTTCAGACTTAATTTTGGTTCGACCGTCCATGTTTGAATCAATCCCTATCTGACAACGAGGTTCTCTTAGGATTTAGGTTATTGATAGGTTTCACCACGCGCCCTCAGACTAGATATCGTTGGCGTCTTGTTAAATACAGCGACAATACTACGCTGAAATCAGCGTACTCGAATCCATATAATATCGACTATCAATGCATGTGAAAGGGAAGAACAATTTTAAAGGAGATACAGCAAGATAAAACAGGAAGGAAATCTATTGGCACTATAATATTTTGATTGACAAGTCGTAAACAGTCAGCCACTATTGACATTGGCTCCTTGGTATTTTGAATATTAAGTCACGCTAATGCACACATTGACAAATCAAAATGTATCACACATAATCGGGCTGCCAGGTTGTCTATATTATGCTAAGTTTAAGTCTCGAGTCAGTCTTGTGACAAGTAATTTCAAGATATTTGTATCTACTGGTCTTTTTTATTAATATTTTAGTCACACTCCGAAGTAAACAGTTTGGATAGTAAAATACTACAAGAAATAAGAAAGACACACATATTTACAACCATACAAGTACTAGTACAGTAGCGTAACTCAGCGGTCTTATTGATATTTATACCTACCTCTGAGCGGAGCGCTAGGGTTGGTACATACAAAAATATTGACGACGCGACCAGTGTAGCGCAGCTTATTTAACTCGGACAGCGACCAGTCTCGGTGGCGTACGGCGTGGCACTCAATAGTTTTGTCTCCCCATGATTGCTTAGCGGCCGTGTAAGTCGTGCGTATGTGTGCGTGTGTCAATTCGGGCGCTCTAGTATGAAGTAAAAGTACTAAATATTACTGTATCACGCTTTAAGGCGCGGACTGACGTGCTTAAGTAACCTCGTTCACGGAGATGTAATTATGATCTACCGCGGCATCTAATCGGGAGGACGCGGAGACTTATCAATAATCTAAACAGGCTTCGTATATCTCCATGGTGGTTTAACCTTTTATTGAGTTAATAATGCTGAATGATTCTCTTTTTATTCAATTTAACATTGTATTCAATTAGTAAAACAAAACAAATCTTATAACTATATTTACAATACTACGACTAAATAAAATTAAAACTCTCATTACGTGGAAGCGTACCAAGAATACTGGCAGCATTACCGCGTTGGATAGCAAGGCTGATCCGTTGACCGAAATAGCTGCCAGCGCTTGGGTTTCAGCCTTATTGAGGCGCGAAGATAGTATTTTGAACATTCTCCGCGCCTCTGGGCCCCACGGGCCAAGTGTCTCGACACCAAACGCCACAAAGATGTATGACTCACTGAGACCAACATATTTGCGACGCTTGCTGTCTTCGGCAGTCGAAGCAGCAGCCCCAGCACCAACTGACGTAACTTGGACATGAGAAGGAGCCAGAGTGTCGACGCAAGTAGCGTCCCACACCAGCGCCCTTCCCCGTGCCCAAGCCACCAGCGTCATTCCATCAGGACGCTTGCCATCGCGGCGGGTAATACCATTTGGCTCTAAAACAGCTGGTATATTAAGAGCAGCAAATGCCCTGCGGATGACTTCATTAATGCTGGCGTGACGACTGATACGGCCTGCCGATTTTAGGCAGGATAACCCGTGGCGTCCAAGAGCATCTACCTGAACGCCACATCTGCATTGATGTGGTTCATTCAGTTTTATATCTAGCCGGAGTGATACGCATATTGACAATGTCATATTGTCAAGTAGCGTTTCAATCGGCGCAGAAGGCAAGGCTTGTAACCAAAAGCCCAACTCATTTTGTGTCACGGCCAAAAGACGAGCACGCTCTGTTATGTCAGTAGATGAGATCAAAAGATCATCAAAGACTGACTTACAAAGAAGTGCGTCCCATGCTTTCTGACACTTTAAATCGTCTGGAAAATTTTGAATGTTTGCAATATTTAGCCAAGCATTGTTAGCTTCGTTCAAATACTCAATCTCTGAGTTACCTGGTACATGATTTACAATTCTAGTAACCAAAGGCTGCGCACTATGAACTGAAGATAGAAATGCTGGTAAGGGCAACTCCCGAAACTTTGCGAGTACCCAAACCACCAAACCGTATCGGTAAAGAGGCTTGAGACCATGCACGATCTGTAAACGTGCAATTCAAAACGGTTTCTAAAATATTTTTAAGTGAAATATCAATCACATCAAGCAAATTTGGAAATTTCCATAACGGGCTAGACCTTAAGAGGTACGTAAATTTTGGAACAAATAAACAAGACCGAATAATAGTTAAGACCATATGAGAATTAATTTTCAATAATCTGTCCGAAATGTTATTAATTTTTTTAATGTGATCTTTTAAGATCGTTGGAATTGAAACAGGAAATAATGGAGCTCCAAGAAGGTGAAGTGAATTCTTATCCAAAACTTTAATATTGGGGGCCAGAACATTAAATTTATTGGTAATATCAACCCGGTCTGAAATTTGGAAATTTTCGTCGATAAAAAGCTCGCATTTCGAAAAATTTAACTCAAGGCCGATTGAGCTAAAACTTCTATTACAACTTTCAAATCATCTAAAACAGAGTCCACTTCACCACCCAAAGTACCATCATCCAAGTACCAAACATTAAATTTTGATTTTAGTTTTGTTATGGCGGAATGAATGGCAAGGCTAAATATTGCTGGACCAAGAGGGTCGCCTTGCTGACAGCCAACGGAAGACCAAATATTATGATTTTTGAATAATAATTTGGATGGTTTACTATAACATTGCCAAATATAATTTTAGATAGAAGGAATTGAATTTTTAACTTCTCTCAGCAGAGCTCCCCTATCAACAGAGTTAAAAGCATTTTTCACAACTTATTTTAGAAAAACATCACCAGAGTTCCTCTCCAAAAAAGTTCGCGCAGCGTGGACTGCAGCTTCGCAACCACTTTTGCAGCCGAAACCCAACTGAGTTGGAATGAATTTAGTTGATAGGAAAGGAGAAATATGTTTAAATATAAATTTTAGAAACAAGGCGTTGAAATGTGCAGCCCACGGCTATAGGACGAATACCACCATCTTTTTTCTTAAGAGCACATATATTCGCACCATATAAAATTTCGGTAATTTCGGTATTAACTTTTCCAGAAAGCATGAGATTTACTAAGAGAACAATGTCCTCAAGCAACGCTCTACCCGCATCCCCTGTGAAAGGACATACCAGATCTTTAAGATGCTGGGGTGTCAGTCCATCGGGGCCGCCGGCAGAACCAGTCTTAAAGGACATTATTGCTTTTAGTACATCACCATCATTAGCCCGTAGATGAATTTCGGAAAAAGATGGTTCTGGAATAACACAATTAGCATCTGGTGATGGGTGTTTACTTTGTAAAGCCAAAAGTGTTTCATTTGAGTCGGGTGCCAGGATATCATTTGAAAAAAGTATAGATGCAGCACCTTTCACGTCACCGTCATAAACTTTCTGTTCTACTTTTGGAAAAATGTTGAATTTTGAATTTTGGTTACTTTTTAAAATATTTCCAAAGATATTTGGGTCAGAACAATTTGATTTTATTTTCTGTGTGAGTGAACTGTGGTCATCTTTTTTTGCATGTAAAGTTGAATATGCGAACATAAACAAATGCTCCCAACTATCTTTTGAATTTTGGTTTACTGTAGATCGAATGACTTTGGAGAGTGCAAGTTGCAACAGTAATGCGAGCCCCTTTTGGAATTCGCTTTACTACTGGAACCGAATTCTTTAATTTTCTTAATAATTCCGAAAAATTTGTTGTAACATGATATGCGTTATTTGTCGAGGGCAAGGTGCTATGATGTATATCCGAAACTGACGCGGAACTGTGCTTTTTACCGGTGTGAATTTTTAAGCCTCTTGCACCTCTACAGCTCAATGACATCCAATTACTACTATTCAATTTAAATTCAATGCGTTGTTCAATTATAACTCATTGGTAAACAACATATCGATTTAAGACCCGTATTCAATCGACATAAATGTAAATTAAGGCCTGATCGTCTCTACTATAACAACTCAATTCCGACAGCCATTAAAGGAAATTGTACTACGCCAATAAAAAACCTCCAATTACAAATTGTTCGCTAAAGAACTAACCGAATTTCTGGAAATTCGATAACATTTGCTCATTTTTTGCGTCCATTCACTTAAATTCAATGTTCTTGTCACGATTATTCCGTATATTGTTTGGTGACGGTCTATATTTAGATATATAGAATTTTTTTAGTGACCCTGTAATGAAATTCCAAATAATTGATTATTAACAACAAAATTATTACAAAATCAAATAACGAAATAAGAAAGACCTCATGAACCCTATTTCTATCGAATTGATCAAAAATATTTTCATTGCAATTTACTATTCATGAGAACAGTATGTAAACATTTCTCTCGAACCCTTTTGCATCAAAATACTACCGCGAATGCCGAAGCATAAACCCAAACTAAGGTATTTATCAAGAATTTGGTATATCTTTCCGTGCATTTATTACGATATTGGATAGTTTTCAATTTCCCTTACGACTTTAGTTACGCAGAATGAGAAAATATAATTTGTACCTACTACTTACCTACTATTTTCTCTTATTATCGATCGTATTCCAATGCATTTTATATTAGATTGATTTATGTAATGGAAAACTTCGTCTGCTCGTGTGCATAGGATTTTACACGAATGCTTCGGAATGGAAAAGTAATCGTGCTCTGCGTTGCCAGAATGCCTATCGAAGCACAAAAACAAATGAGACTGAACATTTTTCGAGCTTCTTTGAAGTGTCACAACACGATTCTAAGCATTACTAAGCTCAATTTATAATCATGGATGAAATGTGGCTTCACAATTGGACCTAGTTATGCAGAAAACAGCCATGTGGGTAAAAGTACAAACAAGAGTTATAAGCATTTTTCTGTTGATAGTTGCACCTTGGTTATGTTTTGTTTTTCTGGTAATTTTAAAGTTGAACAATATGTATATAAGTTTTGTTTATTTTTTTATTCTATCCAGTATTACGAGTATGAACTGTTACTATTAAAGCAAATAATTACGTTTTAGACGTGGCTGTTTCATACAGAAAAGCATATTTTACACTTATCACAATAAAGCTTAATCCAGCCACATGAGTTGGCTGTATTTTGAATTATTTTTAAACATCAAAATAAATAACAAAGTATACGAAAAATCCATAGCAACAAAAATAAAATACAAAACAATCGAAATTATTTTGCTGCTTTCATATATTTAATGTTCCTCTAAGGGAAAAAACGGGACCCTTATATGATCACTTTGTTGCCCCTCCTGTCTGTCTGTTTGTCAGTCAAGACTCTATATCTTGGGAGCGTGTGGAAGTATTGAGTTGAAAATTTTTTAACGATATCCTTAAGTCTTTCGTCTCATAAAGCTGTGAAAAAATCAAACTTCTAAGTTAACATAAACAAAAGTTACAGCTGTTTATGCCGAAAAAAACATATATTTCGACACTCCCAAGGGAATTAAAATTTATAGCGTAGGATTTTCCGTTGACCTAGAACTATGAAATTTTGCAATATATAACGTACTATACTACAAGGTATAGGGCAAAGTCTGAAAACTATAACTTTGAAGTTAAAACACTTGTCCAGTTAAAATAAATTATGTGAAGCTAAATGTGGCTAAGTTTTAAAAAAAATCAAGACTGAACTTTAGACGAATTTTCGTGATCACTCTTAAAATAGAAATCTAAATCAAGTGTTAAATCCGTCAATGTCGTCTTCAATATATTGTCCACTTGTCAAATTATTATAAAAATATCGAGTATCCTCTAATTTTATAGTCTTATTGATATGATGTAACGTAGCCAGAACTTAACTCTGCGATAGGTTTCCCATTCGGTCATAATTTGCTTAACAGAGGCCTAAAGACATATTCTCTTTCTAGATTGGCAGAACCACGACATAATATATCCAAACAGTTGTAAAGTTCTTTATCAAAATCGGATTTCACATATTATGTGCAATGGGTCAACCCAAACTTGGGTCTTCTGGGGTTTAAATTCTTCTCAAGAGAGGACTCGATAGAAGACACAAGTTTCTCCCGGCACTGGTCACGATTTCCCGAGAGAGACCCGTGTATATGGCATCACCAGTTCTGTCATCTACATAGCAATGCATGTCGGAGACGTCCAACGTATCATTGATATGCAGAAGAAACAGTGTAGGAGATAACATACAGTCTTTGGGAACTCGAGCGTTCACTGAGCGGTCCGAGCAATAACCGTTGACGACTTGTATGCTACCCAGTGAGGAAGAATCCCAAATAATGGAAGTTTTGAGCGAAGTGCCTTGTGCACAAACACGATCAAAGGCCTTCGCTATATCCAGACTAACTGCCAGGGTCTCTCCCTTGCTTTCGATAGACGCGCCCGTCTATGTGTTAGGTACCTATACCAGACGGTCATGACGGTCAGACCATGGCGAAAGCCGTACTGTACACCGTACCCACCTCCTGTGCACCACGTCCAGTCTGACCGTTTACCCATGTATAAGAGTTTTCTTTTGTAAAATATCACATTTGTTTGAATACACGGTAATGACTTTGGATACCAAAATAATCTAATAATAATATCTATTTTTAATTGACATTTTACTCTTACGACCTGCATAAGATGTATTTTGGGTATTTCTTTTATAGAGTTAACATCCCCATCGCTTCTTACTGCGCTTATTATTTCGATTCGAAATGTGTCGCAAACATTGCACAGAAAAATACTTCTTGATAAACTGTAGCTTACAGCATTCCAAGTAGTTTGGCTTTATATTGATCATGTAAGATAATGTAGAACTACTCAACATTCAAAAAGATCGTGTTATAAAATAAGTAATATTTCACAAAACAGCAAGGATGGTGTTGAAAAAGGCAACTACCATTTATAATAAATATCTATTTGACAGGAAACATCCATCATAGACTGGCTGCTTTTTACGTAACTACAAAACTGCATACTCTAACATTTTGAAATTAGTAAAAAACAGGCATACAGGTAGGCTGACTTCTGCAATATACGTATTTTAGTTAATGTCATAATTGGCTGTATTTTACACCAAGCTGACTGTTTTTTACAAAATTCATTTGTTGAAGTGGCTGGATTTGACAGCTTATTATCTGCGAGATTAATAAAGATATCGACATGGGTGTTTTTTTTTTTAAATCCGTCATGTCTAAATTAGCATGGCTGCTTTTATTACTTATTTTTTGAAAAAATGTGTTCTGGCTGTTTTCTGCATAACTAGGTCCAATTATGATCCAGAAATAATATTATAATTAACAATATTACAGTCTTGTCAGATTATCTGATAGCACAGAGATGTTATAATAATAAATAAATATCTATTTATTTCTCCTCACAAAGATCTTAAAGCTAAAACAATACAGTAACACAAAATGTAAATTATTAACATTATTTCTTGTAGGTATTTTGTGAGGAGCTGGTGTCTGAAGTAGGTTGACCCTGTATTACAGATCACCAGGACCTCACACATGCTTACAATTATTAAAATATTATACATCTGTACTAGTAGCTAAAGAAGTATTAAACATAACAATAAATTACTTTGAACTTGTATATTACTAGCAAAATAATGTGTGTGTGAGTGAGTGTTAAACTCTCAGTATCTATCAGTGTAGAAGGTTTTCAGTGAAGGTATAGTACAATTTCTGTAACCACTCTTTCAAGATAAGCTTGCATCTAGTTCTATTGAGATGGTAAATTGACAGCAATTTGTTTAAATTCTTGTAAAGGTTATTTATCTTGTACACAATAATATGAACGATGTTTCATTGATGAAGCCGTACTCGATGCAGTACAAGATTTTTTGGTGTGCAAGATGAAGAGTTTTTTAAATGAGCAATGTTCGGTTTAAAATAAAAATATATTTCAAGTTTATTATGTTCAGATTCGACTATATCGAAAATAAATCTAGATTTATTAAAAGCCACAACACACAAGTTATCAACTCTTATTAAACGACCTACGTACAATATATTCATAACTGAACAATATGTTATCTTTATGAATCTAAATGAATGATCTCCATAATAGCTTTAAGGGTGACTGTTTTCACTTTTACAATAAAGTCCCAGCCACTGCTAATTATCTATAAATAAATTTAAATGTTTTATTTAAAAATGGCTCTGTCGTAAATATTACGACTCCACAGCTAAATATCTAAGTGATTGGACAGCCTGGGACTAGATTATGATTATTTTATAGCAATGACAGTACAATATTGCATATTTCATTAAAAAGAGAGCTAAAAAAGAATTCTGGGAGAGTTTCTTACGCCACTTCTTCTCTCTCGAAACGCCATTTGCTTCCGAAGCGGTAGTAGTATTTAGTATATTAGAAATGATATTAAAAAGAATTCGAAAGGAATCAATTTTGTGAAAATAAATGCCTTTTATTCAAAACGGTGAAAATATGTACATAGCCCCTCCCACAACTACCTAAGACGTAACGAAATGTGAAAAGAATCTTCTGTTTTATCATCAATTCCAGTTTGTTTAGCAACTCGAAAGAGAATTATAATGTGATCACGATATAGTGGATACAATAGTGAAAATATCAAAACCATTTTTACGAAACAGGATTAAGTTATAACAAAGGCTTTGAAAACAATTCGATCAGCAATGTATAAACGCTTACATAACATTTAAATCTATAACTCGAACCATACATCAGAGCGGAGTTAGAGGTCTATACATCATAAACAAAGTTACACTCAGCTAACCAGCGACTGTGGTTTCGCAATCTCGAATCCAAATAAAACTTTTGAGTTTTCAAGCCGCAAGGTTAAGGTTGAGTAGCATTTCAACAATTTATAATATTTAGGATTAGTAAAAACTGTTCTTTATTTGGCGAATTTTATTTGAAAGGACAGGATTATTATAATATTTGAAATTTTTTTGCAAATCATGTCGAATTGTCGCGAAAGTGATATAATCCGATGTATATACCTACTGGAATCTCGATCTTATGACTGAAGCACTATGGTCGAGTATGTTATAATTTGCTGTTACATAGACAACCTTTTTACTTGTTATGTTTTAATTGTTTTTTATTTATGAAACTTTTGGATATCATTTGAGAATAATACTTAGGTTTGGAAAGGGGCATTTAATTCATTGGTTCATTTAAAATCGATCAGAGATCGAGCGATCAATGATAACATTCAGTGAGATAAAACAAGCAATACCAGATAGTTTACTTTTAATTAGTAAGTGATAATAATTATTTCTGACATAATGCTGATGTTTTATAAATCCTGTAGTCCTTGTGACGGCGATATGGGACGGGATATTCTATTTAAAAATAATAAATAATAAAACTATAAATGTCAAGAGAGCGTCAATGAGTTTTGTGCCATTTCTTCTCATTAAAGCTCAACCTTCTCTGAAGTGGCGGCAAATATAACAAGAAAAGAAAACTTTTGACACTTATAAGTGTCACTTTCCAGACCTACATGAATAAAGTGAGATTGAATTGATTTGAATATCATGTTTTTATTATTGCATTGAAGATTTTCTATTATTTTGATCTAAATCTTTAGCATTAAGGTTCCTCTAAGCTTTAAATGCTTAAGGCATTAAGAATAAAGGATGAGAAAAGTTCAGTAGTTTAATTGTAGAGATTGGCGCAGGGACTAAATACAATAATAATGAGATAGAATCGGATGAGAAGTTGCAAAATATACCGCAAGTGTCTGTAAGCATTCAAATAAACATCCACATCTTATCTTATTGGTCCAAACTTTGTTAGCCAGTAAGAATGATGAAAGCGATTCGGTAATGAGATTGACGAGGGTGAGTTCAAGATTGACTCAACGTCAAGGCACCGTTTGACAGCCGATAGTGGCGACGAACAAACATGGCGGAGGGTTGGCGGGTCAAAAGCAATATTTACTAACACTTGACATGTCCCGTCAGCTATCATGGGTTTTGTGATTCTGTAAATAGGAATATATTCCGTTTTTTGTGAATATCTTTATGTCAGTTGTCTTGAATATTGATCAAATATCGTACATGTTTCGTTAGTATATAAATACAAAAAATTGTAATCAAATCCATACTGAGTGAAGCTATGGCATGAGTATAGTATAACATGAATATAACATACAAAAATAAATTGCACTTTTACTTTTTAGCTTATGATGAGCCAATGTACAATATCGTATAGGCTTTAATTTGCTCAAGTAATTATATGTTAAACTTAATTGAGCCCGCAGCGTGGCAAGCTTAAACACTCGGTGCTAGAACGGGTGCGACTGCGAACTTATCACACCCTAATGAAGGATCTTCGATTGGTCCAAGTAGTTTTAAATGTATGTACTTGATAATGTTTCAAAAGTTTCAATAATTCAATTATTATGTATAGATGGCTATATTGGTTGGGTTGACTTAAAAGCTTGAGTTTTTTTGTATTAAATACAATCATTGTATTGATATCTCCTTTAAAATGATTTGTGGCATCAGTTAAATATCCATCATCATTATAAATAAGTGCCTAATCGCACTGACGTATTTAAAATCTTTACAGATCTTGTTAAATTTAGCGAAAAATGCCTTTGTTTAAAAAAGGGGGACAAAAACGATCCTTCAAAATACATCTATACCTAGAGAGTTAGTAAGATACAAGAAAAAAAATATTTTAGATCATTTTTTAAATAATAAAATAATTCTTACTCTTTTTAACCTATATTTATAGATTCAGCACTTAACATTATATTTTATACAGTGTATATAAAGTGATGCATCAAAATTATTCAAATGTTTTGACTTACTTAAAGTTTAAAAAAAGAAAAAAAAAGTGTTTAATCTTAAAAAAACCTCACTTATGCTGTTGGAGTTCCCTAAATTGTATTATTAATAATGGAAATTTAAAAAAATAAGACATTAGGAACAATGCATTTGGCAGCAGGTTTCTCAAATATGGCTCTGGGAATTTATTTGCGAAACGCGAGTCGGTCAAATATCAGATACCAATGTGGTACAAGTGAAATTTCGATGTTTGACGTGTTTGCGCTAGTGAAACTCGACAGGTGGTACTAATATTAACCTGAATAATTCCTGCATACACAAACTTTTTCAGGTCTTAAGAATGAATTCAAAACTTTATTATTTGTTGATAACTAAAGTTTTTTAAGACCTACATTATGTATTTGAATATATTTTTAAAAATTATTTGAACCCCAACAATAGTTCGTTTTCAATTTTCTTTACGACTTAAGATGCACGTACTAAGTACTTGGATGAAGATAAAATTTTGGTTAAGCTATTGTAATATGTACCGGCCAAGCCCGATTTAAGGACAAACTAGTTTTTTTATTAGATTAGGCGATAGGATAAACTAGTATAGACTAGGTTAAACTAATTTTTAATTATAAGAATTAAAGAAAAATTTCATGCCATAAACATAATAAAATAATCTTAATAATTAATATTGTAATGAGTAAAGTGAAGTGAGGAGCGGGTGTCGGTGCGGTGGCGCTAGTGTAGCGGTGTGAAGTGTGAGGCGGCTTATGGAGAGGGGCTAGGAGAGGAGAGGAGAGGGGGTGAGGAGAGGAGAGGAGTGGCGAAGGGTATGTAATGTCTTGCTCGAGATTAAATTAATCATTCTGCATTGTTAAAGTGTTGATAAATAATTTCTATAGTATATATTTGAATGTGAAAAGTATAAATTATATAATTTATTATTGAAGAGATTATAAATTATATAATTTATTATAGAATATAGAGATTTGTGATGGAATTCTGTTTTTATTTTCCCTGCCTGCTTTACAATATATTTCTAATCCTAACTAAACTAAATATTCTGTGTGAAATAAATACGTAATTTTTACCTATCAGCCTTAGGACAACCCAGTTTAGCATAGGTTTTAACTAGTTGAGCCTAATATAAATAAGCATACTTTAGGATAAACTGGTGTGGCCTTGTCTAAACTAGTTCTGGTCAGTAACATATGGTATATTTGTTTTGCATTTATTGATCAGTGGAGGTATATTACTCATCAGATTTTCAATAATTAATTTAGCTTAAAATTCTTTAACGGATTTCCTGTCAAATCTCTCTTTCTGTCATCTCATCTTCATTGTCATCAAATCTTTATGTCAAACTCGCCTGTCTTTGAATGTATGTAACTGAATCTTATTGTTGTAACTATCACAACTTATCGCGGAGGTGTTTACACACGAGAGCTTAGGAGTCACTTTGTTTCAGTGTTGGTGCGTTTATTGAAAATAGAGGCAAAAAGGTCCCCCCAATTTATTTTTGACGTGTTCACTGCTGTCACATTCACTCTAGACGTATAAATTATCTAAGACTTTAACATTTAATCACAACCAAGATATATTATTCTATTAATGAAATACAGCTGTTTTCGGTACAAAAGTATAAGAATTAGTTTAAAATTATTCGCTTCTTTTTTAAATATAATTATTGTCATTAAAACAAGATAGTAGGTACAGCCAATGAGAATTTATTACAAGTTAATACGCGAATAGACATTTTCCACGACCTATTATTATTTAAACACTAAATATAATCTACGAACAGAGCATTGCCGACTATTGGCATTTTATTTCTGGGACACTCGAAATGGTTTTGATAAAAATGTTATAATATCTACGTCTTAGGGGTTATGTTAATTGTGTTATGTAATGTTTGTGTATGTATAAGTTCAAATTTTGAAATCTGTAAAGAACGAAACTAAAATCTAACTTTATCTGGAGGGCTTTACTGAATTCCTAAGTAATTAAATGTATAGGCGCGAAAGTATGAAGACCAGTAATGTTATCGTGATTATTAAGGCCTGGAAGAAGTAGAATAAAATATAGTATGATACATCAAATAAGTAATATTGTATCGATGTACATGACTTAACAACATGATCCCAGAACATTTACGAAGTAAATGTGTTACGAAATTCAATAGAATCTATATAAACGTTTATATGGTAATGCTTGCTATTATATAAATAACTGTATTTTATGATTATATTTTCACAGAATGGGAATGGAGCAACCTTAGATTATTTAATAAAAATTTAATTTTGCGAGATTTTATTTAAAAATGAGAAGACCGCTCAGTTTCTTGCGCCCGTTCGTTTCAGATATATTTTTTTAATGGGTGGATATTTTTGACGTTAATTATGTGATTTTAAATTCTATTTTAATTTTAATATTATCCACTTAACTATCCAAACAGGTGCTATTTTGCTGAAATAACAAAAACTCAATAAAACTTCGTAGCATAAAAACTAATTAAAGTTTTATCTAGATGTGAGCTTGCAAAGCCCAATTTGGTCAGCTTAGCTTAACTTTGTAACGAATACGAGTATGTAGATACTAAGATACTACTGGCTAAACCTTACTAAGCTTAAAATAATATGTGCAGAGATTATGTATGCGTATATAAAATTAATTTTTTACTATATCTTATATCTCTAAACGAGTAATTCTTGTATATTTATATATTTAATCTGAATCTCGGAAACGCCTCCAACAATTATCATAAAATTTAATATATTTCGGGGGCGATATATCGATCTAGCTAGGTTAAAAAAATGTGGTTTAATTCGTCTTTTAATGAGAAACAGCTACAATAACATTAGAATACAAAGGTAAATTTCGCCACTATTTACAAGACTGTAATAGCTCAGATGGGACATTAGGTGATCCGGAAAGCAGCAGACCCCGGTTCGAATCCAGATGTCTCATGTTTTTTTTTTGTTCAAGTTTTGTACATTCTTGAAAATCCGAGCTCGGTCGTCCGGATATTGAACATTCACATGACATAATTCAAATCGATAAAATGAAATGTTAATAAAATATTCTTATATTAAAAGCCCAATTCTACTTCACCAGGCAAAAATGAAAATTATTTTTGTCAACTATATTGATGTTGATACTTAGTCAATAAGCATATGTATATATATATAAAACAAAGTCGTGTTAGTTACACCATTTATAACTCAAGAACGGCTAGACCAATTTTTCTGTTGTTTGTTTTTTTGGATTTCTCTTAGTCCGGAATAGGATAATAAGTAATAAAATATCGAAAAAATCACGAAAAAATATTATTATAAGAAAGAATTATTTTCTGATACATTTTGTATCTATGGAAATTTTCATGACATCTCGAGAATAGAAAGAATTCAATGAAGTTTTCTTTAGTTTCACGCTACATGAGTAATAAAATACAACTGACAGTTCACGTCATGTTATTCAACTGGTTGGTGTGTTTGTTTCGAGTGTGCGAGTGACTATTAGCTTATTATTCCTATATTATCATTAACAATGTCACGACTAAGACGATCAAATTATTCCTGACAAAGACGTAATGCAACTAGGATTCGAAACATTGCGAAAGAAAGGACTGAAGAAAAGAACCGCGTCAGTATGGATCGACGTCGTGCTATGAATCACAAGAGTAAAACGTAGCAGCCCGTAAAACGGATCGGCTGGCAATACGAAATCGTCCAGTAAAACCTCAGAGAACAACAACTTATAGATAATTTTCGACGCACAAGAAGAAATTTATGAAGTACTGATTTGAATTGAGCAGCGTTTCGATACGATTGCAGTACTTATACTGTACTGCAGTACTGCTTGCATACTAGCTTTCGCATTGGGCCGATGGACGTTGTTTGCGAGTATTCTACGGAGAAACGCAAGAATTGTGCTGCCATTTTCTAGAAAACACTCAAAAATACAATTTTTGTTTCCAAATGACCTCATTTAGGGCAGACATCTAAGAACGAGGATTTAATACGACATTCAAGGTATTTATTTATTTACATACTTACACACAATACAGTAGAAGAATAACATACCTACTATAGTTATTCCTATGTATTGTATATGCTAATTCTAAAATAAGTGTTTATAAATCAGTAATACGGATTTTGCTTTTAATATTGTAGATATAAGGACAGATTCACCATCGTATTGGATCACTGCAACCTCTCGAAGATGCACAGCTTAAATTTTTACAATTATACTTCACGGGCAACATGGACAAATAACTTGATCGATGTCAAGAGATCAATGCAGCAATGATAATAGCAACTACTTAGTGAACATTTTGCATGTCGAGTTAGCCCTTAAATCTTTAATTTCCGATCCGTCTCGCAATTAAGAGACAGTACTTCACTAAAAGCCACCGCCTGCAACTTTATAAGGCGCAAATTCGGTCTCACATGGAGTACTGTTCTCACCTCGGGTGCTCCCCAGTACCAGCTTCTTGAATTTGACAGTATACAACGAAGAGCGGCTCGAATCATCGACGATCAAGTTATCGCCGATCGGCTTGATTCTCTAGCATTGCGTAGTGATGTAGGTTCTCTCTGCATCTTCTACCGCATTTATCACGGGGAGTGCTCAGAGGAGCTGTTCGAGTTGATTCCATCGGCCGAATTCCATCACCGGGCATTACGTGCAAAGTACCATCCGCATCACGTAGACGTCCGGCATTCCACAACCGCGCGTTTTGTTCGAAATTTCTTGCCTCGCACAGCCACTTTGTGGAATCAACTACCGGCAGCGGTCTTCCCGAACAGATACGACTTAGAGACCTTCAAGAAAAAAGCATACTCCCACCTTAAAGGCTGGAACCGCATTTCTGGACACGCCTGTTGTTGCGGATGTCCATGGGTGGTTGCCTCACCTCTCCCAATCCCGTGAGCCTCTTGCCCGTTTGCCCCCTCTTATATAAAGAAAAAAAAATCGCCCTGACCATTCAAATCTTAAGGCCAATCCTTGAAAGTTTGTGGTCTGAATCAAGACAATCCATTTCCCATGTTCAATATATATATACATATAGGTATAAGAGATTTCCACGTATATAGTCACTCATCACGATATCTTTGGAACCAGTAGAGCTAAAGACTTGAAATTTGGTAGGAATATTCTTTTCAACGAGTTTCAGAGAGGTCAGCTAAGAACGGATTTTCCAAAATTCCATTCGCAAGAGTTTTTTTTTATTATGACCAGAACAACGTCTGTCGGGTCAGCTAGTAATATTAATGTATTATGTTAGTTTTAAATAATAAATAATTTGTGCTTTAAAAATTCAGTTCTTATAAAAATGCCAAAGTATTATTCAGGTTAGTTTTATTATTAATGACTAAGCAACGGATAATAATCGTTTTTTTATGTCTAATAGTAAAACTAAACAACATAATCCTATTAAAGTTCATTTTATTGAGCCAGTTATCTTACTAAAACTTACCATTTTATTAGGAATTTTATAAATAGTTTACGTAACGATCATAATATTTTATTATAAGAAAAAGTTACTAGCAAGACATTCACATGAATGTCAAGCTCTGCTCATTACAATGCAGTGCTCTTCAATATTATATAGAACTTATGAGTATAATTGCAATTATGTTCGTCACTTTAGGACATTACACTAAGAGTAGTCTAAGTAAAGCCGTAATTTCAATAACCACGGCACTATCAAACTGAAAATTAATGTTTGCACATACTGCTTCAAGGTAGATAAAGTAGATCCTGTGCAAGGAAGCCTCTCACTGATAAATACTCGATGTCAAAGAATAAGTTTTTCCATACAGAAAGTGTACTTTGCCACCTTTACGGGGAACTGCGCGCTCCCTACTCGTGTCAGTGTACCTGACTGCCGTGGCTATCAATCTCTCTTCGCCAGTCACTTTTGAAATTTGTATATACGTTGAGATCAGCTGAGTCGCTTATCCTATCTGTCGACTATAGATAAACCTTGAATATTGTTTATCACGTCTTTTTTTCATTTTATTAAACGCTTGGCTCAGGCATCCCTAGACGAAGTTGGTTATGTTATTAATTGAATTAATACTTCTTTAGAATCGTTGTGATTTGAAACTCGATGGAACGAAAAATCGAGACGATAGAGACACAAACACGTAAAAAAGGTTGAAAAAAGTATTGAAAATGATGAAATTTGAATTGTTTTCAAAAATCCTAAATCTCCTTTTATGTATTGACACATATTTTTTTATAATTAAATATTTATGAATCGTTCCATATAATTTCATCCGTGTATGTTTAATTAAAAAAACTTACAACTAAGCTGTGGAAAATTTTAATGAAAATCAAGAAACTCAAGAGAGCGTGTTATTGTGATCGAATTATTCATCTTCGGATCCTTTACCAATATTTGTAAGAGTTATGCGATATATTTGGTTGAGTATTACTTTAATATGTTAATATCACATTCATGCAGTCTTGTAACTGGAAAGAGCAGGTGCACCTTATACTTGTAAAATATAGTAATTCGAAAACTAAAATTTTCTACACTACTCCATTTGAAAAAATGTAAAATATAAGGAAATAGAAATATTATATGATGTCCTTGCGTGATCTTTTCGCATATATACACACTTTACATTATTAATTGAAGTAGGCGTTACCTTGCGGAAATCCATAAATATCCAAATGTTTTGAGTTTTTCTTTAGACCATATGGTCTCGTGCAAAATTTTGGCGAGTCAACATGTCCTGAGGATGCCTCGTGTAGAGGCGAAACACATGTCAAATTGTTTAAAAGACAAATATTGGCGGAATTAAAATTAATTAACTAAAGATAAACTCAAAACATTTGGACACATTAGATTAGATTAGGCACCTATTTCTACCGTGAAGCAGTAATGTGTAAACATTACTGTGTTTCGGTCTGAAGAGTGCTGTAACTAGTGAAATTACAGGGTAACACACCTTATATCTCAAGGTGACCAGCGCAATCGTAGTGCCGCTCAGAATTTTTGGGTTTTTCAAGAATCCTTAGTGGCACTGCATTGTAATAGGTAGGGCGTATCAATTACCATCAGCTGAACGTCCTACTCGTCTCGTCCCTTATTTTCATAAGATAAAAAGATTGCTTAGTACGCTTGCAACGCCTCCGATATTGAGAGACTTGTACAGCAATGGTGTGCAAAATGACGGCAATGCGAATAAATCAGGAATCAGGTTGAACAGCTCTTCGGAACACTCCCCGTGATAGATGCGGTAGAAAACACACAATGAAGCGACGTCTCTACGCAACGCCAAATGATCCAGCCGTTCACAGAGTACTGGGTTCCCGACAATTCGAGCTGCTCTGCGTTGCACGCGGTCAAATGGATCGAGCTGATACTGGGGTGCGCCAGACCAGATATGACAGCAATACTCCATGTGAGGCCGGACCTGCGCTTTGTAGAGCGCTAGAATGTGGGCCGGCTTGAAGTATTGCCGTGCTCTATTTATGACGCCCAGTTTCTTTGAAGCCAGTTTGGCTTTGCCCTCCAGATGGCCACGGAATTGGCAATTGCTCGAGATTTCGAGACCCAGTATTCCGATACTAGGCTTGGCTTTAAGGGAAGTGTTCTCGAAGAGCGGTGATACGGCAAATGGGGTTTTTTTAGTGGTAAACGCGCAAACTTGAGTCTTCTGGGGGTTAAATTGGACAAGGTTCAACTTACCCCATTCCGCGACCTTCTCGAGAGAGGACTCGATAGAAGACACAAGTTTCTCCCGGCACTGGTCGACGTTTTCCCGAGAGAGACCTGCATGGCCCGTGTATACGGCATCACCAGTGCTGTCGTCTGCATAGCAATGCATGTTGGCGGTGTCCAACATATCATTGATATGCAGAAGAAACAGCGTGGGAGATAGCACACAGCCTTGGGGAACTCCAGTGTTCACGGGCTTGGGATTCGAGCAATAACCGTCGATAACGACCTGTATGCTGCGCCCAGTGAGGAAGCTGGAGGTCCACTTGCATAAGCTCTCGGGAAGCCCAAATGATGGAAGTTTTGCGAGGAGCGCCTTGTGCCATACACGATCAAAGGCCTTCGCTATATCCAGACCAACTGCCAGGCCTTCCCCCTTGCTTTCAATAGCCGCCGCCCATCTATGTGTTAGGTATACCAGAAGATCGCCAGTCGACCGACCATTGCGAAAGCCGTACTGCCGGTCGTTGATCAACTGGTGACCCTCAAGGTATACCAAGAGCTGGCGGTTAATTATGCTCTCCATGATTTTGGAGAGTAGGGAGGTAATCGCAATAGGCCTGTAGTTTGCCGGATCCGAACTGTCTCCTTTTTTTGGGATCGGATGGACAAGGGCTGACTTCCATGAATCAGGGACTACGCCTATTGAATAAGAGTGCCGGAATAAACGCGTTAGCACCGGCGTCAACTCAGGGGCACACGTTCTAAGCACGATCGGAGAAATGCCATCCGGCCCACTCGACTTCCTGACGTCCAACGAAAACAGAGCTCGCCTAACAGTTTTCTGTCGGAACTGTACTTCAGGCATGGAGCTCTGACACCGCGGGATGGTCGGCGGTGTTTTTCCGTTGTCGTCAAGAGTCGAGTTGGAGGAAAAAAGAGTGCACAGGAGATCGGCTTTCTCTTTTGCCGTATGGGCCAGGGTGTCATTCCTCATGTGCAACGGCGGCATGGACGGCTGGTTGAAGTTACCAAGAGCAGCTTTCGACAACGACCAGAACTTGCGTGTTCCGGTCGGGTAACTGGAAGGCTGCTCGCCAATTTTGACGACGTGCTTTGATTTCGCACGGGCGATTTGCCGCTTAAAAAATCTGGAGGCACGGTTATATTTCCTCTTCAGAACTTTGCAGTTCGGATCCTTTGAGCCCAGCGCCGCAACCCAAGTTCGATACGCCTGTTTTTTGCAGTCAGATGCTGCTTTAACTGACGCATCGAACCAGGGCTGTGATCTGCCACCGATCGGTACTACAGAGCTTGGTATAAAAATATCCATGCCCTGCAGTATCACATCGGCTACTGCAACGGCGCAGGCACTAGGATCATCCGAAGGGAAACAAACCCTGCCCCAAGGGTAGGATGCAAAAAAGGAACGCATCCTATCCCAATCTGCTGACTTGTAGTGCCAAACGCGGCGGGTCGCTGGTGGTCTGCGACGTTGGTGTCGGATAGGCACTACACTCCTGACCAGGCAATGGTCGGACGTTCCGAGAGGGGCGTCGACAGAGACCTGGTAACCATCGGGATGTGTAGTCAGCAGAAGATCTAATAAGGACGGCATGTGGCTATCCACATCCGGGAGCCGCGTCGGCGACTCAACCAATTGGGACAGACCATACGCCAATGCAAAATTATGCACAGATCGCCCTGCGTAGTCTGTGGTACGTGATCCAAGCCATTCGGTATTGTGCCCGTTGAAATCACCCAAGACTACGATTTCAGCGGAGGGGATCTGAGCAAGCACGTCATCAAATGCCGCTTGAACGCAGCCCATGAGGTGATCCGTTTCTGCGTTACCACTATGGGACCTGTAGACACACGCATAGATGCGGACGCGGTCCTCTAAATCTACGCGGAGCCAGAGAGTGGACAGGTCCCTACCCTCAAAATTGCCGAGACGGCGACAGCAGATATCCTCCCTAACGTACACACATACCCCGGCATGAGGCATGAAATTATGCTCAATTTTGTACCCGGGGTACGTTAAATATGACGTATCGCTAGGTCGAGATATCTGCGTCTCCGTATGGAAACACAAGGCCGGCTGCGACGTCTCAAGGTGGTGGTGGACGGCGTTTAAGTTGGAGTGAATTCCCCGGATGTTACAAAAGTCCACATTAAGCGTGGAGCGGGGTGCCGTGGTGTTGCTGCCCTGTTTGTCCTGTGACATACACGGTACTGTGCCCTCCCCAGAATTCGAAGGGCAGCCCGAGCGCGAATGCTCGGGGAGGGATTCTCTGGCTCTACAAGAGCCGGTACCCTCCTGGGGTAATTTCTCTTTAAATACCGCTCTCATATTTTGTTGGGGGGGGGAAGGACGGGGGGGAATGGCCTCCGGTCCTCGACACTAACCTATGCGAAACATAGCGGCACTAGGCCGCTACTTCACGCCGGTATTCTGTGCGAGTGTGGTAAGTAACCCGGACGAGTCTGGCCCGATTGTGCTGACGTCATGAGACAGCAGCGTGACTCTCCCACTTTCAAAAAGCCCGTAGTCGCCTCTTATGACACCCTTGGACCTGGGACTACCCTATTCTTTTTACGCCCCGGGGCAGCACAGGGCAATAAATATAAAATATAATATTATTTTGATTAATATTCTGTAATTTGCTTTATTTCCGCGTTGTTTCACGTCCGCCATTCCTTCCATTAATATTCCATTAATTTCTTTATTTCTTCCTTCCATTCCATTAATATTTAATCATTACTTTCTAGCTTAGTGGCATAAGTCACTTGCAAGACGACATTTTTAACGCAGCTTAATGTATTAAATTTTGCTAAACAAGTTCTTGGTCGCCCAGAGGGTAATGGAGAGGGCTATATTTGTATGAAAAAAAGGAACGATACGAGCTTGACGTTCAGCTGATGGAAATTGATACGCCTAGCCCTTTACATGCAGTGCCGCTCAGGATTCTTGAAAAACCCAAAAATTCTGAGCGGCACTACAACTGCGCTCATTACCTTGAGACATAAGATGTTTCTCATTTACCCACTAAATTCACTAGCTGTAGGCTAGCTGAGTATGTGTCATAAACAATAGAATGTATTAAATAGCTGTCAAAACAACTGTCATCGTATGTCATTTGTTCTATGAAGAAAACCAAAATTCGAATCTAATAATATGTTAAACGTCTAAAATACAGCAGTTAGAACTAAGAGCTATAACTGCGTTTAGTCTGTGTTGTTGAAATGCCAACTGAAGCTGTAACCTGTTCACGTAAACTTAGTTTAACTTGTTCAACTTAGCGCGTCAAAATTAATTGTATGGTCAAGGCAATTTATATTTTTTTTAATTACAAGAAGAATAATTACGTTTCAAAGTCATTTTAGTGTTCAAAACATCCGATTAAGTTGCAATAACTCTTGGTGCCTCTTTGATATAAAAAAATGTTAGGCATCAGAAACAATGTAATAACAATTAATAATAAATAAATGATATGAAAAGCTTGAAAATTAAAGCATTACTTAAAGAAGAAGTTAAACATAATATTGAGTTTTCTGTGAATTTTTTTTAAAGTGATAACTTCTTATGGGATAGTAAGCCGCTTCGTTACGTAACGCGATACTTCCGTCAGAAATTAATTGAAACAATTTTTAAACGTTTCAACTATTTATCGGCTTTAAAAAATTTTTGAATAACTAACCTTTGTAATAAATAAAAGTTATCATAAATTTTCTGATGTTTGTGACTTTTACTGTTTTTTATTCTTATCGTGTTTATATATGTACTAACTAGCTGTACCCTGCCACGCTTCGCTGTATCATATTGTGATTGTTAAGTGATTGTGTGTGTTAAGTTTAAAAGTTGCGAAATGAGAAACAAAACAAATAATACATGTCATATAAGTTTAATTTTGCAATACTTGTGGATATACAATGTTTTATGTTTTTCCACTGTCTGCGTAGATATAAAGACTATCTGGTTTGCCGACTCGGGAACACGCAACATACAGTTGTACATGTGAAAAGCAATCCGCATCTAAATATAAACCACACAATTCTAAAGATTGACCTTGAGCTTTATTGGTTGTGATTGCAAATGCAAATCGAATTGGGAATTGCAATCTTTTAAATTGAAATGGTGTATCGGTCGGGATCATGGGTATTCGAGGAATGAAGATGTTAAATTAGGCATCAGAAACAATGTAATAATAATTAATAATAAATAAATAAAATGAAAATTAATGCTTTAATGAAGAAGTTAAACATAATATTGATATTTCTGTGGATTTTTTTGAAGTGATAACTTCTTATGGGACGTAACGCGATACTTCCGTCAGAAAGAAATTAATTGAAACAATTTTTAAACGTTACAATTATTTAACAGCTTTAAAAATGCTTCAAATTGCTGTTATTTTTTGAATAAATAACCTTTGTAATAAATAAAAGTTTTCAGAAATTTTCTGATATTTGTGACATTGCGAAGCGCACACGTTTTTAAACAGTGGGAGGCTTCTTTGTACAGGATGCCGGCTAGATTATGGGTACCACAACGGCGCCTATTTTTGCCGTGAAGCAGTAATGTATAAGCATTACAGTGTTTCGGTCTGAAGGGCGCCGTAGCTAGTGAAATTACTGGGCAAATGAGACTTAACATCTTATGTCTCAAGGTGACGAGCGCAGTTGTAGTGCCGCTCATAATTTTTAGGATTTTTCAAGAATCCTGATCAGCACTGCATTGTTATGGCTAAGGAGTATCAGTTACCATCAGCTGAACGTCCTGCTCGTCTCAACCCTTATTTTCATAAAAAACATTACCTTATCGTGTTTATATAAAACTAGCTGACCCGGCAAACGTTGATTCGCCATATAAATTATTTCTAGTGTTCGAACAGTTTTTTCTCAGACTTACTTTTTAAAGTCGACTACCACGAAAACGTCTTTTAATTTTATGGGTTAGTTTAATATAACATAAGACACTCATAATAAATGTGGCTTTTTATTGGTAACAGAAATGTTAAAATCAGTTCAGTAGATCCAGAGATTTTCATTTATAGATAGTATTTTAATTTTTTCGTCAATATTTCAATGTTTTTATATTATTTTGCTATTGAGGACGGAGACAAATCCAAAAAATTCTAGAAAATCATAAAAGTCAGTCCAACCGTTCTCCAGTTATAAGTGTTCGAACAACTATATTGTGTATTGTATGTAAATTGGAAGCATTTTTTTGTGATAATCTCACTAATATGTATTATTAACGCTATAGTTTGTCAGTATAGGTAGGTACGAATGAATATGATGCAAAACTTATATGTACCTACTGCAATATACTCCTATAAACTTGCTAAACGAATTATTTTGGTCAGCATTACTTTTCGACAGCTTTTTAACAATAATTTTACATAAAAATCTAAACAAATGATGATTTAACTTTAGAGTATTCTTATTAATCTTATTATTCTCGTTTTTATAATAGGTGTGTTGTAGTATTGGCACCTATATTCATTATAATAATTAATAAAGTATTTTTGTAACCCCTACGGGCTTTGCGCCGCAAACATGAATAGTTCGCAGATTGCAGATTTTTTTCCTACTTCTTGGCAATTCTTGTTATATTTTGGATAATTCACTTTATATCTTTATAAGTTATAGTCAATGTGTTATTCTAATTTGTAAGGTATATTATTGTAAAGTTTCATTAAAATCCATTTAGCAGTTCTTGCGTGAAGTAGTAACATACAACACATACACTCACAAGCTTTCGTATTTATAATATTAGTAGGATTACAGAGGTAAGTCAAGTTTTATCACATTATCTGAAGTGTAGGTTTTAGTTTTCTCTTCCCATAAATTACAAAACTTTATTAGATAAAACAAAACCTCTCTTACCCAACTAGATTTGGGTGTCTAACAATCTCTAACTTGAACGAACAATGTTAGTTCTTTTGATATAACTAATTTTTATTATATACTAAGCCATATCAGCCTAGCGAAACTCTCTAATAAAAAGCAATTCAGTCGGTTGTATGAAACGTGCAGTCATTGATAGATTAACAGATAACGGCTATAATATTGTAAAAAACGGAGATTCGTTCGCTTCTAAACTTAGCCGGATTATACTTCATCGCCAATCACATTACTGTAATTATTGCTATTATTAAAGAAAAAGTAAAATCTAGTTACTTGATAAAATTAAGGAAGACATTTAAGGAAAAACATCTTGGTGCATATATTATGTTTACTTATTATTAAGTATAGCTCAATGAATAAGTGATTGAAGCTTATACTACAAGTTTCAGGCACGTTGTTTTGTATTACAACTACCTGGTAATTCGATATAAATATTTATTTAAATGGTCTGTATTTGATTATTTTATAATTGACTAGTTGACCCGACAGACGTTGTTGTGTATATAATAAATAAAATAATGTTTTGAAATGAATTTGTCAATAATATATCATGACATCAAGAATTATTTCGTAAGAAATGCTCCCTGTTGTTATAATGAAATTGTTTCAGAGCAGAACTGTCCAACCGTGCGTCAATAAATTATCAAACAGAAAATTTGTCAATACAAAACAAATATTGGAAAAAAATAATCGCTTCAACGAAATCTTGCCGTTTAAGGTTACAAACAAACAGACATACAGGTGAAGCTAATAAAAAGCGTGTAAAAAAGGGCACACAACTTGAAATGTCATTATCACAAAGGATAACCGAAGTAAAGAAAGTTCACACGCACGTATTGGTTGTCAAATGTCAAATATTACGGTTAGGTTCAGAAATTCAATTTGTGACGAAACTTATGATTTATCAATCTACATTAAAATAATCTGATAGTTAGCTAAGATTAAGTTTAAGTTTATTTTTTACCTCCTGAGAAAGTAAGAAAGAAATGTAAAAATTCTAATTAATTATTCATTTCAAACTATTCTTTCAATTTGTTTTCTGAATGACGGGGGACACATCAAAGGAAAAACAAAATTGTTGTTTTTATTTAATTCCGAGCGTTTTTATATTTATTCACCTTTAAAACCTTCCCTGGACTTCTACAAATAATTCAAGACCAAAATTAGCCAAATCAGTCCCGCCATTCTCGAGTATTAGCGAGACCAACGTCCTGTACACGCGTCTTAAATTTGAAAAATCGGTCCAGCCGTTAGGAGGAGTTCATTAACATACACATGAGCAGGAGAATTATATTATATGAACGGAATTGAGAATCTAAACCAATCTCAAATTCACGGGAACAACCAAAAACTTCATCACAATCGGTCCAGCCGTTTAGGAGGTAGTTCAATTGTGAATCTAAACCATCCTCGAATGCCCTTGAACTCACTCAAAATCGGTCCAGCCGTTTAGGAGGAGTTCAGTGAGACATACACACGCACACAAGAAATATATATAGTAAGATATATAGATGTGAATCCTCTTATATCCCTACCGCAATGTGCAAAATCGGGACAAAGATAAAATAGTGACCACTAACCTTAAATTTCCTCGCTTCTTCCTGCCTCAGATCTAGCACCTTAACTTCCAGCTCGATGCACGGCACTCGTAGCTCAGTAGATGTTCGTCACGGACGTTAAAAGGAGACTTATGAATCGAAACCGTTACGTAAGACTCAACAATTAAACAAGGGGGGTTTTCAGAGTGCAAAGTGACAGCACCTCTTCTTTGCGGTGGTCGGACATGGACTCTCGACGCATGTGTGTGTCGTTCGCACAGTCTGGTGGGTGTTGACAGCTGTCACTTCGAAAATATGAGGGTAGTTAGTTGAACGGTCGCTTCTATCCACCACCGTCATTTGCACACTGATCGAACACACGTCAAACTTAAATGCTTGAATGAATTTATTTTTCCACCCAATTGATCAGACGTCTCCGTATTTACGACACATGAAAAGAATCTGCAAACATTTTTCTCCGACATTCTCGCCCCAAGCTACCGTCAATTCGTCATTAACCAAAACCATAACTTGTTTTCAATATGGCTTCCGATATGTTCAGATACTGTAAAAACAATAGATTATTATGCCTTATCGTCCGCAGCGCTAAGGACTTCAATTTTATTTTCTAAAAAGCATTGGCTATTAATTGATCTTTAAATTTAGAGATCTTTTAAGGACAAAATTTTTTAGTTTTAATTAATTAAGAAGTAGTGATCGATACTTATTTAAACTCGATGTAGAGAGTGGTAAGTTCAAGAAATAAAGTATATTTAAAATATTATTAATAAAACATATTGTATCAAATCGAATTAAATCAAAATCACTTTATTCATGTAGGGCACGGAAATGACACTTATGAATGTCAGAAAAATTTTCTTAATATGTTTTATTTAACAATATAACTTCAACAAATAGCATTCCACTATATCATCATAAAATCACAGCTAACGCACTTCATATGTAGCAAAATAAAAGTTTAATATTAGTGAGATTAATTAAGTTAAAATTGATTTTTAGTAAGAGGACTATATTTTTAAATTTTACCTTAAAGGCACCTCGCATTTTCCCTCGGGAAGCATAAAAGGAAATATTGAACTAAGGAATACCATAAAAAGTTAAGAGGTTGATCTGCTCTTTCCACGTTATAGTAGTAGATGCTTTTTATTTTATCAATTAAGTACTGGGCAATATTAAGTCTCACAGCAAAGAAAGTTCCTCAATACTTATTTAAATTGGAAGTTCTATTTGGGTAATGTGTATTTAATAATATTATGAGTTTCCTTAGATCAAAACACCAAGATAGACTTTGACAGCCTACCTAGACTAACACTATTTTGAATAATGCTGCATGCAAAAAGTCAAAGTCATGCAAGTCATTATGTGTTTCTTGTCAATATAATCTTAATAAACTGACAGCTTAAATGGCTTGACAGCTGTGAAAACATCGAAAAAAGTGAGGTTCTCAGTTTACCTATATTTTAAGTTGCACGCCAACTAATACAAAGTGCCATACAAATTGCGATTGTAAGACGCAGATTGTCACATACACTTAAGTAATAAACCCGACCGAAGAATTATTAAACGTTTGTCTGGCAGGAAGTGGCTCTATCTAGACGTATATATCTAATCTTATTTTTACTAGAGATTTGTAGCTTTAGTGCATATTTTAACAGACTAAAAAATCTAATCGAGGAGAATTCCAAGTTTGATTAATTTAAAGTATATAAAAGTTATTTCGAGGACCATCATTCGTAGTTTTAACTCAGGCTTTTTGACTACGTCATCAAGCAATAGTTAGTATCTCTGATGCCTCAAAACAAAAAGAAAGAATTTTACTATTTAAGTACCAGTTGTAGTTATTAATGCGATTGTAAATATAAAAGTCATGCCCAAATTATTAGAGAAATGCTTTTTTAAAAGGTCCTTTAATGAATATCAGCGCAAACATGTAAAATGTTAATATAATAATATAAATAAATATTAATATTTTTTATTTTCAAAATAAAATTCTTGGCCCGTGGGGTCACTGAGACGACGAAAATGTACAAATTCCTATCTGAGTGCCTTAATGGGGCTACTGGTAATCCTAGCGCTGGCAACTATTTCGGTCAACGGATCAGCCTAGCTATCCAATGCAAAAATGCTGCCAGTATTTTTGGTACACTTCCCCGTAATGATAGTTTTAATTTAATGTAATTATAATATATTTAACTAAATATAGTTATTAGTAATAAGCATTGTTTTTTATCAAAATAATAATATTTAAATAGTTAAATGTAGTAAAAAGTATTGTAAAGATGTATAAAGACACAAGTCACAAATTAAGTGATTGATCTTTCGACCGAAAAAACTGCCAGGTTAAGAGTTTTGTAAAGTCCTACTGAATGATTTCCTATTATGCGCATCTGAGTCTCACGGGTCATGACGTGTTGTCCAGACAATAATAAGTATTTAGCAATCGATGCTGTCAATTGATGAATCTTTTGTCAATTTTATATGTACTAAGATAATCACATTTTGTATCAAGCAACCCTGGATTATTCCGAAAGCTGCGACGGCTTGGGGGACAGCAGTTTCGGGTACTTTTACAAATCATGCTGTACTAAATCATAGGTCATCGTTAACTTCAATTACTTGGCTTCCTGGTAGAATTGCGTTGGCAGGATATAGCGATAAAGATAGACTTCGAGAACTCATCCTGGAGATGGACTGATAAACATAACACAAATGATTTTGTTAATAATACCACAGACTGGAAATCAACCACCATTAGGCTAAAAGAACGGAAGATAACTGGTGAGATAAATAAGCGATTTGACCAATGCGACTTATGGATATTGGATATTGGGGATACATTTTATTTGTAATAACTTACAATAATATAACGTCAATCAGGGTATGTAGCGCTATTATTGAGTCTACTACAAAATAGACAGTCATGCTAGTCTATAAAATGTATATGTCTTACCTTATTAAATAGATTTGAAGGATCATAAAACTTAAAACATTATTAAACAAAACAAAGTAAATGAACCTATTAACTCTGAAAGAAGAATTTTAATAAAGAATTAGGATTTAACGTAATCTTAAGTTGGGAGAGATTAACCTAATTTATTTACATCGGTGCTCAAGCAACGTTTGGTACTTATATAGTTTAATCTAAATCTAAATTCATATTCTATGAAAACAGAGTTTGCCCTTTTATTAATCTCCTAGATTTCTAATTTAACTCAGTAATCCTTAGCAATTTAAAAGACGAATTAGGGTTAACGATTTCGAGAACTTTAATCAGACGCTAATTATTTTTTATTTAAAAAAATGTCTTGATTATGTACGAGCCAAACTTATTAACCGACTTCAAAAAAGGTGGAGGTTTTCAATTCGTCGGTATGTTTTTTTATGCTTGTTACGTCAGAACTTTCGAATGGGTGAACCGATTTTGATAATTCTTTTTTTTTTAAAGCTGGTGCTTCCTGTGTGGTTCCATTGTAATTTGGTCCAGATCTGATAATGGCAGCTTTGAGAAAACCATAAAAGTCTTAAATTTGCTTTAAGTATGTGCGCGACAATTTTACGAATAACTCAATATCGCGCCAACTTATAATTAATTTTTTAATGGAAAGAATATACTTAAAAGGAAATTTGGTGAGGGTTTGCTTAGGCTTTGATTATGTCATCGTGGTGTCAGCCAATGTAGGTTTGTAACTTATACATAGATGAGATGTGCTTGAGTCGCACGTGCGACGTAAGGAGGCGAGAAAGGCGGGGCTGCAGCGAGAGTACACCGATTCCAAAAATAACAATAATTTGTTAGAATAAGATTAATTTATTAGTTTGTATTATTATACGCATTTATTTTAATACTTTTTAGTGCAAATTATATTTATTGTTTTGAAATAGTGTTTTTGAAGTCGGTTGTTTTATTTTATTTTTTTGTTATTTCAAATAATGTTATGTATTATTTTAAGTTGACAAGTACATTTCTGGTTCGAATTCCGTACTTTTAAAATAATTAGAACCAATACTTTAAACTTATCCATCTGGTATAAATGTAATCTAATTGAGCCTGCAGTGCAGTACACAAACTTTGCCTTATATGTTTTACCAGTGGAAGGCTCCTTTGCGCAGGATGCCGGCTAGATTATGGGTTCCAGAACGGTGCCTATTTCTGCTGTGAAGCAGTAATGTGTAAGTATTTCTGTGTTTCGTTCTGAAGGGCGCCGTAGCTAGTGCAATCACTTGTACCAATAGACTTAGAATATAATAGAAGATTCGGGAAAAGATTATTCAACAATCAGTAATTATCATCAAATTATTTACAATTCACAATAAGTATTTTGTTATTAATTAATTAATTAAATGCATTTTATCACTAAAGTTACATTTGGCGCGTTAAAAAAAAAACTTGAGTATCATTTCCCATCACATCCATATTTAGTACTATAACGATTTATGCAATTATAATAAAAACACTTTTACAAACCACTTGAATAGAATATAAATATTTTATTCAATTATTATACAACTTTATACAAGTAACACTTAATAATTTATAACAATAGGGCAGTCGGGTGACCAGCAGCCAGCACGTCCGATACTTTCGACTGCTCCAACAAGAAGTGCCCAATAGCTGAGAGCAATTCGTAACAGTTATCCATCCTACTACAAACTTAATACGAAACTACCAACTTTACAATAAAGTGACATCACTAAGGCATTGCATGTATAATATAATATTACAATTACTAAAAATATACTAAATATAATAACTAAAACAATATAATATTAACAGGTTACAAATGATTCTATTAATATTATCATAACTGAATGTTGGTACTAATTGGAATGTATCCATAACACAATTCATGTTTGTTGTATCCTCGCAAGTGTGTTGAAAAAGCGCGTATGAAACTTCTGAGAAACTTACTCACTAGACACTCGCCTGATTTACTCTGCTTACTGCAACGCTCTTGTATAATGAGCAACGTAGATCACTTGTGTCATAATATACTATTAAAGAAATGATGTTACCATTTAAGTGTCTTGCGGTGCACTTACAAGAGTGCGGAACATCATAGCTGTCTGGAGTATCTATACAAATCAGCGTCGTGCTTCTCTTTGTAAAAATATTCCTTTCTTATCAGAAGTGAAACCTCGCTGTGATAAAGTGCAGACGGCTCAAAACTGAATAACATTTCAGAGTTTTATTCTGCAATCACATAGTTCAGGTAATTGTGTGTGTAAAACTAACAACGCACGAATTTGTTATTCATACATAGTCATGGTTTGATTATTGTCAACTTTTAAAATTAAAAATAGTACTTATAGTGGCATAACTACAGTAGTTGGACAGATGTTATCGCTGACTTTTTTGTAGATATTGAAACGTACTATAATACTTTAGAACATCATCAATAGTTTCCGCAGCTCACGCGATGACAGATTTTTTATGACTAATTTTTTCACACCTTGGGTTATATTATTGAATTTTTATTGGGGATCTCTATCTTTTTGGTAGAAAGGTTTCTAATGGTGAAAGAATTTTTGAAATTGGTCCAGTAGTTTTTGTGTGAAATCATTACAAACAAACATACAAAAACACAAATTTTTCCTCTTTATAAAATTAGTGTAGATAATCAAACCTAAAGATGAATCATATAAGAACCGTTTAGAAATCTCAAGGTGTATTCCACATCAATAATTATGTAGAATAAGTGAGCTGTGATATGAAACATATTTCATACATCTGTTAAAGCCTTTGAGCTTTTGTGATGTAACTGAATGTAACAATACGTTTCGTATTCCGTGATACACAAAGGAAATGTAGACCTCGAATTAAATTGGTTATAATTCAATATTTATTATAAAACGTTAAAAGTACATATTTTAAATTTATCAATTTGTTCTAACCACCAGTACAACCTTCTAACCAACGTAGCAGTGGGAGGCTCCTTTGCACAGGATGCCAGCTAGATTATGGGTACCACAATGGGGCCTATTTCTGTATAAATATATATATATATATATATATATATATATATATATATATATATATATATATATTACTAGCTGACCCAGTAAACGTTGTATTTCCATATAACGTTATAAGAAAAAAAATAAAAACATTATTTAAATTTTTTGGGGTATATGAGAAATAGATGACGACTTAAGATTAAAACCTAAGATTTATCAATCTACATAAATATAATCTGATAGATAGTTAACAACTGTAGTTAATCTACCAACTATAGTTAGCTAAACTTAAGTTTATTTCTTACCTCCTGAGAAAGTTAGAAAGATATAAAGATTCTAATTAGTTATTCAGTTGTTTTTATAAATTTAGAGCATTTTTATATTTATACCTTCTTTGGACTTCCACAAATAATTCATGACCAAAATTAGCCAAATCGGTCCAGCCGTTCTCGAGTTTTAGCGTAACGAACACCAATTCATTTTTATTTAGATAGATATACGATATGTCCTAAATTATTTTTACTATTTTAATTTCCAATACGTGATAACATATTATAAAGTTCACTCGTGGTTATGAAAGAAATATCGATTTAAGTATAATAAATGACTTCATTAACTTGACTTCCAAAAAATATTTTTCTTTGCGTGCTAAGTAAGATGCATGAGAACGAATCGATAAACATTTTTCTCAAACCCCTTTCCCATCAAACGCCGTGAATTCGCCATAAACGAAAAGGCTCCAAGTCATACATCAAGTATTCGGATATATTTCCGTTTATTGAACCTCGTACCTACATTGGTTGTTTTCAATTACCCTTTCGACGTCACCTCCGGATAAAGCAATGCTTATGTAAATTATCAACAAATTAGTTACTTCTTTTTATAATAATGGTTTTTATTCTTAGTTTATGTGTTACTAATTTTTGCCTCACGAAATATTAAGTATTGTAAACATTATATTTTACCAGTGGGAGGCTTCTTTGCACAGGAAACCGGCTAAATTATGGGTACCACAACGGCGCTCTATTTCTGCCGTGAAGCAGTAATGTGTAAACATTACTGTTTTTCGGTCTGAAGGGCACCGTAGCTAGTGAAATTACTGGGCAAATGAGACTTAACATCTTATGTCTCAAGGTGACGAGCGCATTTGTAGTGCCGCTCTGAATTTTTGGGTTTTTCAAGAATCCTGAGAGGCACTGCATTGTAATGGGTAGGGCGTATCAATTACCATCAGCTAAACATCCTGCTCGTCATGTCCCTTATTTTCATAAAAAAAATGGTTTTAAGCATTTTTTGTTTTGAGTAAATAAGTTATTAATATTAGATAGATATAAAATAAGTTTACAGAATGTGCTTTGGCTGTTTATTCTGCTGGTCTAGTTTCATGGCGATTCGAGTACTTTATTGGAACTTATTCTCTCTCAAATTAAGCATACCAAGAACCACCTTTAACACCATCTGGAAGTGTGGCGTTCCTCCACAGTGCAGTTTTAAAGGAATTATTTCTACGTAAAACCAAGCTGTGGAATGAGCTTCCTCTTGCGGTGTTTCCAGGACGGTCCAACATAGGTACTTTCAACGAGTACGCCTTTAAAAAAGGCCGGCATCGCTCCTGTGATTCCTCTGGTGTTGCAAGAGAATGTGCTCGACGATGATCACTTAACATCAGGCAACCCGTACACTTATTCTGGCCTCATCTTCAATAAAACAAAATTAAAATATGTACATAGTAAATATTACGGTAATATTTTATTAATTATCTATATATATATATATATATATATATAAATCAGTATTTTAACTTTGCTTACATCGAAGTTTATCGAAGTTTAGCACCCCGATATACCATGATATGAGCCGTCATGAAATTCATGCTAAACGTCAAATTTTGTAACCATCAAAATACAAGGTGACCCGAGCGGACACTTCGAACGCAATAAACAGTCACGTTGAAATACTTAATCTAAGAAAATGACAATAGATTGATCGCATCCTAAAATCGTCTTTCTGCACAGTTTTCTAAATTAAAAATGCAGAAAATTAGTTTGCATTGTTAATTATTATTAATTCTTTTTTGGTAAATCTACAACTATAAACCATTTATCTATTTATCTTTAATAACAGCAAAGATAAGTCTTATAATAATGTTTGGATTTATTTTATGTGTAATTATGGAAGGTACAGCAATGTATGAAGGTACTATGTTCAGACGAAAAGGTTTGAAAAATCATATTATATAAAGATAATTCAATTCAATTCGGTAAATGCTTTAAAGATCATATCAAATATTAATCGAGGATTCAATAAATATAAAATGAAATTATTAAATTTCACGAGTAACAACAGTATTAAAACCTCTGTATTAATCCTTATCCCAATAAATTATATTTAATAAAAGGCAGTTTCAATACCTGTAAATACTTTTTAAATTATTAAAATCGGATATTTGATTCAAAAGGCCGACTTAGTAGACTTTTCACTTCCACGAGATCGGTATATCAGCGAGTGAAACCGCAAGGCATTGCTAGTAAACAATATGTGAAACAGATATAATGGATATCCAATTACATCAATGTACTTCGTTTTATAAATCAAGGCGCATTGTGAGGCCTGAGCAGTGAGTTAAATGAAACTTGTGGATCTGAAAATTATCAATTTTACCATCTAGCACTGAGGAAAAGTTGAGCTTTATTGAAAAGAAGAGTCATTTATGATATAGTAACAATTCTTTTGAATATATTTGTTTTGAATATTTTTTGGGATTTTGTTGTAAAAGCAAAAGCATCGCCCCACAAAAGACTTACTAACTCGATTTAGCGAAGAAGTAGGCATTATAAGTTTATGTATGTTCCTGGTGTTAACATTATAGTTGTGACAGTTCCTAGCAAATTCACTTACTCGTATATGTTCAACATAACATTATCAAGAATATATTGAGAAGTAACAGTAAAGATGTTAATTTCCTTAAATTTTGCTCTCAATGATTATTTAGGACCTAGGTTATAAATAGCGCGTATAGCCTTCTATATTATGAATGATTTCTACTAAACAGTGACTTACCTATATTGTCGGCATGCTAAGTATTCTATTTTGCTTCGAGCTATATAGGTAATTCGTTCAGAATAATAGAGTTTGTGTAAAATCAGATATTGCTGTTCACATTCAAGTTCAAGAAGCAGGGTTCAAATTTATGTTTTCGAGTTATAGTGGGTAAAATGAGACTAACAAATTATTTCGATTTCTAGAAGGGTGATGGAGGTTTTGAGGCTTGAAGGGAAGGGAACACTACATTTTTCGAGTTTGGAAGCTATAGACTTATCAACTTTCGACTTAAAGTGCTGTTACCTATTATCGAAATGTTTTGAGTTTTCTTTAGTGTTAATTCCGCCAACAATTCGACACGTGTTTCGCACAACAATTCTGCACGAGGCATCCTCAGGAGATACTCGCCAAACTCTAGCACGAGACTGAATTAAATCAGCCAGAAACCGCTCTTTTATACCCTAGACCCATGAAACGAGGCGCTGTGATTGGTCGGCCGTTGTGACGTATTACCCCCGAAAGAGATACATAACAATGGCGATGGGACCAAATTTGTTTGTTCAATTAACAATGTAAGCATATTATTTTCGTGTTTTATTTTTTCTGATTGCTCTAACACATTCAAGCGAAATGCTTTTTCAAATGTATGTAAAATATTAAAATTATTATTGTTTCTGAACGAGTGACCAGTGATACTGATGTATATTTTTTTCAAGGCCTAGTAGTAGTATATAAGGCCTAGTAGGCCTTAGTGATAAAAACGCGCATTGAAACTGAATGAATTGTAAGCATTAATTCGGAATTCGGAACAGTATCCTAGAACCGCGGCTTAAATAATGAATGCTGAGGTTCGTTTGTGTTTTATCACAAACACAAACCCGTAATCCTTCGAACACGGCTTAAATCCTTTGCCTTTAAATATTTATCAACTTGTGTACGTTGCCCACACTTTTGAATGAAAACTATAACATTTAAATGAATCTTTCTCCACTATGTCCCTGGCAGTATACTGACATAAATAAAAAATAATACCAATAAATGACTCTCATAATTTCTTATTGTTTTATGATGGCACTTAATGCTAGCAATTCTGTGGCCATTGTAGTAGATAAAGACGTTCAGTAAATCATTGTACCTATATTAACATTGTAAGTGGAATTAAGTTAGTATCGATATGTTAATAACTGGCTCAGTAGCGATCACACCTAACGCGGATCTTCGATATAAATCGATATATAATATATAGGTATATATTAGTGCGCTTGCGGGGGAAAAGAGGGAGAATGAGAGGGAGTATGAGTGAGGATTATGAATATTAGTTAATTGGCGCGAACAAACAATGTACAATATAAGGCAGCTCCGGGAAACCAATTAAAAAAGTTAGCATAGATACGCCGTAAATATTTATTTGAAATCATAATTTTAATTTCTGTAACATAAATAAATTTAATTCTATAAGTTTAAATGTTTTCCAGTTAGATCGATGACTGTTCAATACAGTGACGGCTTATCAAAACTTGTGTCAATATGAAACTATAGTGATAAATAGAGAGTCGCTTATTTCCTTCGGTTATACTGTTAAAACTACTTTACCGATCGGAATAATACTTATACCATAGCATTCAGCGTGTTTCGGAGAAAGTTCTGGAATAAATTTGTTGGTGATTAATCACTTATGATGATATCTTAGTCAAACCTATATTTTTTTGACTTAGAAATATCTATATATTTGCAATTCAAATAATTCATTCAATGACATTTCATTACATATCACAATTCATTTTATAAAACGTTCGCCGGGTCAGCACTTGTATTAAGATATTAGGTATTATTATTTCTGTCATCTTTTTTTTTTATATGAGAGGGGGCAAACTACGTCTACGTGATGCGGATGGTACTTTGCACGTAATGTCCGGTCGTAGAATTTGGCCACTGGAATCAACCCGAACAGCTCCTCTGAGCACTCCCCGTGGTAAATGCGGTAGAAGATTCAGAGAGAATCTCTACGCAATGCTAGAGAATCAAGCCGATCGGAGATGACTTGATCGTCGATGATTCGAGCCGCTCTTCGTTGTATGCGGTCAAATGGAAGAAGCTGGTACTGAGGAGCACCCGCCCAGAGGTGAGAACAGTACTCCATGTGAGGCCGAATTTGCGCCTTATAAAGTTGCAGGCGGTGGCTTTTAGTGAAGTACTGTCTCGCCATACTGAGTACACCAAGCTTTTTTGAGGCCAGTTTGGCCTTCTCTTCCAAGTGACCATGGAACTAAACGTCACTCCATATATCGACGCCAAGTATGCCAATACAGGCTGTGGCAGTTAGAGGAGTGATCTCGAATCGAGGGGATACGACAAACGAAGACTTTTAAGTGGTGAACGCACAAACTTGTGACTTCTTGGGGTTGAATTGGACTAAATTTTGTCGGCCCCATTCCAAGACTTTGCAAAGCATAGTCTCGATTTTGTTCCGGTTCTCGTCGACGCTATCCCGGGACATGTTGGCACGGCCGGTGTAGGAAGCATACCCTGTGCTGTCGTCCGCATAGCAATGAATATTGCTGATTTGCAGCATATCATTGATATGCAGAAGAAACAGCGTAGGGGATAGCACGCAGCCTTGCGAGACACCAGCGTTTATGGGTTTTAAGTCGGAGCATGCACCGTTGATAACAACCTTGATGCTCCGATCAGCCAATAATGTAGTGACCCATTTGCATAACTTTTTGGGGAGCCCATAGGATGGCAGTTTCGCTATAAGCGCTTTATGCCACACCCGATCGAAGGCCTTCGCTATGTCCAAACTCACCGCCAAGGACTCTCCCTTCGACTCAACCGCTTGCGCCCATTTATGGGTGAGGTATGCAAGAAGATTACCAGCTCAGCGACCCTGACGGAAACCGTACTGGCAGTCGCTGATCAGCTGGTGCCCCTCTAGGTATCCCAAGAGCTGGCGGTTGATGATCGACTCCATTACTTTGGAGAAAATGGAGGTAATGGCAATGGGCGGTAGTTGGACGGATCTAAGCGTATACCTTTTTTAGGGATCGGGTGGACTAAAGCCGCCTTCCATAATTTCGAGACTAGGCTTGATGAGTAGGAGAGCCGGAAAAGACGGGTAAGGACCGGTGCCAGTTCCGGAGCACATGTCCGCAGCACTATCGGGGGAATGCCATCGGGCCCGCTCGATTTGTGTGGTGAGAAGCGCCTTAAGCACGGCGCCATGCCGGATTTTTACCTCCGGCATGTATGTCTCGCACCGCGGAATATGCACGGTGGTGGTGCACCTTGGTCATCCAGAGTCGAGTTGGAAGCGAAGAGGGAGCCCAGGAGATCAGCTTTCTCTTTCGCGTTATGGGCCAGCGAGTCATCATCCCTGTGCAGTGGCGGAATGGCTGGCTGGCAGAAGTGTCCTTGGACAGCCTTGGCGAGCGACCAGAACGCACGAGTTCGAGGGAAGGCGTGCAAGTCTCTCGCCAATTCTGCCAATGTGCTTCAACTTCGCGTCAGCAATAACTCTTTTGATGGACCTGGAGGCATGATTGAAGTGTCTTTTAAGGTCGCTGGAATTCACATCCTTAGATACCACCGCATTGACCCAAACCTGATAGCACTCCTGCTTTCGGCGAGAGGCCATTTTGCAGGAGCGGTCAAACCATGGTATATTCAGAAACATAGAATGAATGAAATATGTATCTTTCTAGAACCTTACATTACTAATAACATCTTAAAATGATTTAAAGACTAGATATGATAATTATTAATTAGATGAACATCATAACTTTATACATATATAAATAACTCCGAAGGGAGTCCACAGTCAAATACATTTGTTTCAAGTACTGTGCAAATGTTATAAATAATATTGACCAAAATAAATCTATCCTATCTCTCAAGTTGGACTAAAATGCACTCCACGAAGCCATCCCCATTAAAATCCATTCATTAGTTTAGGAGTTCATCAGGATACTGGATTAAAACGGTTAGATTTAGGATATGGTGTTTCATAGTCAAATACTGATTTAACTTTCTGACTGCAGAAAAGAAGATAAGCTACACGCCCTTAACGGGAAAAGATTGACTTAACTTGTAGCCCTTTATAAATCTAATATAAAATGTATATCGAAAAAAAATTTAATCTTAGCCCGGAGTAACTAAAGTTTCAAGCTGGATTCAAAAAAATGTGGCAAATAAAACAAAGCCAACCTAACTTAACCTACATACCAACCTATTTACGAAGACTTTGCTGAAAAAGGCAGCTGGATGTGGTTAGGCTGTGGTCAGGGTTGTCTAATATAAGATTCTTGGAAATGCACTGAAAGTACATACATACTCTGCTTTTTAGTTTTAAATAATTAATAAAATTATTTAAATGAAAACTTCTTTAGCGGCGTTGAGCACTTTCTTGGGATGGGTACAAAATGTTAAACTCGCGTCAGGACAGACCTTAACGATAATTCGTAAAACAGTTTTATACAGTGGTTTGGTACCCGGCAATCATAGTTGAAGAAGAGATTGTCTTATGTATGACGCGAATATATCTTAATATATTCTGACGTCATTCGCACGTCGTAATTACTTCATAGATACCAGGAGTACATAAATATGGTAGCGGTGAAAGTAATGTACTTAAGTATCCAGCTCTACTCTGTGGTAATGTGTTTCATAGCGGTGGAAATCATGTGTCATCCCTGCAACATGTACCAGGACTTCATATTCAGCTTAGAGGTTCATGCACAATGCTCATATTAAAATTATTATACAAGTGCTGACTCGTTGTTGCTGTTCATTGGTGTTCTGAAATTATGGGTGAAAGAAATCTGAAAGACAAGCTTTTACTGTAAAATAATTGTAATAATTCTGAATCTTTGAATATTTTATTAATGTTTAATTTTTCACTTCTACCGGCACACCTGTTTATTTTTAAGGGTTTTAGGAATCTTGGCAATATCAAAAAATACTTACTTACAAATTTAATTTACATTCCAAATTTTATGAACGAGGTGGAAATTGAATCCGTGTGTCTAGGGATTTAAAGTGCAGTGCAACATGCACTGCACTTTAAATACTTAGACACCCGTCAGCATGACGCATTATTGTTATGTTAGTTAAATTTATATAATTAATATGATAATAAGTGAGGAAACTCACGTAAAAATAATAAATTGAATTTAGATTTTAATGAGCGACATTTAGAGTCTATTTCCTTCAAGTATTAGGGTTTAGCAGGTTATTAGCTCCAAATTAGAATCTGTAGAGGTACAAAATCATGGTGAATAAAGGTACAAAAATCGACTGGCTAAGTGGTTAAAGCACTGGGACGTATCTCTAGAGGCGCGAGTTAGAAAAATCGATCACAATTTTTTGTGAATAACTATAAAATTTAACCAAGTAGAATTTAGTGAAAAATATAAACGTATATAACCCAGTATTAATAAAGTATTAAAATACTTGAAATTTATAAACTAAGCTATTTCCTAAGTTCATTGAGAAATAATTATATTTTTAACCGACTTCAAAAAAGGAGGATGTTCTCAATTCGTCGGTGTGGTTTTTTTATGGTTGTTACCTCATAACTTTCGACTGGGTGAACCAATTTTGATAATTCTTTAAGTCAGTGTCAGCCAAGGTAGGTTTGTAACTACACATTATAGGTGAGATGTGCTTGAGTCGCACGCGTGACGTGAGGAGGCGAGAGGCGAGAGTGGAGCCACGGCGGGAGGACACCAATTACAAAAATAACAATAGTAAATATAATTAGATTGATTAATAAGATTCGTTAAAAATACGCAATTATTTTTTTAGTTTTTAGTGCATATTATATCTATTGTTTGGGAATAGTGTTTCTGAAGTCGGTTTTTTTTTTGTTAAAATTTTTTTAAACACTACCGATAAATATTAATTATGGGCATAACTTGCGCAACAATTAAGAAGAACAATTCAATATTATTTAACCTTTAGTTTTGAATAATGCAACAAATACTTGTTATTGTATGATTTCGAATTAGAAGAAGTGCTATAATTTGAAGGCCACCAGCACAACCCTATAATGCAATCAACTTAAAGAAAACAGTTTCTTACAACTATGTAAGTACAATGAAACGTAGTAACCATTTTGTTTTGTTATTTCATTAGTTCATTGTTGCAGTTTTTGGTACCACATATAATAATTTAAATTTAGAAAGAAATTAATTCTCAAACTTATGTTATGTTAAATCTGAAATAAAATATTTAAAGTTTGTACACGTTTGTTGTTAATGTTAACTCTTTATAATATTTATGTTTAGCAATAGGTATGTATTAAACATTGTAATTTTCGGCACCATAAGTCCTCTCTTTAGTTATAATATAATATTAAAAATTGTAATTTTGTGAGTGTTTAATGCCAAAAAAATAATGTTCGGATATATTATAACATCAGGAAATTTTTATCTTAGAAACATTACCACCAATTTAATGGAATTATTGTACTTGCAATAAAAATTGTATTTTTCTTTGTTTCAGTATTTATGGTACTAAGACTAGGTATAAGTACTTACACATTGATAACATTCTTGCGAACTGAGGGCACTCTCAATAAACAGTCAACAAAACGTATTTTCAACTAAATTTTCATCGACTCTGAATGAGAAATAGTTTATACAAATCGATTTCAAGAGCCAGATTTATGAACTATTCTTATTAAGCTTTTACCAGCAGTGCTCAAAGATGTCTAAGATATATAAAAGATCTATAGTATTCTAGAAAAACCCACAAATTCTGAGCGGCTCTACAATTGCGCTCGTCATCTTGAGACATAAGATGTTATATCTCGTTTGCCCAGTAATTTCACTAGCTACAACGCCCTACTGACCGAAACACAATAATGCTCACACATTACTGCTTCACGGTTAGAAGTAGGCTCCGATGTTGTATCCATAATTTAGCCGGCATCCTATGCAAAAGAGCCTCCCACTGTTAAATGCCCTAAGTCGCATCTTACGACACCCTTGGTCTAGGACGTCCCTATTCTTTTCATGTCCCGGGGAAGCACAGGGCACAGTTTCGATAACCTAAGTTTACTTGCAATTTAAAAGAAACATAATAATATTATCTGTTATGACATTTTTGTGGAAAGAAAATCCATCAATTTATATATGTCGTATCAATTAAATATAATATTTTATTTAAAAAAGCTTGAATGAATAATTTCTCAAAATCGCATGCACCAAAGAATTTATAACGCTTTTATCTCTTTTGCATTTGTCAAACCTGCAAAGGATATATGAAGATAATTCCACACGGCTATTTGTCACTCCCAGTGCTCCTCGACGTAGCCATGTGATGCACGTACGGGTCGAACGTTGCTTCTTAATGTCAGCTCTCGTTTGATAAGACGAGTGCAATGTGTATGGAGATATTCAACGTTCAATTCTATATTACTAATGCTTCGTTCGTCAGATAGGTCGATAAAATATCGTTGATTTGCGAATTGGCCCCTTATTTAATTTTAATTTAGTGTCTTAATTAACTCTTAAGCATAGATAACTATTTAGGTTTAAAGAACATTTTATTCTCATCAAAAACATTTAAAATGCTACATAGTAAATCATATTTCAACAATAATACCTTTATATTGAACAAGCGGAAAAAAGGTATCATATCATAATATGCCTATATTGCTGAAGCCTAATTGTTAACCAACAAAATTTTTGCCTACGTTTTTAAATGCTTCTAGAGTCGAGTGCAGTACAATTATACTGCTATTAGCGACGTGTTGATTCTGTTCGGAAAGCAATGACTGTATAGAAAAATCACACCGTATAAAAATAAAGCCAAAATATGGAACATGTCACAAATTACACCATAATAAGCTTCTACTGCTATATCTATACATTGCCTCATTTACTCTGATTGTTAAAAACAAAGAGAATTTAAACACTACGTTCAGTTTAAAATATTATTGGTGAATAAGCAGCAATGTAAAATTTATTTATTTATTCAGTGAATTGAGAATCCGTACAAGATAGTGACAGTTGACACACGACTAAGTAGAAAAGTGTGCTTACATTGTCTTTACTTTTGCCGTTCCGATATCAGACTGCGAATGATATGTCCTTATATGTGTATAGAACGTTATTGTCGGTAATATTTACCAGTCGGTTTCTTTGTATAATATGCTGATTGGGTCTATACCACAGTGTGTATGCATCAGTGTTTCGGTTGGAAGGGCGCTGTAACTAGTGAATTTACTGGGCAAATTAGACTTAACATCTTGTGACTGAAAGTAACCAGGGCAATTGCATTTACGCTTCAAATCTTGGATTCAACCAAGAATCCTGAGCGGCACTGCATTATTATGGGCAGGGCGTATAAATAAAACAATGTAACTTAATTATAATTAATGATTTCACTATTTATTCATTGGTCATGTATGTTAATGAAATTGGTTTTTTGGTACAATTTTTTTAAAGTTAAAATTCCAGCCACGTTATATTTTAACAGTACATTTTTCAAGTGAGATTTAATTTTTGAATTTAGTTTTGAAGACCTGTACAATCATACTTTTTCCACTTATAATAAATGTCTTCGTTCAAAATTTCGTGTATTCTCCGGCACTAGCGGCGAGACTTTTGATAAATAAGTACAGATTTATTTAAATTGTAAATCTAAAGTTTCTTTCGCTTGCCTTTTGATTCGATAAACAAATCGCATTTCCGATTCATTTAGTATGCTTTCCGCGTCTTCCATTATTGCTGTAAACACATTGTGATAAGTATTGCAGTACCTACTGATTAACTGTTACGAAGGAAAATTTGCTTTATTCCCAAAAGACAAATGGCTTAATTTGATTTAAACTTTTATTAGCATTATCTACCATTGTTTATTTGGTTGAGGCTTATCTTTGACGAGCTTGTTGATGGAATGGAGGGTTCGCTTTACGAGCTAAAGGTCAAAGATCGCTGTTGGATTAATTCTATTGAAGTTTAAAGTTGACGTGCCTTTCTATTGACCATCTTTTTGGTGGATGTCCAAGTGATTAATTGTTTAATCTAATAATCATTCTCAATTTATTTCAAAAATATTGGCAATTGAATTTCACGATACCTAAGATAAATCTATTACCTAATACCCAATGTACTCAATGTTGTATTTATTGGATGCAATTAATAATTGTGACAGTAATCACGACCATCATGTTCACGAAGCATCCTTACACAAACGATGAATTCATGGTTGATGCATATAATATACGATAATTTATATTTATACAGTTAATTCTTTACATATTTTATGAAATAATTTTTATTATTTAAACGCGACTCATATATTGGATGCAGCACAATAGAAACTAATTTGTTATGTAAATTACAGCCATTGTAAAATACTCTTTATTTTGATTGTAAAGAGGAAATAAATCTTCGAAGAAAACTTACGAGAATATGTGTCTGGAGAGTGTCACCTCAGTGAGCTAACCACGTCATACACTTTTGCATTGTATTTTCAATGACTATCAACACATCGCAGGGAGGAAATAGGCATATGTGCCTTGTTCACGCGTTTCTAAGTCGCAAAATCTATATATATATAGGTACCTATAACTATTGCATCATATACATTCGTACCTATCTATCCATACAAACTATAGCGTTTATAATATCTATAATAGTGAGATCATCATGAGAAAAATATTTTTTTCCAATTAATATACATTACACAATATAGTTGTACGATCACTTATAACTGGAGAACGGCTCGATTGATTATTATGATTTTTTATTTGTTGGATTTGTCTCCGTCCCGAATAGCAAAATAATAATAAAAACATTGAAATATTGACGACAAAATAAAATATTTTCTAATAATGATCCAGGGATTATCCCTGGATCTTCTGAAACGATTTTAAAATTTCTGCTACCAATAGAAAGCCACTGTTTTTGTGAGTGTCATGTGCTATGATTATACTGTGATTATACTAACCCTGAAAATGAAAATACTTTTCCGTAGTAGTCGGCTATAAAAAGGAAATTTGAGAAAAAACGGTCGTGTACTAAAAATAATTTATATGGCAAAACAACGTTTGCGGGGCAGCTAGTGTTAAATAAAGCAATTCGTGCGAAATTATTCCCTAATCATTCCAAAATAAATGAAAAATTTTATCACAAATGCACAACGTTAATGTTCAAGTTTTCACTTCTGCCGGCACTCCCGCAGTGCAAACCCGTTCTTTTGAATATCTTTGTACTTTGATAGAAAGTTGTTTATGTGTTTATCTACCCAGGCTATAAATCCTCTATTAAAGATTCTAAAACAGTTAGCTTATTGCCAACATTAAAACACCCAATGTCCTAATAACCATAATATCATCCAAAGGAGTGTTGTAATGAAATGGATGATGTAATGTTGTAATGTAACTTTCAGAATATTTTATAGAAGATTCATATTATGGGTGTAGATAAAGTCTTGTATGCAACTGTTGATTATTAGGTATTAAAAAATTCATGTCATCCCCATCATGATAATCCCACATTCATGTTTTGATACCCATTATTACACAACAGTTGCATAAATAACTATGACGTGTACACCAGCAGTTATGCTGTCTCACAACCTTTTGTGAGAGGCTAATAACTGACCTGTATTTTCAACGGACTTGATATATTATTATATTCCATTTATATCAACCCTATTATGTAAACTCTCTTACAATTTATTTACTTGTCTAGTACCCATATAGTATATCAAAGATCTGACTGTGGATAAGATATGCTATAAAATTTTCATGCTCTTTATGTGGCCAAACAAGCCCAAAATTCCTATTTTTATTTCTGTCATATCTACCAAAACATTTAACCACAAAATAAGCAACAAATTTTCTTAACTAAGCCAAATAATAAACACTTGAATCTTATCTTGAGAAGCAATTTGACTCAATTAGTTAACACTTCCCAAGCTCTATTAATTCCCATTACTCTATATTTGTTTCGACAAAAATGGCATTTAAATGGCTTCATTATACGACAGAGTAGAGATAGAGACGTTCTTATTGTATTAAATTATACTAATACTTTTGTATAATGCTTTGTTTTCGATGCCTTTTTAATCAAATAAATTCAAAATACTACATGTCGGTAACAGTGAGTCATACATTGTGCCGTTTGGTGTCGAGACACTTGGCCCGTGGGGCCCATAGGCGCGGAGAATATACAAAGTACTATCTTCACGCCTCAATAAGGCTACGGGAAGCCCAAGTGCTGGCAGCTATCTCGGTCAACGGATCAGCCTAGCTATCCAACACGGAAATACTGCCAGTATTCTCGGTAAGTTCCTACGTAATGATAGTTTTAATTTTATGTAGTCATAGTATTGTAAATATAGTTATAAGATTTGTTTAACGAAATAAACACTACATAAATATAATATAATGGTAACAAAGTAAAAACTGTACATTGAATAGGACGTACAAGTAGGACGTTTAATAAGTGATTTAAAATCCTACTTTTAATAAAACATCAATGCTACAACCAGTTAATTACATACAGCATTTCATTATATTCATCTTAGATAATTTATACGTCTAGAAAGAGTCTCTTGCTGTTAGACAACCGATAAAAACAGACCAGGAATATTAGTTTAGTGTGCGTGCTACGTCCTACACTCGCGATTTGTATGACACTTTGTGTTCACCTCACTATTTCTGTATTTTCATAGCTGTCAACTAATTTAAGCTGTCAGTCTATCTAGATGTATAAATAATCTAAGATATTCATGATATTAAAATTTAATTATATACTTTAGCTTGTAACTTAAGTGCCTTTCTTTAATCCAAATAAAAAATCTGGGCTAAAGATAAATTATTTTGTAGTTCATCATTAATAGTTAATTGGTGAAAGTCAATATTACCATAATATTGCTTTACTCCCTTTTCTTCAGAATTCAACAAACAGAATTCCCATTCCAACTTCTGATCTCGAGCGCAGATAAAACAGACATGCACTGAATTTCACTTTGTAGCTTTTATGTTAGATGTAAATTAAACTTTACGTATTTTGTTTCGAATCCTCACAGATTTGTTTTTAGATGTTATATTTTTACTAATCGGTTGTGCGTTGAGGCAGATCTGAATATTAACTGCAAAGAGCATCTAAATACTACGTAATAAGAGGTGGGGCTGCCTTAATAAAAATTGAAATTTAGTTTAGTATGAAACGTGCAACAGCACAAATAACTATTTGAAATAAGTTTGCAATAGTAGTAATTACAGTATCGCGACGGAATAATTTATTATAAAACTACCTTGTCGCTACAAATAAAATTTGTATAAAGTTATACACGAGAATCAACCAAGAATGTGCGAAATGTTTACAAAATATAGACATTTTGCTTATGATTGGCTCATTCGAACGTAAAACGTTTCCCACGTTTATTAGCAAGGTACGAGGACAAACAAGACAGTAATACCACGGCAACCCGTTCAATGCTCAACGTGGCCTTTTGCAATATCAGGGGAATTCACTCCAATTCAAACGCCATCCACCACCTTGAGACGGCGCAGCCGGCCTTTTGTTTCCTCACGGAGATGCAGATATCTCGACCTAGATGTTCTGCTAACTTCACATCTCGATAGTTACCAGGTATCTGCCGACACCCCTCTCGGAACGTCCGACCATTGCCTGGTGAGGAGTGTAGTGCCTATCTGTCGCCCACATTGCAGACCACCAGCGACTCGCCGCGTTTGGCACTACTAGCAGATTGCAATAGGATGCGTTCCTTTCTTGCATCCTACTCTTCGGACAAGGTTTGTTTCCCTTCGGTTGATCCTAGTGCCTGTGCCGTTTCAGTAACCGATGTGATACTACAGGGCATGGATATTTTTATACCAAGCTCTTTAGTACCGATCGGTGGCAGATCATAGCCCTGGTTCGATGCGTTAGTTAAAGCAGCATTTGACAGCAAAAAACAGGCGTACCGAACTTGAGTTACGGCGCTGGGCTTAAAGGATCCGAACTGCAAAGTTTTAAAGAGGAAACATAACCGTGCCTTCAGATTTTTAAAGCAGCAAATCGCCCGGGCGAAATCGAAGCGCGTCGTCAAAATCGGCGAGCAGCTTTCCAGTTACCCGACCGGAACACGCAATTTCTGGTCGTTGTCGAAAGATGTTCTTGGTCACTTCAACCAGCCGTCCCTGCCACCGTTGCACATGAAGAATGACACCCTGGCCCACACTGCAAAAGAGAAAGCAAATCTCGTTTGCGCTCTTTTTGCCTCCAACTCGACTTTTGACGACATCGGAAAAACACCGCCGACCATCCTGCGATGTCAGAGCTCTATGCCTGAAGTACAGTTCAGACAGAAAACTGTTAGGCTAGCTCTGTTTTCGTTGGACGTCAGGAAGTCGAGCGGGCCGGATAGCATTTCTCAAATCGTGCTTAGAACATGAGCCCCTGAGTTGCCGTCATCCGCCGTTGCACTCATATACAAAAGGCGTAGTCCCTGACCCATGGAAGTCAGCCCTTGTCCATTCGATCCAAAAAAAAGTAGACAGTTCGGATCCAGCAAACTACAGGCTTATAGCTATTACCTCCCTGCTCCTTTGGCTGGCTAACATGATTTGTCATGGAGAGCATAATTAACCGCCAACTCTTGGTTTGCCTAGAGGGTCACCAGTTGATCAAAGACCGACAGTATGGCTTTCGCCATGGTCGATAGCAAGGTGATCTTCTGGTATACCTAACACAAAGATGGGTGACGGCTATCGAAAGCAAGGGGGAAGGCCTGGCAGTTAGCCTGGATATAGCGAAGGCCTTTGATCGTGTATGGCTCAAAGCGCTTCTCGAAAAACTTCAATTTTTGGGCTTCCCAAGAGCTTATGCAAGTGCACCTCCAGATTCCTCACTGGGCGCAGCATACAGTTCGTTATCGACGGCTATTGCTCGAATCCCAAGCTCGTGAACGCTGGAGTGTCCCAAGGCTGTGTGCTATCTTCCACACTATTTCTTCTGCATATCAATGATATGTTGGACGCCTCCGACATACATTACTATGCAGACGACAGCACGGGCGATGCCGTATACACGGGCCATGCAGGTCTCTAGGGAAATCGTCGACCAGTGCCGGGTGAAACTTGTGTCTTCTATCGAGTCCTCTCTTGAGAATGTCGCGGAAAGGGGTAAATTGAACTTTGTTCAATTTAACACCCAGAAGACTCAAGTTTGCGCGTATACCACAAAAAAAACCCATTTGTCGTATCACCGCTCCACAACAACACTTCCCTTACAGCCTCGCCGGCCAGCCAGCCGACACTAGATCGGAATTCTGGGTCTCGAAATCTCGAGCAATCGCCAATCACGCGGCCATCTGGAGAACAAAGCCAAATTGGCTTCGAAGAAACTGGGTGTCATAAACAGAGCACGGCAATACTTCAAGCCGGCCCACATTCTAGCGCTAAACAAAGCGCAGGTGCGGCCTGAGATGGAGTATTGCTGTCATCTCTGGTCTGGCGCACCCCAGTATCAGTTCGATTCATTTAACCGCGTGCAACGCAGAGCAGCTGGAATTGTTGGGGACCAAGTGCTCTGTGAACGGCTGTATCACTTGGCATTGCGTAGAGACATCGCTCCATTGTGTGTCCTCTACCGCATTTATCACGGTGAGTGTTTCGAAGAGCTGTTTCACCTGATTCCAGCCGCCGAATTCCACCTTCGTACGTCACGCCACAACTTAGGGTATCATCGCCACCATCTGGATGTGTGGCGGTCCTCCAGAATGCGGTTTTCAAGGAGCTATCTTCCATGTACTACAAAACTGTGAAATGAACTTCCTTGTACGGTGTTTCTGGGACGATACGACATGGGTATCGAAAAAAATCGCGTACACCTTCGTTTAAGGCCGGCAACTGGGCGGCAGTGATCACTTAACACCAGGTGATCCGTACGCTCGTTTGTCCTCCTTTTCCATTAAATAAAAAACAATGTTTCAAGTCAACAATAACTTCTTTTTCGATAAAATTTCGGTAACAATAATATACGAATATTCATCTATGTAAGAAAATGAGGCAATTTGCGCCTTCTTTAATGTAAACATTCATACATTAAATAAAAATAAATAGATTTTCTGTCACACATTTAGAAATAATTGGAAGTTCTTCAGAAACGTATATCTTCAAAGGAGACAGTGAAACAGACACGAACAAACTAAAAGGAGCATTATATTTAACTCTTCCAGCTAAAAGTTATCTCGCTGCAAAAGTTTTCAATTCTAAAATTTTGGGCACGTATGTACGACATAAATTTTTGTTACGCTAGAGATATATCATGAATGCGTAGAAATTTTATTATACAAAATGCTTTTAAAATAAAACTGTAAGCAAATAATATAAATATTGGTATTCTATGTAATTTTTAATAAAGTCCATATAAGTTTATGCAATGGGACTATGGTTCCATCTATGGATTGGAAGTTAAAGAAATAAGAATTAGAAATTCATCGATGGTCTATCACTTAAATATATATATTCTTCGCACTTAATAAAATATCACACTAAATTAATCTAATAAAACTAAAAAAGATTGAACATCCCAAACATCGTCTAAGCGCGTTATATTGAATGAACAAAATAACTTATATCGCAAACGTCAGACAATTTCAGGAAACTTTTATTTATTATCTTTATTAAACATAAATAAATAAATATACAAAAGTAGTAATATAAAGTTTTTGACAACTTTTATTTATTAGAAAAGTAGTTATAAATCAACAAATACACTTTAGATTTTCAAAAATATTACTGAGCAGTAATAGGCAGTCTGTTTCTGATATTAACATTATGGTTAAGACTGTTTCTAGCAAATTCACTCATGTACCTATGTACATACATAACAATATTATCGTCGGCTTACTGCAAGAACTCATTATCTGACAAAAACAGAACTATGAATTAAGCCACTTTTAGTTTTAGTAATATTGTTTTCCATATCACCATCTTAAATATGATTATGTTAAAGAAAAGTAAAATACTATTATATTGCTGAATACATTTATTATTTAAATCAAGCGAGTTATGTGAAGTTAATAAATTTTTGCAATTGATCGAGGTTTGTATTTATTATTTCTTAAAATAGAAGTCTTTCTTAAAAAAAATATTCAAGTTAACGTTCTATTATTTTCCTGCTCTGGATTACCCATCGTTATATCATATACACAAAATATACACTTTTAAACCACTTGTCAAAGTGTTCAAACTTCGTTACATAAATTAAACACAACTCAGAGTATTAGTTAACTATCTAGTTCTATCTAGTTTCGAACTTGTTAATGCACTTGTAATTTTCTGAGCTTAACAGTTTCAGCACAGTTTTTATTTTATTATAATATATAGACAGACATTACAGACAGTCTCTCAAAGAAATAAATATTATGACTGTTCATTGTCAGTACATCTATGAAAATTTTATGTACGTTCACAAAAATCGCCACCTTTTTGCTCAACTTCCTCTTTGCTCACGTTGCCATATGGCAACGGTATGAGACCACCGTGTAGTACGCTGTTATGAAGTTAGCACACAAGTCATTAATAGTGATTTTCATTATTATAACACTAGAAATAAGTGATTGCTTGTAACTAATTCTAGTAGGCTTCATAAGATACATAATTTCTTTAAGGGTAAATGTATGTATGTTATTTTATAGCAATAGCAATGACAGTACAATTAAAGTATATTTTATTAAAAAGAGCGCAAAAAAGAATGCTCGAAGGGTTTCTTGCACCGCTTTTTCTCTCTCAGAGCGCCATTTGTTTCCAAAGTGGTAGTAGTATCTAGTATATTAGAAATGACATCAAAGCTGTGGAATGAGCTTCCTTGTGCAGTGTTTCTGGGACATGGGTACCTTCATAAAAATCGCGTACACCTTTCTTAGGCCGGCAACGCTCCTGCGAATCATCAGGTGGCCCGTTCGCACGGGTTCGTTTGTTCTCCTTTCCATAAAAAAAAACTATTAAATTTTAACAATAAAACCTAAACATAAAACATTGACTTTAAAAATTTATTTGAAATTAAATATTCACTAACCTATCAAATTTATAATTAATTAATACGCAGATTGAAGCAAAATAATTTTATTATTTAATTATTATCATGTAATATGTAACTCAGAGGTGCTAACCCCGACAGCTAAGTATGCTTCCTTTCCCCACCTCAAAGCCTCTTCCCACTTTTATCGCCTATAAATTTTGAACTTATGGTCTTTTTACTTTCTACTTATCTACTACGCTATGCTACTAATACTACCCTCAAACGATCAAAGTCAGTGGAAGGTAGTGTATGTACCCCTATACTTTTAAGTTATTAACATTAGTTTAGGTAGGTATCAAACAGGCGAGAATAATTGTTAATCAACCACCCCTACCTTAATTTTGTTTAAATTTAATTGCAAAAAAGTAATAAGAGACTTAGTCAAGGATCGCCTTTCAGAAATAATAGGCAAGTACGGCTAGTGGAGTCACCAGTGGGAGGCATCCTTTACCCAGGATGGTAAGTGGAGTGGAGGACTTGGTGCGTATACGATTTTTTTCCCACCAGGATGATAAGCTCTCTTTTAGCCCCAGCAAGACGACTTTTGTCCCTCGTACCAGTGACTTAAAACACCTTTTTATCGAGGTGGAAAAAAATCTTTTTATTTGAGATTATCAATAATTACTACTGGTAATTTTAAACATTTTTTTTAAAACCAATAAATAAGTCAGTCCTTCCATCAGAAAAATATTCTAAGTTACCCCAAAGCGGCGGCTAAACAAGTTTTACCTCTATAAATAACGTTACTTTTCGAATAATAAAAATATGTTATAACTCAGTTTAATGTTTTATTTAAATTTGTAATAGTCACTTATGTGTATATGCTACTATTTTTTTTATGAAAATAAGAGACGTGACAAGTAGGACGTTCAGTTGCCGCTCAGGATTCTTGAAAAACACAAAAATTCTGAGTGGTAATACAATTGCGCTCGTCACCTTGAGACATAAGATGTTAAATCTCATTTGCCCCGTAATTTCACTAGCTACGGTGCCCTTCAGACCGAAACACAATAATGTTTACACATTACTCCTTCACGGTAGAATAGGCACCGTTGTGGTACCCATAATCTAGCCAGCATCCTGTGCAATGACTACCAATGATATTTCAGGGAAATATTTGGTACAATATTTCTATTAATTTTTTAAATATTATTACGAACTTATTTTTAACGAATTTCTCTAAATGAAGTGTAAGATACATCACCGCAACACGTCGTAAGTTAAAGCGCAAGCGCCAACAGGTTCTTCTTGCCGCCTCCCATCGCGTCCCGCGATTACCACGATATCCGTGTCCGCGCGATAACCATGAGTTGCGTAATTAATTACTTAATTTTGTATTATGTTTAGTAAGTAGCCAATTATTTATTATCAAATCAAATCTGATTTTATAATAATTAATAAAAACATCGGTATAATATTGGAAGAAATATGATATTAAATGGACCCGGAATTAAATTTTCGTCTTCCAACTATTAAATCAGATTTCACAACCTAACCATGGTAGGTCCTCCGATATAACCATATAACCGACAGACTATTAAAATAAATACAATAGAACTTTAAAAGAGTTTAAGTGCTTGAATAATCTACTAAAAAGCTAGATAGGTCGGAATCCTTTACACTCTTCATGAAGTAGATAATTTTTACGAAATGAGTGGCTTATTTCCACAGCTTCAAAGAGCCTTAGTGTTCTTTTGTTCTGCTAATTTCAGTACTTGTCTTTTTATAGATTGCTACTCTGTTCGAATATTGTAAATTAAAGTTAACTTAAATTGGATGATTGACTTTATGTTCGAACACGATGTGATTTTTATTATAGAGATACAGTTACCACTACTATTAAAGCCTGTATTATAAGTATTTGATCTTTTTTATGGGCGTACCCAATTTTTAATTATTAACCGACTTCAAAAAAGTAGGAGGGTCTCAATTCGAGGGTATGTTTTTTTATGTTTGTTACCTCAGAAATTTCGACTGGGTGAACCGATATCGATAATTCTTTTTTGTTTGAAAGCAGGTGCTTCCCATGAGAATACCATAAAAGTCTTAAATTTGCATTAAGTACTTGCGCGACAAATGGAAGAATAGCTCAATATCCTGCCAACCGATTACAATTATTATTATAAACTTAATTGGAAATCTTTCAAAAAAAAAAATTCTTTAGATATAATTTTATAATGTTAGAAATAATTTCTGTGTTTCTGTCTTTTAATTGGCCTTATTTTCATTCACATGTTTTAACTGTATTGTGTTTGTGGCTCTAAGCTTCCCTAATAAAATAAAATAGAATAATGCTTGCTTAATATTGGTTGACCGTAGAAAAAGTTTATGGTATCCATGTAGCCGGTTTGTGCGCACATGCAGGAGCAGAAGTTACTTGATGTTTCAGAAGCTTCAAGAAGAGAAGGAGCATTTTGATCATTGGATCTATCGGGCCCCTTACATGTGCAGTCTTACGTGTGTGAGCAATATATAGAGATTAAGCTGCTCTTACTTAGACGAAGTTACGCTCTACTCAAATCACACCCTCAAAACCTCACCGCTTCAGAGGCGAAGAATCACATTGGGTTTAATTGAGTTAGGTCATCTACGTGGAGTGTGTTGGCTTTGACGCATCTCGCTTTCACCTCGCACTTCATAAGGATGTTTAGTTTTTTATTTATTTTAAGGAACATAAAAGATAATACTTGTTGGGTTTATGTGGAGTGCCGTGCGTTCTACATTGCGACATTACAACAAAAAAATAATTAATAACAATAGAAAAAACAAAATATACTAAATAACAAATATAAGCAACAGAAACAATCATGAACCAACACGTATAATTAAAATGGTGTTAAAAATTGTTGTAAAAATTGTCTTCTTAATTGGCTAGATGCCCTCGTAGTCGGTAATATCCAGACAGATGCATCAATCAGACATTCAATAACTAGCTATATTATTTTTATTTGTAAAATCTTACCGTTCGGTTGCTCGATATTTTTTTTGAGAGAGAAATTAATGTCAGGATGATTTGTGGCTTAAATACTACTGTTTTATTGAGATATTTATGCAAATTATTGTCTCATAATAATTTATAACTTCATTTATGACATTTTCTTGTTCACAACAACGACACAAAACAAGATCTGCTACAAATGTCCTATTTTCATTAACGCTTGTGATAATTTTGACAATTTTTTTGAATTGGTTTAATTTTTTTTATTGTTGTAAAATAAAACAAGCACGTATGACTTACTGTTGAATTCTTAAGGTAGGGTTCTTCATCTTCTTCGTTACACTCTTGTCAGAGCGGTCGTGGTCTATCACGAAGTGACGTCTTTTGGGGCAGATGTGATTCGCCCTACGAGCATTCGCCACTTTTCTCTGCTGGCTGACAGTCTGGTACACTCGTTCAATGGACCACTCACAGCAGACATTTAACTTGGTCAGACCATCACATGGGCGACCTTCCTCGCCCTCTGATACCCTCCACTTTGCCCTACACTACAAGGCGCTAAATGGACTCACTCTCGTGCCGTGAGACGTGTCTGAAGAACTTAAGATTGTGACTCTGTACAAACACCGAAAGGCGTTGCTTTAAGCCAAATTCTTGGAGAATGGAGACGTTGGTGCGAAACTCGCTCCATGAAACTCCCAGCATTCTCCTCCAGAATCACGAGGTAGGGCTACAAAGGATGATTCAATGTTTCACGTCGTAGTCCAACTATAATATAATATGATGTTCGTACCGATGACGTTTTAACATACTTAGCATTGGGTACAGCTGAAAAAGGCATGATGGCTTATTCGAAAGTAGCCACATAATATATTCTCTTGTATCACAAGATTAATAATAATACGAGAGTTGGCCTTTTAGATGTATATACTTGCTTCTTTTGAAATCCATTCCATAGTAAGATTGTGAATGGAAGAAAGTTATTTGACCACACTGAGGAATCATCTCACATATACCAATATCTTTAAATTTGTTGCTACGAGTATTGGAGCGGTATATAACAGCGTTAGTAATGTCATATTGACATCCATTCCGAGGAGCTGCCTCTTCAGTACTCTGCCAGTGAAAATGCTGTAGAAAATGCTCAGTGAAATGACATCACAGTGTTCACACAGTACTGGATCTACGTGAAATGGTCCGAGCTCGTAATAAGGTGTACCAAACCAGAGGAAAAAGCAATACGTGTGGCAATACCTGCCAATTTTATAAATTCAATCTATCTATTCAACACTTCAACTATGATGTGATTGACAGAATTAATAAGACTTTACTTTCACCAGTGAGAGGCACCTTTGCACAGGATGCCGGCTAGATCGTGGGGTCACAACGGTGCCTATTTCTGCCGTGAAGCAGTAATGTGTATCGGTCTGAAGGGTGCCGTAGCTAGTGAAATTACTGAGAGACTTAACACAAATGAGACTTAAGATCTTATGTCTCAAGGTGACGAGCGTAGTTTTAGTGCCGCTAAACATTTTTGGTTTTTTCAAGAATCCTGACCGAGACTGCATTGTAATGGGCAGGGCGTATCAATTACCATCAGCTGAACGTCCTGCTCGTCTCGTCCCTAATTGTCATAAAAAACGATTAATTCCTTCCTTAACTCTCACACATTGTGAACATTAAATCTCTGAGTAGTATTTAAAACTGCAGTTCACATCAAGCTTTCTCCCAGTTTTAATTCTTCATCAAAAACTAATTAAAATTTCTCTTTAGTTATATAGGTAAATGCAAGCAATGCGCAATGCGTTAGTAATCTTCCTCTGAAGGGGGGAAACTTTTGGTTAGTTAGGAAATTAGTTTACTAGCAAATTCTCACGTACCAAGCGTTCTAAATAAGACTTAGCGGCTTCCAACTTTTGTTTATAATTAGATTTACTCTACAAGAAACTATTTGACCAATGTCGTTCTGTCTGTAACAATAGAATGCTTCTTTTAATAAAACGCCATGAAAAAAATAACTATGTTTAAAAAAATTAAAGGTTTCAACTATAACTAAAAATTTGTATTATTAAGGTTTCTGGCCACGCGTGTCTGTCCGCTTGGGTTGTATTGTTCTAGACGAAGCTATCCCGCTCAAAGTCACGTATGGCGAGTGTGGGTTACCTACTATTTTACTTCAAAGCTCAATATGTAGCACATACAAATAATAGTATTTTATTAATATTAAGCTTTTCAGTTTTTGAAGTGGGTTTTTTAAACGTAGTTTTTTTTATATTTACTTTTTAGTATCACTTAATAATAATAGTATATAATCAACCTGAATGAAAACTCCTAAAAAGCCGTACAAAAAAAACAATTATATCGTTGAAATGTTCATAAAATGAAAACTACTGGGCCAAACTATGTAAAATTTTTATGGAACCAAATGGCATCTATTCCGCATCGAACTAAGAATTACGTAAATCGGATCATAAATCTCAGAGCAATCGGTGTACATACATAAAAAAATACCGAACGAATTGAGAACCTCCTCCTATTTGAAGTCGGCTAAAAATCTAAGCCAATGAAATGGTCTTACTCATTTCATTGGCTTAGATTTAAGAACCAAACAAAAAAGGATTTTTGAGTTGAATTGTAAATTATTTGGATAATAAATTTGGTTCCAGTTCAGTTAAAGATGTTTCTGAGTTGCAGGTGCCGTGTCTTTTTTTATATAAGAGGGCAAGAGGCTCACGGGATGGGGAGCCAGTCGTTAAGGTATGCTCTTTTCTTGAAGGTCCCTCAGTCGTATCGGTTCGGGAAAACAGCAGCCGGTAATTGATTCAACAAAGTGCTGTGCGAGTATTCCTAGGCCGCCGCACTGTGCACCGTGGTCCTAAATACCTACCATTTAATTATTTATAAGAATAATCTTACACTATTGAGTATTGAAATAATAGTTTATACTAAAGTCAAGGAAAGGACACCTATGCTGCCGTGATATATCTATATTGCCGTTATCTATCAAAACAATTATTCGAATAACGAGTCAAAAACGCGGTTTAAAACTTAAAACGTTGCTACTAATTAATGGCTACACCTTATTGAGTCGTAAAGGTATCAAAAAAATTATCAAATGAAGCACTTCCAAATGATGATTCTGAGATTTTTTAAATTTATTTTTTTTTTATGAAAAAAACGTTTTTTGCGTTTTAGTCTATCTCCCGTGATATCAAAAGCTTCTAGAACGATAACTAAAATGCCGTTGCGTATAGCGTAACGGCGTTTTAGTGTTTCATTTACATAAAAAAATATTGCCTATCATAACGCTAAAATAAATCACCTTACCGATTAATTAAAACGTCGTTAAGGTACATAACGTCGTTTTAGATTATCAATGATACTTTTCAAAACAGCTTTATGTGAGACTTTAGTACGATTAAGGGCCGTTAAGTCTAGAAAACTAAAAACGATTATATATTTTATAAGAAAATTCTTGCTAAAATGCGCCTAAGCTAAAAACCTTATAACTTAACGGCATTATAGCGCAGTAATATAAAAGTAGATAGTGCAACAAATCTTACAAAATTAAGTGAAGTGTAACAATAAAAAACAGCTTTTTTATCAAAATCAAAAATTTATTATATTTAAGCATTTGTTTATAATAGTAACTTTGTTGATATTCACTTAAAACTAGATTAACATCTTCAAGTCCTTAAATCACATCAATTATTTGTACTTTAAATTTCAACATATTTTATCACTTACAAATATATTTAAAAGTCGTGTTTAAATAAAAAATACCTAACTAAAAACTTAAATGTTACAATAATTAAAATGAGATCTGAGAAAATTAATTACTAAATAACATAAATTTGAGTTTCTATATTAAAAAATCAATTCAATAGGTAAATCATATGAAATATATTCTAAAACCTATAACTAAGAAAACACGTGACATAAATTAATCAGTCTCAATAAACTTCCGTTACGTCTATTTTTTAATTCTGTCAGAACTTGTACTTGAAGTTATATTTTCCTTTGTTGGTAAGTTTTTCCAAAATAACAGTTTGTGAGGGGGCATTATGTTAGATAATTTGTCAAGTATATCAGCTTTTCTTTTAGGTTCTATACATTTTGGTTCAGTCCTGTATTCTAATGTCATTATATTTGGATTTTTCAAATATTTATCGTTCATGAAACGGAGCGGTGTATATTCATCATCAAAATTATTCTTGTACATGAGATCATAACTTTTACGGATAAAACATACTTCACTCATATTTTTTAAATAAGCCCTCGGGTTAGATGTTTGGATTCTTCTGTCTGACACATAACTTGGAATATTCAAAAAGTTTTCTGGTGACATAGACTTTACAATTACTTTTGACTTATTAATAGAAGCTACACACTCTTCAAAATCTGGAAAATCGTAAAGTTTTCCTTTTTTCTTCATCGCCAACTCTACCTGATGGTGTACTTGATCACTACTCATGAAAGTGTGCCCTGGTTCAAAATAAAATAGTGTAATCTTTTCCGTAGAAATGGCGTCACTGTTAACCAAATGTATGAACATGGAGTATAATAGCCAATTTTTGTTTTGCGCGCTGCAATTATCAAGCCAGAGATGTACTTTAGTAACATCCCTATTTCTCAAAAGAAAATGATAAAATGCGGACATAATGTCTTCTTGTTTTCTGCCTGCAATGCCATCATGCCAGATAACCGTGAGAGGCTTTGATTCGGTGGTGATCTTGCCAAGTGGAGCAAAGGTCTGATTGTAAGCTGTAAGGCGCTGACAGAAAATTGCAGCTTTAAACGTCTCTAACCTGGGTAACATTATAACTTTTTCGAGATCTGCGCTATAGTACACTTGTGCACTATTTTGTGGTTCCTCTTTATGTGCTTTATACAGCTCCCGTGCCTTTTTGTATCTTTGGTGATGTTTATCCCAATCCGAACAAACTGTACACTCTGTAACTCTCTGTATAGTCGCGTCATGTGATGTATCCTTTTTGTGAAAATTATAAGCTTCACATATTTCACACTCTTCATTGCCAAGATCTGTAAAAGATATGTTCATCTTTTTGATGTGTGATCTGTATAAGCTGTATGAAATATTTTTATCGGGGTACCTCTCACAGATATCTTCATGCATCTGAGTTATATTAATGTCGCTTGGTAAATAACGTCGCAAAGGTGCGTGTTCACGTCTGTAGTGTGGCTCTAATGGGTTGAACAATTCAACGTGCTGGTTAAGTAAATTCCGATCAAATGCCGGTGTTTTCTGGTGTTTTCCACGTTTATCCGTAGAAAGAGAACTAAACGTTGTATGTAGGACCCTGTCATTAGTTTTCACGTACCCTAGAGTAGTAAGAAAAAATATTTTGCAAACCTCAATTCTGGTACCATCACGTTTTTTAAGCCCGAAAGTCCTTTTTGGTTTCCGTTTTGGTTCGCTTGTAATTTTTCTTTTTGGTATTGCTACACAAGTATGAGCTTCAACAAATGCATGTTGTTCCTGCCATGACATATCCCAATACGCTTTATTAATAGCTTCTCTCTCTTCTTGGTTCAACCGTATTGTACATTTTCTGAGACACTTATCATTGCATCCAGATTTAACATTATGCTCGAACTTTCTTTTATTAACAGCGTCTAATTTTCGCTGGAAAAGTGGAGTGGTATATTTTTTTCGTTTACGTAACGGTTCAGACACTAGAGTTTGGGATTTTTCATGCGCAGGAGGGAGAATACACTTCTTTTTTTTTGTTAACCTTTGAGACACAAAAGGCATTGGACTTTCGGGTATTTCATTACTAGAATCAGATGGACAGTAATCTTTATCACGAACGGAGTCGTCTGAATCAAAATCAATTGACTTGTGTAATATACCATCTTCAAGCGGAGATGTGTCCACGGGCATTAATTCATTGCATGTTAAATCAATTTCGATAGGTGTGTTGACGAGATGTTGTGTAACTGTTGGGCGGACTGTTTTTTCTTTGCAAAAAACTCGTATTAAACTATTTGTGTTTAAACTCAACAAATGATGGGAGTTGTTTGATGTTGCGGTCTCACAAAACGTGTCAAAAACGCTGCAGGTCATTGAGTATGGTCTGGCATATATACTGTCAACATAGTTAAGTCCAGGCTCGGGTTCATTAAAATTTTGATCCTCAAAGTGATTGTTTGATGGCATTTCATAAGGACTCATAGGCTTTTTCTTAACCAAATGTAAAATTTTTTTCGCTCTCTGGGAAAAAGCAGAATTGCTGTAACAATTAAAAAAATATATCAATTGGTAGGTCCTAACAAATAGTTATACTTGTACATAAAAATATAAATATGAGTTTAATGACAGTGCGTGCATATAACAAACTAAAAATATTCTTAATCAACAAATTTGTTACATATATTAATCTTATAAAATATTATGTTAAGTAAAAAGAAATAAAAATTGGCATACCTTATATCGCGATCAACCATCGCGTCGGAATTGGCGGGAACAATTATTATGGAATCACGCGTCCTTCTCCAACAAGCGCTTGCGCCGTTATACGGCTCAAAATTTACCCCGACCGACCTGTGACATCGCATTTCGTACGCGATTATTATTACATGCCCTCCCCCCGCGAGAGCAGATAGCGGCATTGTTGTGTACTGATGTAGGATAACTGCGTTTTAGTGTAACTGTTACAGGCAAATATTTCTAATTTGATTTTGGGAATACCATTACTGGCTTGTAACAATACGAAAACTTCAAATATAAAATCATCACATATTAACCTTTAAAGCCGTTAAGCGGCGTTAAAGACATTAATGTCTAGCTTTTTCAGTTAACGACATTATTAGTTAACATAGTTAAACAGTTATATGAAAAAAAAATATAACAATATAACCGTTAAAGTACTTTTACATCTTTAAAGTGTACGAAAAATGGTTAGCCGCAATCTAGAGAAAAAACCTAACGAACATTTTTTAAGAAAAATATGAGATATAGAACATTAGCGGCTGTGTAGACTCACAAAGTTACTTAACGGTATTCTAGTTAAGTACATTTATGAAAATAACCTAATTTAACGGCATTTTTAGCATAACTATTTCAAAAACTAATAAAGTTATATAAATCCCGCAAATACAGATGGATAGAGATTTTTTCTCTCATTAGTTTAGACTCATAAAGTAAAAATCTTCCTTATGTGGAATAACGGCATTTTAGATATACCACGGCAGTATGAATATCTGTTTCCTTTTTTTTTACATTTAGCTTTAATGAGAATAGTGACAAAAAATTCTTTGCCACTCTTTTAATTCAAAAGTTACAGTTTCATCGTTTTACAAATCATTTCAATTAGGTACAAAATACGGAAAGTGATGCAACAAAAATACTCAAACGTCAAAAATACCAAATGCCTTACACGAGTAAGACAAAAACTGAAATTCAAATATTTTTATTCAAAATAAGATTCCAAATCATTTATTGAACGTCAAAAACTACCACCCAATCAAAAAAGACTGCCCCAATTATAAAAATATATATCTATACTCTTAATTAAATAAGTACTAAAACTGTTATCTTTGGATTAAAAAATAAAGGGTGGTATTCCACTCGTTACATCCACGTGAAGACCTTAAAATCCTCATAAAGAGGCTGCCATCAAATTTGATACACATTCAAGGCACTATAAGTAAGTGTTCCTAATAGAAACAATTAATAATAAAATGAGACTCATTTAGTAATACAGCTTTACTCACGTTTTATCGGTGTGGGTACCGACTAGTTTCGGACCATGAGGCATTCCTCATTCCTCCCTACATTTAGTGTGTTCGCGATAACGACCCGTCCCATAATGCGGACTTGTGCTCGTAGTGCGCGGCTTGGCAGGGCGGGGGGCGCCGGTGGTGATGGCGACCACGGTATCACTGACACTATGTCACTATTGGTGTCTACGGGTGCACAAAATGTACTCACAATGTCCACTACGTTATCATCGGCACTATGGGTCTGATTGCGAGATGCATTTTGTAACACTGGTTTCCAAGTTGGTGGCAGAGCCCAACCCTTGTGTCTATTAAAATTAGGTCGACGGTCGATTCCTATGGCTTCCAGCAGCTTGCGAAATACAAAGTTTTTATCGCGACGTAATGTGACGTGTAGGAGCTTATGACATGCTCTGCCACTATATTGCCGTATTACTAAATAAGTAAATAATGTCTCATGAAAGTTTTAATAAATTAAAAATGAGATTACATCGATCAATTCGAATTCATCCTGTATGTGAAAATCCACGAGATGCCTGTAATGATTTTGAATGTAAAAATAAAAACGTATGTAAAGCGTCACATCTGCCAACAATGTTGAGACAATTTTATTGGAATGATGGAGCGATTTTGGTGAAAATATTGCTACAAATATAATGGGTTTCAAATCCCTATATTATTATGGATTTACGAACATGTGCAAAATGTTGTATCTTGAGATATTATATTATTTTCTGTCAGAATATCCATAGTAATTTTATAATGAATAATGTCTTATTGTTTTTCTTAAATTTTAATTTTAAATGAGTCATTCTTAAAATGTAACGACTACATTTTATAGAGAACTTAATTACATTACTTGTTTATGGGTTAAATATTAAGTTAATAATTATTCTTGCACGAATATACAATATGTATGAAATAATACGTCAAAACTTTTGGTAGATTTTTATTTTTTTATCGAAAAGGAGGACACAATAGCGTACGGGGTCACCTGGTGTTAAGTGATCACCGCCACCCACATTTTCTTGCAACACCAGAGGAAGCAAAGGAGCGTTGACGAGATTTATAGAAGGTGTACGCGCTTTTTTTGAAGATACCCATGTCGTATGATCCTGGAAACACCGCACAAGGAAGCTCATTCCACAGCTTTATAGTACGTGGAAGAAAGATCCTTGAAAACCGCCACACATCCAGATCGTAGGGATGATATCCTTATATGTGGCGTGTCCTGCGAAGATGGAATTCGGTGGCAGGAATTATTATGAATGGTCTCGAACACAGAATAAATCTAAAACGAAACGAATAAAATATCACCGTTTGAAGACCTAAATAGCCCAGTGGGTAGTTGCTCTGCTTACTGAGCTAATGGTCCCGGGTTCAAATCCCTGTAGGTGCTATTATTTATATGATGAATATGAATGTTTGAATAGATGGATCATGGATGTCATTGTCTTGCACCCATAGCAAAAGCTTTGCCTAGTTTGGAGCAAGATAATTTGTGTAAAAGAAAAAAAAAAGTGATTCTAAGGAGGTTCGATCATTCTGCTATATATTCTCTTAATATTGAGACACCTTGGTTTAATTCATTTATATTTGAAGGGCATGAAAAAATCGCAAAGGAAACATATGCTAGCAGCAGCATATACAACTGAACGTGCGGTAAAATAGGCACTCAAGTGAGATTAATTTTGCCGCTCATATGGTGCGTAAGTTTTAACATTCGAATAATGTGCACAGAATTCATAATTGTGTGGGAGGCTCCTTTGCACAGGATGTCGGCTAGATTATGGTGACCACAACGGCGCCTATTTCTGCCGTGAAGCATTAATGTGTAAACATTACTGTGTTTCGGTCTGAAGGGCGCCGTAGCTAGTGAAATTACTGGGCAAACGAGACTTAACATCTTACGTCTCAAGGTTGCAGTTGTAGTGCCGCTCAGAATTTTTGGGTTTTTCAATAATCTTGAGCAGTACTGCATTGTAATGGGCAGGGCGTATCGATTACTATCACCTGAACATCCTGCTCGTCGCGTCCCTTATTTTCATAAAAAAATACCTGCGTGAGCTAACTAACATTCTCTTCAATGGTGGACATTAAAACTAAAAAGAGATATACTTCAATGACTTGATAGACATTTCAAAAATAACACCGCAATTGGACATTTTTTTGAAAATCAAGCAAGTCCATTCTTCTCACTAAAATTGTGTTCTTATTATATTCTACCTTACTTTTTTCCTTCAGTCGGCAACCTCCTTAAGTAAGTAAGGCTAGGTAACCCATAGATCGAAAAACACTGGTGTAGAGCAAGACATAATCGGTTTATACAAATTATATTTGTAACCAAAATTTATGAACGATGCGGGCTGAAACCTGCGCCTCTCGGGTTCCGTCCGAGCGCTCTTACCAACTGAGCCAGCCGTTCGCGAAATTTAATTTGTGCATTTAATCCCAGAAGTGAGGTAAGTATATCACTTTAAAATAACAAATTGTTTACAGAATTCGATTATAAAAAAGCATATCCATGTTTTAAAATTTTCTGATATAAAACACACGCAATTCCCGTTATTCCCAACTTTATAATTAACCTGTAAATCATATTTCTCGGGAATGAATCGCGCCTATATTGATTTCCAATTAAATACAAAATTCCATCCACTTTCTGGAATGGCATTTTATTCGCAAATATTTTCTCTTATTAATGACGTAGTTTATTGCTTTTAATGTAAGCACGTACTTTTTTACTCATTTATTAAATTTTAAACTTCATAATGATGTAACTATGACAAATACTATCTTTGACTCATCTGCAGTCCCCCTGAAAACGAGACCTGGAAAGGTCTTGAAACGACTGGTTAGCTAAAATCAAATAAAAATGTAACGTTTACGCAAAAATCGAATGTAAATACAGTTATAATTACACGCGCCTTAATCCTTTAAAAGTGTTTTATTTATATGTGTAACACTCGCGTTAATGAAAGAAAATACTAACTAACCTCTATTTTGAGAAATTCACGCACACTAACACAAAGTGTTATACAAATCGCGAGTATAAGACGTAGCTTGTAACGCACACTTAACTAATATTCTAACAGCACTCTTGCTGTCTCTTTTATATCCAGACGTGAAAATTATCCAAGATCAGAACGTTACGAACAGCTATTAAAACTAGCTCTTCATTTAAACAAAGTGGGTTCATAGCTACAATAGCTTGAATATGCCGCTGGAAATTATTACAAGTACATTTATTTGTAGACCTTTAATTTATATTGCGGTCATAACAGTCAAGAAGCACTTAAGTAAATTACTCCGGGACGAGCGCGAATGGCCGCTTCGGTCAATAAGCGCTATGAAGTTTGGGGACGGCTGCTGTTTGTGAATAACGTGTAGTGCAAATAAACTTTATGCTTAAAATAACTTCAAATCGAGTTGAATGTTAACGTAACTGATTAACAATCTATAAAGTGAATTAGAACGGCACACGAACATAAGCATTACTTAGACTAAGTCCCTGTTTCAGATCATATATCTAGGTCTTGCACCCATAGTTAGTTTGGGCCAAGATAATTTTTGTAAAAGTGTGTCAATATTATATTTTTCCTGTGTAGAGATTTCTTGGAATTTGATGCAGGATTTCTTAAGAGACGAGGCCAGCAAAGAGTTATCCTGTCGACAAATGAAAATACGTCATGTTCCCTGAAATCAGTGTCCCTCAAACTTTTGAAATAATAGATTATGGGTACCACAATGGCGCCTATTTCTGCCGTGAAGCTGTAATGTGTAAGCATTACTGTGTTTCGAACTGAAGGGCACAGTTGATAGTGAAATTACTAGGCAAATTAGTGTTAACATACTATGTCTCAAGGTGACCAGCGCAATTGTAGTGCCACTCAGAATTCTTAGTTTTTTCAAGAATCCTGAGCGGCACTGTATTTTAATTTGCTGGGCGTTCTACCATCAGCTGAACGTCCTGCTCGTCTCGTCCCTTATTTTCATAAAAAAAACTTTATGTTTAAAATAACTTCAAATCAAGTTGAATTCTAACGTTACTGATTAACAGTCTATAAATTAAATTAGAACGGCACACGAGCATGAGAGCTTCTTAGACTAAGTCCCTGTATCACAATGCATAAGTAAAGTAGCATAATGCTATAGGCATATAGATAAATTATACATAAAAGTCCCGTATAAAACAGATTGCGTTTCACAATTACTTCAGAATTATGAAAAAACATTGAAATTGAATGAGAAGAATGGAATGATATTCTATGTGTAATTTGATTTATTCGCTTACTCTTGTTGGTTTTTAAAGTGAAATTTTTATTACATCGTCTCAAACTTTTTCGACTGTGTCTGTTGCATGTCGCGTGACGTTCGGGCGGTGCCCATAGTTCGCAGCAGCTGACCGTGTAGTGTATAGACTATTACTCATTTGTGCCAGTGCTCCACGTTATTTTGTTTGTTTTTGTCAGTGTTTAATGTAATCCTTTTCAATCAATATTTTTAACAAGGGCAAAGACACAGGGTTCAAACAAAATATTAGTTGGAGACTTAGTCTACTTTTATTATTTCCCACTATCATTCCAATTTTCCAAGCATAAAATTAAGATTGATAAAGCGATTTTTATACCCTTAATGCAATATTACTCCAAAAATATTTAATTAAATGTCTATAATGTGCAAAAAAAGTTTCACTTTTATCGTGGTTTCATATTGTTAAGCCATTTGCACTTTTTTAAGTAGCGTAGCGCTTACAAAAACTAAAATATAAAAACAGATAGACACAGATAGTGATGATGATCAGATTGGAAAATAATATAATAATTTTAATCTAGGATTAAAACCAAGGAGAAAATAGTCGTTTATGTGGAAAAATGGACAATAATTTATCCTCTTTGGATGTTACATATAACTTAAGATGTTAAGTCTTAGTAGTTACACTAGCTACCTCTTTAAAACTGAATCACAGTCAACTCAGACGACTCATTCACTTTATAAAAAACAGATCTAGACTGAAACAAAGTTAAAACGTAAGCAATAATTTTTAACCGACTTTAAAAAGGAAGAGGTCCTCAATTCGATTGTTTTTTTTTGTATGTACACCAATTACTCGGAGATTTATGATACAATTTACGTAATTCTTCTTTAGTTCGATGCGGTATATATGACATTTGGTCCCATAAAATTTTTATATAGTTTAGCCCAATAGTTTCATTTTATGAACATTTTTATGAAATTTTTTGTCTACCTGGATGATATAATTGTTTTTTGTGTATGGATTTTTGAGAAGTTTTCATTCAGGTTGATGATATATTGTTATTATTAACTGACTCTAAAATGTAAAAATAAAAATAAACTACGTTTAAAAAAACTGACTTCAAAAACTGAATAGTATCAAATAACTAAAAATATAATATAATAGACCTCTTATACAAACCTTTACCTTTAAAATTAATTACATACTATTATTTGTATGTGCCACATGTTACAGTTTTAGTTACTTGATACTTTTCAGTTTTTGAAGTAGATTTTTTTAAACGTTGTTTTTTTATATATATTGTAAAATCAATGTTATAATTTCAGCCGAAATACGTCCACTGCTGCACAAAATGTGGACTCAAAGATCGCTATGACGATCGGTCCTGCGCTGCCCTCGTTCAACCTTTTCCGGTGATCTTGACCAGATTGTCCATCCATCTTGTTGGGGTCCTACCAACACAACGTCTTCCGGTACGTGGTCACCAGAGGACTTAACTGCTTTTTATGTCCCTTTTGGAAGAACACAACCACTATACTTCTGTGCTGTGCTTGCGGCGTTTTGCCTTAAGGATAACGGAATTGAATAGCTTCTTGAGGATCGTAAGTAAAGAAGTACCACCAGCTCTCAGATGCTCGGCTGTAACTCCGTAGATTACTTATAATTATAAGCTATAAGACCATGCAAAATAAACAATCTTATAAACAAAATAAGGATCAGAACTTTGTCAGGGCGTAGTGTTCCGTAGGGCACTTTCGATGATGCTGTATCTCGCCGGCAACGCTCTTGTGAATCCCCTGGTGTTGCTAGAGAATGTGGGCGGCGGTGATCACTTAACACCAGGTGACCCGTACGCTCGTTTGTCCTCCTATTCCATAAAAAAAAATCTGAAAAATTTAGTATCGTGCCGATTTTGGATGAATAGGGCCTAATAAATTTCAATTAAATTTAAATTGAGAAAAGAATCACTTATTTTAACAACTTTTACAATCATAACATCAGTTGATCTCGTATTTTCTCTCAAGTTGTTACTTAAATAAACAAAAGAATTACAGCTTGGCTTTTGTACCCTACAGGCAGTTTTGTAGAGCAAGTTTCTACGGAATAATATTACTTGAGTCTTAAGTTACATAATAAATGAAATGTACAAACTTTTTCACAATTTCTAGCTAAGTTTGATCACGTTGCTAATATTATAATAGTATAGCTTAAACGGCGTAAGTTTCGAAAAAAACTTTTGTCATTATTTATTATAATTCAACACGCAAAATGGATCCAAGAAAGTTTTTTTTTATTGAAAATAAGGGACGAGACGAGCAGGATGTTTATCTGATGGTAATTGATGCGCCCTGCCGCTCAGGATTCTTGAAAAACCCAAAAATTCTGAGCACATCAATTGCGCTCGTCACCTTGAGTCATAAGTTGTCAAGTCTCATTTGCCCAGAAATTTCACTAGATATGGCGCCCTTCAGACCGAAACACAGTAATGTTTACACATTCCTGCTTCACGGCAGAAATAGGCACCGTTGTGGTTCCCATAATCTAGCCGGTATCGTGTGAAAAGGCAAAAATTCTCAGTGGCACTACAATTGCACTTGTCACCGAGCGACATAAGACGTCAATTCTCATTTGCCCAGTAATTTCACTAGCTACGGCGCCCTTCAAACCGAAACACAATAATGCTTACACATTGCTGCTTCATGTACCCATTATCTAGCTTTTATCCTGTGCAAAGAAGTTTCCCACTGGTCCTCCCATTATGTATAGGTACGTTTTGTTTCCCTACCTTGCATAATACGCTTTCTCGTTTGAAACGCTTTGTTGAAATCAACTTATGCGGGTTTTACTGAATTTCAATGCAGCTATCGGCGTATATCTTCAAAAATGTTAGAATAACTAAAAAGTCAATGCTTTTCATTGTAGTCCAAATACTTCTTTCTATCTGGCAAACTTCACCACTAAATGCATAGCCAGAACGGAAAAGCAACAAATTAAATTCCACGAGATTCCTTAGATTCCAAGTTTTTTCTGTCAGTATACATTCACGGAGCTAAATACGTTTAACGCGCTGGTCCATCATTTTCAATTCACAAAGAAAGTATAAATTTAGAAAAAGAAATTCCAATATTTTTAGGTAGTCTGAATCTTGAAAGTGGTTGAAGAAATTGTTATCGAGTGAAGTAAAACATTATAAAAAAATTAATAACTTTAAGGGGTTTAAAGTGCAGGAAATAAGGAAGTATGAATAAAAGTATAATTTTTGTTTGCGTCGGTAGTTGTGCTTGAGATTATTACACGCCTTAGGCCCGGTTTCCATCAAAGCGGAGAGGAGAGGAGATGCGTTTTGATAATCAATCAGATTTGGTTATTTCCACATCTCCTCTACTCTTAGCTTCGGTGGAAATGGATCAAGCATAGAGGAGAGGAGATATCTCATTTGTCTTTGATTTAGTGCCGCGAGCGAGCAAGCGGCGCGTCAGAGAGGAGATGTGAGATGTGAGATGTCTGTGGCCGGGATGCCGGGCGGTGCGACACCACGCTCGCGGGTTCCTTTTCCCCGCACCTTCTCCCTGCGTCTCGCACACTTTTCCATTCTTCGTTTACTTTAGTAGTTCAGCGAAGTATTAACTCAAAAAACGAGGAGGCTCAAAAAATATTCTTATAGAATTACATTAAAATTATATCATCGGTAATAAAATGATTGTTGATATTGATGTCGGTTCCTATTTTTTTTATCTTTTCAGCTGAGATTATTCGTTTCCTCTTCCTCAAGCATAAAACAATATAAATACAACTTTTATAATGATATGGAGTATTCCTTTCGTAGATATCAGTTGACACATGACTGATTTCGAGCTTTCACAGCTCACATCTCCTCTCCGCTACACAATATCTCCTCAACGCTTTGGTCGAAATAATCTGACCGCTTCGCGGCTCATCTCCTCTCCTCTCCGCTTTAGTGGAAACCGGGCCTTATGCCGCGAGACTAGGGTTGCCATCCGTATTCTAAAATAGAGTATTGTTCTCTATATAATGTAGGCGTACTCTATAATCTATAATACTAACACACACTTTTAAACAGTACTTTTAAAAACTTTGAAAAAATGTTATGTGCTGCAAAAAGTTCAAAAAATACCTAAAATTCGTAATTTTTACATATTTACCTCGTTTGAAATCAGATATACTCTATTTCATATAATAAAAATTGACAACCATACGCGAAACGGTCCTTGACACTTCAAGGTCAAACATTTTTTTTATGAAAATAAGAAACGAGACCAGTAGGACGTTCAGCTGATTGTAATTGATACGTCCTGCCCATTACCATGCAGTGCCGCTCAAGATTCTCGAAAGACCCAAAAATTCTGAGCAGCATTACAACTGCGCTCGTCACCTTGAGACATAAGTTGTTGCATGTACCGATAGCTACCACAGAGGTGCCAAGCAGACTACTGCTTTTCTAAGCCTTACTGACCAGTAGGCCAAGCATTATTGTGTTTCGTTTGGTTTCGTGAAAGGCGCCGTAGCTTGTGGAATTACTGGCTAATGAGACTTAACATCTTATGTCTGAAACTGATGAGCGCAGTTGTGATGCTGGTTAACATTTTGAGTTTTTCAACAATCATTAACAGCACTATAGTATTGGGCACGGTGTATGAACTACCATCAGGTGAAATTCTGGCTTGTCTCGTCACTATTTCTAACTTTACTGCGACAAAACAGGGTGTTGTAGACGTACTTCCCCGTAGGAACATTGTTTTTCCAGTTAGTTATACATCATTATCATCATCATCAGCCGGAAGACGTCCACTGCTGGACAAAGGCCTCCAAAGATTACCACGACGGTCGGTCCTGCGTTGCCCTTATCCAACGTATACCGGTGATCTTGACCAGATCGTTGGTCCATCTTGTGGGAGGCCTACCAACAGTGCATCTTCCGGTATGTGGTCGCCATTCGAGTACTTTACTGCCCCAACGGCCATCTGTCCGTCGAACTATGTGCCCTGCCCACTGCCACTTCTGTTTCGCAATCATTTCAATATGTAAATGTATTTTCCTCTTCTCGAAAAAAAAAGCAATCATTTGGACTATGTCGGTAACTTTGGTTCTCCTACGGATCTCCCCATTTCTGATTCGATCTCGCAGGGAAAGTTCTACTGCTATGTATAAATGTTTGCCTTTGTTTACTCTCGTAGCCTCAGCTAAGTAAACAATTAATCAAAAGCTCAAAGGATGGTTTTGTGCAGAGTTTAAATTTAGCCATCTTAAGCTAGAAATTCGCTAAGATCCACTCTGAGCTCAAACATTATAAGCCCAGTTAAGCTTAAGAATTTAAAATATGTCACGGTTATTAAGGTTTTAAGTAAAGTAAAATTGGACTAAAGGAATTAATTAATGTTTACGGTGTTACTCTCAGATACTCTAGTCATTAGATGCATATTTTTGATACAAGCTTTTGACCCGCGGGTTCGCTCGATGTATCTAAATGTGTCAATATTCATTAAAATGAAAATAAAATTGTGTCATAATTTTATTCTGACCAGGGTTTCATAAGCACTTCGAAATTCTAAAATACAATGTTAAGAAATTGAAAAAATTGCTTCGTTAAAAATTTTGCCTGATCTTGATTTAATTTTTTAAAAGTTTAGTACAAATAAATATTAGTTAGTTAGAAAAGTGAAATAAAATAACTAATCGTTAAACACATAAACTTTATAATGATGTGTTTTGTTGATTTAACGCTCATCATTTCAAAGCCTCACCCTATTTCCCAAACGGAATGATAAATTTGCCATGAATCATGCCGAAAAATTGTTCGTATACGTTTTCATTTTAAACATAAATGTACTCTTAATGGCTATGCTGTCTGAAAAAACGTTTACAGAGTGCTTCGAGAGAACAATAAAAATTATAACATTAATGCAGGGAACCGTTTACTATAATGCAATATTGTATATAACAATGTTCACTATTTATTCTCCAACGCAGACTGTTGATATAGTTGAAAGATTCATTGAATTTTATGTGTTTCGTATTATCAATAGTAAGAGGTGTCAATGTGACATACAATTTTCTCTGGAACGGGTTCACCAGTCGGACGCTCCTTTGCACAGGAAGCCGGCAAGATTATGGGTACCACAACGGCGCCTATTTCTGCCGTGAACCGTAACACAGTAATGTGTAAATATTACTGTGTTACGGTCTGAAGGGCGCCGTAGCTAGTGAAATTACTGGGCAAATGAGACTAAACATGTTATGTCTCAAGGTGACGAGCGCAAGTGTAGTACTGCTCAGTATTTTTGGTTTTTTCAAGAATCCTAATGCATAACGCAATGCAGTCATTGTAATGGGTAGGGCGTATTAATTACCATCAGCTGAACGTCCTGCTCGTCTCGTCCCTTATTTTCAATCTCAAGGTTCAGTCTCAAGGTGACGAGCGCAAGTGTAGTACTGCTCAGTATTTTTGGTTTTTTCAAGAATCCTAAGCGGCCAGTGCCGCAATGCAGTCATTGTAATGGGTAGGGCGTATTAATTACCATCAGCTGAACGTCCTGCTCGTCTCGTCCCTTATTTTCATTAAAAAAAAATTGTTATCAAGATTTTATTTACCTACTTTAAATATCTATAAGTTGATAATGATAAGCACTTACGGGATTTATTTGTTATTTGGTTTTATGGTTGATTTATTGATGTCATAAGGATATATTTTTTTTTGTTATAAAGGTCAAAGTTATGACTTACCTATTATTTATTCAAACCTATTGTTATTTTATTTATAAGAAAAATTTCGCCGATTACTTACCGAAGTTATGATATTACAATTTAATTTTATGTTATTATTATTTTCGTTAAATTGATAAATTTATTCGTTACTAACAGATTTATTTTTTTATTTTTATTATTATATAATTAAAATATTATTTTATAATTTTATTTTCATTGTCAGTGTTATGGTAGCAGTAGACTTGGAGGATTATAAATATCTAAATATTTAATTCTCGAAGTCTGTGTCTTGGTGTCTAGAGAATACCAGCGTTGAGAAGTAAAATTCCCAACATAATGCTGACGAGACACCATTTTGGTTCTGAATGTCCATAATATTGTTATTAGTAATAAGATTTCTGTATTTTTGAACCAAATAAACCTATCAATTATTATTATTATTGTTTTCTCTACAACATTTTGAAATCGGTACTAAGTTAAGCATTAAATTAAGGCAAACATCTTAGCAATACTATAAATGATTAAGATACATAATATCTTTAAGGGTAAATGTATACACATTTATAATAAAGTCCCAGCCACCGTTCAGGCATTACCTATAAATAAAACATGTTTTATTAAAAATGCCTATGTCGCAAATCCTAGATACTACTCCACAGCTAAATATCTAAGTGATCCGACAGCCTGGGACTAGATAATGAGTATATGATAGAAATAGCAATGACAGTACAATATTGTATATTTCATTAAAAAATGAAATATACAATATTGTATTGTTGAAAAGAGAAAAGAAGTAAATTGAAAATAGCGCAAAAATAAGAATGCTGGGTGAGTTTCTTACGCCGCTTCTTCTCTCTCAGAGTGCCATTTGTTTCCGAAGCGGTAGTAGTATCTAGTATATTAGAAATGACATCAAAAATGCCTTTTTATGCGAACAAAGTACCAGGTAAAAGCTAGTTCCTTATAACAACATACTGCGATCATTTAAAATTTATTTTACTTTTAGCAGGGCGAAATACCTTCTTGTCTGCAAGCCGTCAAAGGAATTCCGACAATTTCGAAACGAATTTCTGTACTGAATAAAGTTAATAAATTTAGAATTTGTATTTTTAGTAACACAACTTCCTTTTATAGCGGCAATCATTAAACATAATATTATATTCCACTTATCTATATACAAATATAAAAATGAATTGCTGTTCGTTAGTCTCGCTAAAACTCGAGAACGGCTGGATTTGGCTAATTTTGGTCTTGAATTATTTGTGGAAGTCCAGGGAACGTTTAAAAGGTGAATAAATAAGAAAATGCTGCAAAATTAAATTAAAACAACAAATTTGTTTTTCCTTTGATGTGTCCATACATAATCTCTATGAGAGAATTTATTGACGCACCGTTTGACAGTTCTGCTGTGAAACAATTTCATTACGTTATCGTTAAAAGTTATTTCGTACGTTTTCGTTAAAAATAAAACAGGCAATTTAAATAATTCTGCAAATTACAGGCCCATCTCGCTTGGCACAATTATTAGTAAAGTTCTGGAGCGTCTAATTCACACGGTATTGCAAAGATTTATTAATATTCATGACGCACAATTTGGTTTCCGACCAGGTTTGTCAATTGATTCAGCTATCGTTACACTAAAGAGTTATGTGAGCTATTATACAGAACGTAGAATCTCGGTATATGCATGCTTTCTTGACCTAAGTAAAGCCTTTGACCAACTTTGGTCAATTATGACATTCTTTGGAAAAAGCTTTCTGCTACGAAAGCTCCTACTGAGATCATAAATTTATTAAAATTTTGGTACGGAAACCAAATAAACTGCGTTAAATGGGGTGACACCCTATCTAGTGGCTACAGACTAGATTGCGGTGTGAGACAAGAAGGGTTGACTTCTCCTGATCTGTTAAATCTTTACATCAACGATTTGATCGTCGAACTCAGGAGGGCCAGAATAGGCTGTCATGTGGGAAATATATGCATCAATAATTTAAGTTACGCTGATGATATGGTCCTGCTGAGTCCGTCGATCAAAGGGTTACGTAAATTAATATCAATATGCGAAAATTATGCTAACAGTCATGGATTGAAGTATAATGTTAATAAAACCGTTTTGATGGTATTTAAATCTGGAAAGGGTCCAGAAAATATTCCTGGGGTATATCTGAATGAGAATAGTGTAAAAATTGTAAATCAATTCAAATATTTAGGTCAAATCTTAACGGAAGATCTGAAAGACGACTGCGATATTGAGAGGGAGCGAAGGGCGCTCTCGGTACGTAGCAACATGATAGCACGAAGGTTTGCAAAGTGCAGCAATGAGGTGAAAACAACACTATTTAAAACTTATTGCCTGTGTATGTACACCTGCCAACTGTGGTGTAATTATTCAAACAAGACCTTAAGTTCACTAAGAGTGCAATATAATGATTCCTATCGAGCTCTTATGAAACTTCCAAGGTATTGCAGTGCTGCAAATATGTTTGCGAGAGCGAGAGTGCCCGACTTCTTCGCAATAATTCGCACAAGAATTGTTTCTTTTTGGGATCGAATGAGACGCTCCACCAACGGAATTCTGATGACTGTCTCTAACAATGTATATAATAACGATATTTTCAAAAGATGGATGGACATCCATCTTAATAAAAATAGAAAATAAGATATTTAATATAAGTAAGTAATTTGTAATTTATTTAATTTAATTTTTTTGCATGGTTAGTTAATTCAATTTAGTTGTAATTTAATTGTAATTTTGATTTTAATTTGTATTTTCTATGGGTTATGCCTGAAATAAATGATTATTATTATTATTATTACGACAGCAGGGTGCATATTTTACGAAGTAATTTTTGATTTTATGATATATTATTGACAAAATTTATATAAAAACATTATTTTATTTATTATATACAGAACAACGTCTGTCGGGTCAGCTAGTCTTAAATAAAAAAAGGAGTTATAAATACTTTTCTCGCTTTATCGCTCATGCTTCTTATAAGAGAAGTTACTTAACGAAAAAAAGTGGATTAAGAAATTATACTGGTTTATCTAAGTTAATTAAATTTATATTTACAATGGTGGTAAATAATAATTAGTAAAAACTTTATTTTACTTAGATTTTCGCTCTAAAACTCAGCTAAAGATGCATAGTCGCTAGAAAAGCTCCTTGATGTGCAAGTGACGTGAAAGATTGATGGGTTTCACACAGATCCTGAATACTGGATGTGAATTTATATTATTATTATGATATTATTGTTACTCCATTATAGAGCAAAAACAAAACAAATTATGAAAACGTTAGTAAAATAATTGAGTTATTTTCGTTATTAAAGTACTTTAAATAATTAGAGTTCATAAATAATATAATATCACACAATGACACTTAAACCGGCGAGTAAGATTATAAATATTATTGAATTATAAAAGTCCAAAAGATTTTTAGTGTGAAAAAAATAATTAGAAAAATTCTTATCCAGGCGTTTTATATCTGAACAGCCGTGTTAGATTCACAAAGCTCATGAAATTAATCTTCGTACAAATTGAGACAATGAATGACAGCGTCATACAATTTTTCTGCTTATTTTGTATTTACTTTTATCACTAACGTGTGTTTTGTAATTCGCGTAATTAAATTATGATCAATTAATATTCCAAAATTGTATCTTTTAGAATATATTGATGTCAATCTAATGATTTGTCCAATAGTCAAGAGTAAATTCCATAATCAATTATTTATTGACGTGGAAATACTGCAAGGAATTGATGGAAAATGAGTGCAAATTGATAAAACTGGCCTCAACTTTAAAAGGACTGTATTGCAGTCAATAGAGACCACTCGAATAAGCTTTTTACAATTTAATTTATTTTATATTTATATTTTAAACTAGCACACTGTAAAAGTAATAAATGTTACTTGCAATAAAACATTTTTTTCATTGTTTCACTAATGGCAAGACTAGGTGTATACTTAATGAGTAATGAGTATTCATTGTCACTCTTTATGATCAATGTTTACGGCTCCAGAAGTAATAGTGTAGCACAGTCTTGAACAACTCCAGCTTTCACGGTCTGAGGCTCCATCAGGTGATCTACTCGTAAAAACTCTTAACCAGCCTATTAGATAAAAATATTGACAGAAGCACTTTTCGCCATACTGGATGATACATATTCTCCACATGCAGAGTAATAGCCAAGCCTTCTCCCTAGCTTCCGATGGTCACCGCCTATCTGGGTATTAGTTATACTAGAAGACCTTCAGCTGATCTTATAATTATTGAGGAAGCCCTAGTGTCTGTCATTGTTCAGGGGAACATGGTATCTTGCATATAATATGCTAAGTGATGATGGTTCATTATGCTCTCGTTTTTTTAAAAGTTTATAAGGATTTGTGATTCTCTAAAAAACAATGCAACTATCATAAGTGTGTTTGAATTATTGAAATTAATAAATTAAAAAATATTCGTATGTGTAGAACAACAAAATACTTTGTGCTTTTAGATTGAAAGCAGACATTTCTAAAACAATATTTTTTTACAGAGGTCTTCTTTGAAGTACCATGCGTGCTTAGCTTAATTTTAGCCTCGTCAGGTTTATTACAAACGTATTGTAATAAACCTGATGAACGAATTGGGTTTCATAAGGAGTTATATCAAATGGTGTAATTATTTCATTGTAAATTTGTACATTTTGATTCTCTCTGATCGAAAACAGGTGACAGAGCTGACTCTTTGCGCGATCTAATATCGTCCCTTATCATAATTGTTGTAACACTGTATTCATAGAACAACAGTGTGTAGATAGGGATGGATAGAACAATAAACATAATACAATTGATGCGATGTTTTGCTAGTACCGAAAACTTGCTTTTGCACTGTCTAGACAATTGTGATGTGTGTAATTACTAAAACAGGGATTCCAGACTAACTGGGAATATATGATTATATTAATCCATAAACGAAACAGTAATTATATTGGCACAAAAGCTAATCGCAATGCAAACAGTACTAATTGAGTAGTGAGGAGTCAATCTGTATTTAATTTGGTAGGTTATCAGATACTTTGTCACAATCCTATGACTATTGCGCAGTTATGAAGGGGCTGGTATTTATATCATCAGATGAAATTGTCTATTTGCATCAGTTGCTTGTAAATTTAATAAATAAATATTATGTTTTTTCTCAATATAAATACATCGTTACCGTTTTGTGTTCGTTGAAAAGAGATCTTTTTGACCACAAAAACTCGTTTTCAGCATTAGTGTCGGTTTAAATCTCAGGTGTAGCCAGCGTATTTTAATATTTGTAACACAGTTTTTTTTGTTTTTAATACTAAAGAATTATTTCCTTCAAGTAATGTTTAGTACTTTCAATATTTCAACAACAATTTTAACAAATCACAATGTATTTCTCTTATTAGGTTTACTGGGGTGTTATATAATTTTATTTTCACTGTGGTTCTAATTCAGCCGTTTAATTCAAATAGTTTATAAACTGCACCAAGAAACCTATTAATTTGAATATATTCAAAAATTCCCTCACATAATAACCCCCAGCTGAGAGTTTAGTTTAGTTTAGTAGCCAGCGTTTGTATTTGGCAACAAAATGCATAAGACTAGTGAATAAGAGTTGGTATTTTGCATAGTTTTGTTTATTTTATTTTATATATACATACAAAATTTAACGTAAGCATCGTTAGAAAAATCAGAAAAAAAATCCATCCCATGTTCCTTAAAAATTATGGGCTCTAAAAAATCCTCCATTTTTCAACCAATTTTGGTTATTTTGGTAAATGTACAATAAAAAATAATAACAAAAAAAAAAAATAAAACAAAAAATAATAATGAATTCATCATTTAAAAAATATTTCCACTTTGACAGCCTCCAGAAAAAAAAAGTATTAAAGGGCCTTAGAAAGTGCCATCAAAAGGTGGCGCATTTAACCAGTATTCCAAAATGATACAACACTTGCTGGGTTAGTACTAAAAAAATATTAGTAAAAATTAAAAAAAACTGGATGTAATCCGATTTTTTGCCAATGCACTTAGCTAAGTTAGACAACCTGTATAAATATGTACATAAATATAAGGATATGTTTGAAGAGTCTAAGCAAAAAGCAATCATATATCGTGAATTGATATATAATGTCAAATAAAAATAACGTGAATCTATCAAATGGAACCTAGTTAGTTTGTTTAATTTAGAACTTCTGTGTCGCATCAGCCTGTCGCATGTAGCTTGTAGATTAGATTTAAGTTTAAGACAAAATGTATATTTACACTGTTTTACAACACAAGCCATAAAGCGACCTTGAAATTAACTCTAAAATGATGCGTTTGATAGTTCGGCCGTACCAATCCCGATCATGTGTTAAGGCTATTAATGTAGTCATTGCCCTCACTTTTGAAAATAGTGGCAAATTGTGTGGCCTGCCAAGCTGCTCTAATATTGTTTCTAGTATAAGCAGTACGAGCGTGACCGGAGGCAAGAAACTTGTATCTATAAAACATATCTGATAATTTTTCTCGCTGAATCATCGCCACATCTTTGATAATATAAATCGAATTTTTATTATTCTATTGAAATAAATACGACATAAATACGACATAAATACAACCAAACAAGCAACGAAAATTCTTATTCTACATCAAGACACCATCTAACAGTTAAACGTAAAGGTTGGACGTAGACCTCCGCGAGACCTTAATATTTTTGAGATAAGAAGCAACGGTGACATTCTGCAACATTTATCAAAAAATATGAAAGAAAATGATAACATAGACTATGTTTTCTATTCTACCTAGAAAGTACTAGTATTATTTGCCAAAACATTAAATTTAAACATTTAAATTTAATTGCCATAGAAAAAAAAACGGTTTTATACCGATTAGAAGTTTAGTTAATCCCCAACTCGCCTTAGAGGACAGCGACGAACGGCACAACCTCCAGTTCGACTTCGAATTGAAGGCTAGCTGGACGTCGAACTCGCCGTCGAGTAAAGCCACGAATCGTTACGTTAGAGAATAGCATAGCTGATCTGTCACAGACGATGACAATTCTCATAATGGCCGCTTATCGGCCTGTAGTAGTGTAAGTGTGTGCGTGGGGCTATGTATTTACACGTTAATCGGCTTGTTTTGGTGTTACACTGTTATGTAAGGTGACACGGAGTCCTTATTTTTTACTTGTCCGTGCTTACAGCATGTCGCATTACGACCAACCGTGGAGTAGGTAAAGTTTAATCATTTTTACTGCTGCTTTCGAGTCAGGTTGGCCAAGTAGTCGAAGGTTTAAGCTCTTTTTCTTTAAATTATTATGCTAATATTATATGTTATTTTGTGAAAACAAGTTTCACTTGCATCATGGTGTCATTAAACCACGAAATTGCTGTTTTCTTGTAATATCGTGGTTATATTTTGGGCACATAGTTTGACGAACAGATGGCCGTCGAAAATACTCAAATGGCGACCACGTACAGAAAAACGTAGTATTGGTAGGCCCTCACAAGATGGACCGATGATCTGGTTAAGATTATCGGTCGAATGGAGCGCTATACATTACTACCAGGTGAACCTCTTGATCGTCTCGTTACTTCCTATTATATTGAGAAATAGTTCTAAGCATTGTCATAAATTAAATGTATTATTCATTGTCTTACAGGAAAATATCTTAGTGACACCGTGTTTAACTGCTGGCATTCTAAACAAAATCGTCGCTACAATATCAATGATGGCCCTGACACATACGACCGTGAAAATTATGAGTGTGAATCTACCAAATATTACTACAATAATGATTGTGATAACGATGATACAAATAAAGAAAGTGTTCTATGCGGTGTTGTCATGAAACATAATGATATTGGTTACAAGGCTTCTGATTGCAATACAACCAAGCCATTTATATGTCAAATGGAAGTTCATAAAAACTGAAGAATTTTACGTTTAGTCAAAACTAAATATAGTACATTAAAATCAGTTTTGAATATTATTACAGGGTGTCCCAAAGTTATGGGACATTAAGGGAAAGTACCTTAAATATCGTAGATAGGGTATTTTACAACTATTACTAAATTACTTATTACTAACTTTAAAAAATAACATAAAGTCTTCTTTCAGTAAAATACTCTAGCGACGATATTTAAGGTACTTTCCCTTCATGTCCCATAACTTTGGGATACTGTATACCTAACCATGTTATGTCAACCATTTTGTTGTTTGGATGTTTGTGCCCTATAATTTCCAAAAAAGCTGGATAATATAATACTTTCAGTAGTTAGCTACTAGCTCATCTGATTTCTAGAAATCACCACCACCGCTACTCTCTTGCAGCACCAGAGGATTAATAGTGAATTTTCAAGATTTTGTTAATGTTCGACCGTAAATATCGAGGAATATTCTCATTTTTTGGGAAAATCATATGAAAAAACGTCGTCTACGGATTAAGTACATATAGTTTATTGACACATATTTGAACGTTGTTATGGTATTTGACGGATTTCCTGTGATTGGGAACAAATACAAAGATGATATTTTTTTATATCTGTTACAATTTCAAACAAACAAAACTATTAATATATGTGCTGAAAATATAACAAATAATGTTGTGTTTCATACAATATTATAATAATAAACATTAAGTTCTTATTATTTTTATTATCCTAATCCGAATTCAATATCACATAGTTAAGACAGAAAAATGTTTTTCAGGTTAGTTAGTAACTTAATATAAAAAAAATTGTTGTATTTTGAATTACTAATCACCCCTTAATTGAAGTGCTTACTTCCGTTGTGTGATATTAAACATATTTATACTGTTTTATATTATATAAGGGGTACAGAACTAACTTAAGAATACTAATTTTTTTATTTATCAGATCCTAAATATATAATGTAAAAGGCAGTCTGTCATAGCAATTTGTGAAGAAATTTTGTGTGGATATACATTAGTTAAGGGTATTTTATTTCATGATGAGTTTCCTAGGGAGCATACCACCTGAGCGGTATAGCGGGCAGTAGTCTCGAATCGTATAATTTCCCAAATTTACATAATGTAAAAATGTAAAATTTACCTTCACTCCATGTTATTCTTAAATTTTTTAACGAAATGTATCGGTCTTTCCCAATTTGCAACACAAATATCAGGAATGAACGAATCAAACAATAAAAAGGAACAATATGACTTATATATTCACGTTACTTAAGTTGTTTTTTCATTTATATTTCTGCAATATAAAGCATGCAAGAAATATAATATAATATTGACACACTTTAACACAAATTATCTTGCCACAAACTAGGCACAGCCTGTACAAGACAACGATATATTTAATATAATATACTTTCTAAACATACATAAAAAATAGAAATATTTAAATATTATAACTTATAAATACATATTTAGTAAGTCATAATATTATATTATACATTTCAGAATTATTTTAAAAAACCCAAGTACCTAATACAATACAAATGCCATTCAAAAGTGAGTGAGTATAAAATAAAACATATATAATTATATATTATATTTTTGATGTTTATATTGTGACTAACAGAAATAAAAAAGAGACATGAATAAATTTTTTACAATTGTAAAATTATTAGACTAGAGATTTTTGAAGGAGAATATAATTTTGGTACTTCGGTTATTACGTTAGTTAAAAGCAAATATTAGAATTAGTCACTTTGATATATTTTACTAGTGAAATAAGCAGATACTGTGGAGAAGGGAATCTTATTACTTATTGAAATCTACATCAAAGGATTGCATCGGATCACAAGTACCTAGACGGCTTAGCTAACAAGCTGGAGACCTTTCCTTTGGCGACATTGTCTTATTAGTGGTAAATAGGATATATTTTCACTAACCATTTCTGCCATGGTATCTGAATGTAGGTAAGCATACTTACTTCCATTTAACGAAATATTTATTCATTCTCGACGACACAATGAGCAATAGTTTCTGTCAAAAATAGTATTATAAGATTAGGTACTAATGGGTTATTGTTGTTCAAGATGCTCCAGCTAGTGTAAATAAGCGTTAATTTTAGTCTGACTGATAACATGCCTTATGGTAGGTAATGTTTTATAAGTATTGTTGTGGTAGTATGATCACGGTAGTGCCCAATATTAGATACCGTTACTATGTAGGTACCTACCTATCCCTTCATGTATTCCGCTCACAGTATTAGCAATAGGTATAGGTAAATATCGGGTAACTCCCCGAGGCTCAGTATGTCTCGTAATTATTACTAATTGATGTTGTTTTTAGAGTAATAATGTCCTTTCGTGTATAACGTGTCAATATAAAATACGTTATTGGTGTTATTTAACAAATTATATCTACTTTGAGGTTATTTTCGATTTTATAAAATAACTCCAAAACCCGGTACCATAAATTTTTTAACCAATTTTCCTGCCACATAGTTCCATTAACACTGCCACACAGTCGTTCAGAAAAGATTTTTTTAATGTTTCTATTTACTATGTTAATCAGAATAATTGTAATTGAAATATATTTATTGTACCTCACACATGACTTGACTTGATATAATCAGTTTCGAGAAAACTGCTGTTTTTTAAACGTCGATATTCGAGAGAAGAGCACTGCATTGATTGGTTTAAATTTAAATAAAGAAAGATAAATAAAATCAAATCAAAAATATTTTATTTCGTAAATTGCATTCCACTTGAAATATGTCAATATTTTATACAGCTCATTGTAAGGGAATATTACCTTAGAGATGAACGAGCAAGAAAGTCTAAGGTTGCTCTTTTCAAAACAGAATGGTATTACAAGTTCTTATTTTCAATTATATTTATAAATCATTTCAAATACAATATATGCAAAGTGACGCAACAAAATACTCAAACGTCAATCATTAAATGCCTTACACGAGTAAGTAAAAAAAATGTAAATTAATAAGTAAAAATATAGTTATTGAGTACATACATATAGTACCTAAAATACAGTAGATTCATTAATCCACACATACTGTAAATAAAATAAGGCATTATGCGAGCATTTTATAAGCTAGGTATTATATTAAAAAAATATATATCATGACTTTAATTGAAAAAAATAAAGAAAATAAAAAAGCAGATTTCCCGGTTAGAGGATCATAAAGCCACCACAAGTAGCGTCCGCTCACGAGCATGATGCATGTACCAGCCATCGCTTCCCTCGACCATATCTTAGGGAAGGGAACCCCCACGTCGTCGCCACAAGCAGTGGCATTAAGCGATAAAATGCTAACTACTGATATTTTTGTATTTTATTTGTAAACAGAAATCAATTTAATTTTCAATTAATTCAATAATTATTTCGTTATTCAAACTATCCCACATCAAACTCATCACTAACTTAAACATAACCCGTATAGAGGTTTGCTCGAGTTATTTTTTACTCTCAAAATGATAAGGATACTCAGCCTCTTAGCTTGACGCTAAACGAGCGAAACTGTGATAAATGCGTTTCACATTCGGTGCTGACGGCGAAGACACCTTCGCAAAAAGAAGTTCTATAATGGATGACCTAACCTTATACTTTAACAGAATAAGTTTGTTACATTTGATTCCAGCATTGTCTAGGTTTGATATTTCGATGTGAAAAAAATTAAATAAATTTTAGACACCAGTTTTAAGTTTGAAGTAATCCAAACTGATAATTAAATCAAACATTAAAACAGTTTCATTCAAGCAGATTAACAAAAATCATCTTATGTGTTTACTAAAGTAATAATTACAACCATACAACTTAGTATATATATTAAAAATAATATAAAAAAACAGCTGTTGAGGTCCAAGAAATTAGAAAAGAATCCTAAAGAAAGACCTGATGACTCTCCCAATGTATTGGGAGAAGAAGTGGTATAGGGCTCAGCCTTGATCCCCTCCTTCCACCGCCACACAGGGGGTGAGAAGACAACTCGTCGTCGTAATGATGCCACTCGGGTTTCCAATATGTGTTACTAGAAACTTTAATTATTGTTCGCATTATATCAACGGAATTGTAGTTGTAATCATTCCCTCCCCCGGTATTGAAATAAACACAATAATAAAAGAAATATTAAGCGATACCTGCATTATCGCCAAAACTGACACGTCGACTGATCAGCCCTAACAGACATGACACCAGTGGGAGGCTCCTTTGTACCGGATGCCGGCTAGACTACGGGTACCACAACGGCGCCTATTTCTACTGTAAAGCAATAATATGTAAGCATTACTGTGTTATGGTCTGTAGAGCGCCGTGGCTAGTGCAATTACTGGGCAACTGAGACTTGACATCTTATGTCTCAAGGTGACGTGCGCAGTTGTAGTGCCGCTCAGAATTTTTTGGGTTTTTCAATACTCTTGCGGCACTGCTTTGTAATACTGCTGGGCCTATCAATTACCATCAACTGAACGTCCTGCTAGTCTCGTCTCTTATTTTCATAATAAAAATCCGTATAATGGTGGGCACCCTAACGGTCACACGTCACTAAACAAGCACCTTTTCGCAATCGTCGTAGAGGCAGTCCTAAATGCGGAGGCTAGCCGAGGAGGAAACGCTCACTCACATAATCCTGGAATGTGCGGGGATGGCCAACGAACGGACAAAAAACCTTAACTACTAATACGAGGTCGCTCCAAGAGTCTTTTTTTTATGACAGTAAGGGACGAGACGAGCAGGACGTTCAGCTAATGGGAATTGATTCGCCCTGCCCATAACAATGTATTGCCGCTCAGGATTCTTGAAAAACCCAAATATTCTGAGCGGCACTACAATTGCGCTCGTCACCTTGAGACATAAGATGTTAAGTCTGATTCGCAAAGTAAATTCACTAGCTACGGCGTCCTTCAGACCGAAACACAGTAATGCTTAAACATTACTGCTTCACGGCAGAAATAGGCCATAATCTAGCCGGCATCCGGTGCAAAGGAGCCTCCCATAGGTGAAGTCTGCGAACACCCCAGAAATGTTCTGAACTACTGGAAGAAGCTGGGCTAGTTGGAGTATCTGGCCAATACTGCACGTAAAATGGACCCAACCTAGTATTTTAATTGCGGAAACAGGAGCCCCTATACCATACCACACCATAATAGAAATACCTATTCAAAACGATCAAGCCGTTTCTGAGTTACAGTTATACTAAAAATAAATGTTTTTATCGATAAAGATAAATGTTAGATGGATACGTATGCGGTATTTACTGCAGTTTTATAATTTCTTAATTTTCATTAGTCTATATGCAGGTAATCGATAAACTATACCATTTGTACATCATATCACTAAAAATCGATAAGGCCTCTGCACCGAAATATGTAAAAAGTATAAACAATTGTGAATTAAAATAAAAGATATTTTGAAATATTCAGTACTTTTTATAACGTTGCTTAAGATAAATTGATCATGGGTGTAGTTAAAATGCTATAAATTGTATAAGTACTTACTTAACTTGTTACTTGTAATGTAAGTTTCGAATTCACTATTCACAGAACAATGTGCTTGCGGTTTGTATTAGGATTGCTTACTGTGAGGCCATGAAATACGAGGATGTATGTATGTGAAATCTATTTATAGTAATTTACTTATAAATATTACAGTTTATTATCAAATATATTAACTATTACAGTAATTGCGAATGTCGAAGAACTTTCTCCAAGAAGAACCACGTGAAACAAAACTTTAATGTATTTTAAGTGTTTCTGGTCGGTACAATATGGATTCATTTAAAATCGCATACGAAAATGGTTTTTTTCTAAGTAAGGGGTGGCAGTTATAAGTTCATTCTCACCATCTGAATGTGTGGTGCTTCTTTACAGTGCGGCTTTCGTAATACTTTCTGCCACGTACAACCAAAATCACAACATCCAATCAAGCAAGCAAGAAAATGTGGGCAGCGATTCTCCTCCATAGTAAAATAGTAGTTAGTTCTGTGCATTTTATTATTCACCATCAATTCGGAAAAAAAAATAATGAGAAGAAGTGCCAAGAAACTTATTGCCACTCTATCGAAACAATACTAACATAATATATATTAACAGTTTACATAGTATAAAATCTAGGCAACGTTAGTAAAAAGTAGAAATATGTAATTCTAAAAAACGTTTCTTATGTACGATACGAGTTCCGTAGGTTCGTCAATCTGTACCCGTATTAATAAATAAAAGTATGAGTAAATACTACAGAAATTTTAAATTATTAATAAATGAATATGAATGAATCATTTCAACCATCGCCATAATTTAAGAAAGGGAATGACTCGCTCTACGACACACCACAACAAATTTGAAGTTAGCAAGACGAAGTCTGCCAAAACTCAAAAAAATAAATGGTGGGTAATATGTGACTTCCCGTTTGGGTTTTATAGTGGTGGGAATGGAATTGAATTAACCTTATTCGAGCAATAGATGTCTATAGAGAGTTTCTTTTACCAAGGAGGAGGGACACGCTAATTGTGGGGCTCTACCTAGTTGGTAAAGAATATCACGTTGGAATCTTATCATGAGCTGCACTAAGTTTGTTGTCGCTTTCTGGAATCTCTTTAATTAAATGTTAATGTTGACTGTATATAGTGACGGAGATTTCTACAATCTTATATATTCGTTTTTGTGGTTTGGATACCATGGTAACTCGATGATTAAATGAATGATATTTTAGTAACAAGCAGCAGGGTAAATCTATTAAATAAGTTTACAGTCAGAAGAGCATATTATTTCGTATAGTTGGAAGAAATGGTACCGTTCGATTTATTATAAGTTAACTCGGTATTGGACAAAAATTACCTTAACGACGCATCAAATCATTAAATCTCATTATAATAATATATAATTTCTTAAAATATTAAATTCTTACTACCACAGTTAATATTAGGACAGCGCTTGGTCAAAGTGCTCGGCAAGTGTACTCGGCCAGTTGATTGGTTCCTTGGCTCACAATGGGTAAACGTTTTATAGTTAAGTTCACAAGATTTTCAAAATTTTTTTTTGTGTATAATATACATTATTAGTATCATTATTTAATCCTATTAAAGTAACAATTGCTTAGAATGGGAGAGGAGGAGCCTGCCTACTGGTGCCGTATGCGTGAGAGAAAGGAAAGACAGACAGGCTGGCGCCGTAACGCTTTAAGTTACGAAGCGGTTTGCCTTCCCAAAAGACGTTACTACTTCAATTAATGCCAAATCCTTGCTCAGCTTCTTTAATAAGAAGTAAAATAAATAAATACTATATATAAAAATAAACTACTTGCCTGATTATTTTGATATTAATTAAGATAAAAAAATCATCGTGTATATTAGTTTTAGTTAAGTTTCAATATTACATTGCTGTCCTTTATACAGTGTGTATCATTGATCGAACAAGTATCAGCTTTGGTCAACAGAACAAGCCATTGAAGTGCAACAAATATTTGATATCAAATCCGTTCTTATATTCAGTACCAACTGTATTAATTTATGCTTTCAAAATACATGTCGAATACGTAGTTCCTTATTAATAATTTAATCAGAATTCAATTAAATTTTATCAATCAACAAACGTGTCGATTCGAGATAATCTAAATTTTTATGTTTTTTTTTTAATGATAATAAGGGACGAGACGAGCAGGACGTTTAGCTGATGGTAATTGATATGCCATGCCCATTACAATGCAGTGCCGCTCAGGATTCTCAAAAAATCCAAAAATTCTGAGCGGCACTACAATTGCGGTCGTCACCTTGAGACATAAAATGTTAAGCCTCATTTGCCCAGTAATTTCACTAGCTACGGCGCCCTTCAGACCGAAACACAGTAATGCTTACACATTACTGCTTCACGGCAGCAATAGGCGCCGATGTGGTACCCATAATCTAGCCGGCTTCCTGTGCAAAGGAGCCTCCCACTGGTGAAAAGTTATGTTTTTAAATGTATGTTTTTAAAATAACATGAAATACGGGGAAAGGCTGATCACATGGTCAGTATCTTTGTGGTTGTCCATTGCTGTAAGCGTTTAATACGACAGCAAGTAAAACATAGTCGTACAAAATCAATCGTAAGTTTTAAGCACTTCACTAAATCAGCAATAACGATTTCGTAATAAGTACCGAATCATAGTCGTACTCGCTTTTGCGCTCGACATTCTTGACTATGACATAATATAAAAGAATGAATATATAAGTATTTTTTATTGTTGGCCTTCCGTTATTAATGATTTTATGCTATACAATGCTACAGTACGGTACAGAAGTCAAGATATAATTATTGATCATATTCTATTTTGCTATGGAAAAGAAAATGTTATTCTGTTCATAATGCATTATGTCATCTGTTATTTAATTTTGCATAGTCTTGATTACGCTGTTAGTGAGTCTGTATAAAATAAATAGAAAAGTGAATGTTATAAATATTTAATAAAAAAAAATCTTACCTCAAAGTGCCAGTCTGCCTTTGTTGAAATAGCCTTCCGTTTTTTTAGGAAGAAATTTATTTTAAGAAGATTGTATGAATATTAAAAGGTTTTTGTATTAATGCCAATATTCATTATGTAAGATATATATAGAAACGGTGAATAACAAAAATGGCTTACTATAGAATAGTAGATTATATGGAGGATAATGATCCATGGTTTTTATCTGGTTCTGCGCAGGCCACCTAAAATTAGGTATAAAAAACAGGTATAATATTGTATTAAATAGTCTTAGTTTTTATATGATTTAAAAGATGGGCTGGGAGTTTCTTAGGAGCTTCATGATGTTCATGTGTTGTTGCAATATGTAATGTTATTGTCACTCTATGGTAAAAAAGATATTTCTATTTCTACGTGACGTGGAATTTTAAGCATAGTTAATTATATCCAAGTTTCTTTATTTTCTGGTTTATTTCATGCATCCAGATTCTACATTTACTCACTAAAACCGCTGTCAGCAATTCTTCCTACTAGGAATCTGAGAGTAATAGCTGGGAAGTTGAGGAAACCCCAACCAAGTCGAGCAAAAACAAGCAGCACGGCCGTACCATCTTTTTCTCGCAGTAGTTCAGGCCGTTTCAGATGCCCTATGTCTTCATTGTGAATAAAAGTAGAAGCCTGAAAAATAAAGTATTTTCAATATTCATTTTATCGTCACTGTAAGATGTTGTTTGGTTAGCTAAAAACGTAATAACTTAAGACAGACGACTTTTAAGTAGGGACTGAATATCATGTTATGTTTTTGATAGCACAGTTTTTACTATATCGTCGGTTACCAACGCATATTTTAAAGAGATGAAAATGTATGTAGATGGGCAATTATAGGTTTTCAAGACGTCTTGGCATATATCATGCTAGGGACTTTGTCAAAACCGGGCTACGTTTCACTGTGGGTCATGCTTATATTATACTAGAGACTGTGTGAATTAGAGACTTTGCCAGCCCAGCTTCGCTTCACTATGACTCATTTTTATAGTAAAATAGTGACAATGCAAAAACAAAAGTAAATATGCGGCTTTTGTTTTGAATATTTCCTGGTATTTAGTGAAGTCAGCAAAGCCATTTTTTGGTGTATTAGGAATGAGAGCAAATTGCTATCTATCAATACCATACTATAATATAGGCTAATACGCTTGCATGCTTGCTGCCACCGCGCCGAACGAGCGGGGAGCATACCTCACTTAACCGCATGGCACGACAGACGACCCTATATCAAATAAAATAGTCTTGTTGTCTCTTGGGGATCGAGCCAACGGCCTTGAGGAACTGAGCGGAGCTAAGTTAACTCTCTCGCACAACATCGCCATAGTTTTAATTCGGAATTAGATGCAATTCTTTTTTATTACTTCTTATTCCTTACAAAACTAGGTTATGTTGAATATTATTGGTGCACAATTAATAAATTTTCGTATAACTTTTATCTAGATTTAATGATTAGCATGGCTCCAACAGCTAAAAATAGAAATGTAATGAAAAAATTCATTTTCTTCTAATATTCTGTTGTTATATAGTTTTTTTTTATTTAAAATATAAGCTTGATATAAACCGTCAAGAAAAGGTCTCAATTATGCGCTATTTTTTATATTTTCTTGTGATAGCAGCATTAAGTAACATATTTAAATTGTTATAAATTGTTTAGTATAAACAAAATAATACAATTTATTTTTTGATGCACTTTGGCATTTCATTTAAGAGCCCAAACAACTTTGAAATAAAAACTCTCTAAAACCAGTGGGATGCACCTTTGCACAGGAAGCCGTCTAGATTATGGGTACCACAACGGCGCCAATTTCTGCCGTGAAGCAGTAATGTATAGGCATTAATGTGTTTCGGTCTGAAGGGCGCCGTAGCTAGTGAAATTACTGGGCAAATGGGACTTAACACCTTATGTCTCAAGGTGACCAGCGCAATTGTACTGCCACTCAGAATTTTTTTTTGTTTTTCAAGAATCCTGGCAGCACTGCATTGTAATGAGTAGGGCGTATCAATCACCATCAGCTGAACGTCCTACTCGTCTCGTCCCTTATTATCATAAAAATAAAGCTCTACGTAATGTGATATTACATTTAACATTATGACATTACATATAATAATAAAAAACTTTTAATATTGCTAAGAGTTGTTCACTTCCTTGTGAATAATATTATGATAACAAAAAATGAAAAGGATTTTAATCGTGTCGAAAATCATTACGGTATTGTCTGAAGCCAATGCTAGCCAACCACGCACATCGCATTAGCTTTGATATTTTTAAAGAAGAATAATCATTGTATTCAAGTAAACAGGTTATTACATAGGATATATTTTTCTTTTTATAACCCTCATGATATGTATAATACTAGGAATATAGTTCATTTTATTCTACAAGGAAAGAACGTTGTGACGATTTACGTAACCTACACACTATCTACGAGTATCACACGAAGCTTTTCAATACAGTCATGGGTAAGAATAGAAACAAATCAGACAATAAAATATATTTATTCCTACATATTTTTAGAAAATGGCGCGTTTTTGCAACTTTACTTTTTTTAAAGACACAAGGCAATGGTATCGTACATAATATATAATGTCTGTTCTACTTTTAACAAAATATGTTGGTGTGAAAATAATTAAATTAAGACTGGTCGTTAAATATAATATAATTAAATAATCATTAAAAAAAATTGAAAATTCAATGCTAAGACCACGGACGAGTAAAAAAAGAAGGACTCCGTGTCATCTCACAGATCAGTAAGGCACCAAAACCAGCCGGTAAACGTGTAAATTACACTAATACAAGCCGATCGGCCGCATTATGAGATTTGCCATCGTTTGTGACAGATCAGTTTGCGTCGCAATAAAATATTTTAAAAATGCCGTCGTGCGTTGTGAAAAAATGCAAAAACGATACTATAAAAGTATTTGTGGATATATGGTTATTTAAGGGCGAAAAAATTGTGTAACTGGTATACCCCGTAACCGCACACACACTAGCATAAAAAGCACTTGCTAATATCACGGCGCGGAGTCCTTCTTTTTTTATTCGTCCGTGGCTAATGCGTTTGAACTCATTCATTTTTACGAGTATAGAATCTATCCTATTTCATTGACTTTGAAAGTCACGACCGCGTTACAGTTTCATTTGATTTTTTAATTATAGCTCTGAAAGTTTTCCATACTTAACAACTCTATTGAAAAATACTTTTACTACTAGATTAAAAACTATACACGTAGATAACTAAAAAAATAAGGGACGAGACGAGCAGAATGTTCAGCTGATGGTGATTGATACGCCCTGCCCATTACAATGCATTGCCGCTCAGGATTCTTTAAAAACTCCAAAAATTCTGAGGGGCACTACAATTGCACTCGTCACCTTGAGACGTAAGATGTTAAGTCTCATTTGCCCAGTAATTTTACTAGCTATGATATCCTTCAGACCGAAACACAGTAATGCTTATACATTACTGCTTCACGACAGAAATAGGCGCCGTTGTGGTACCCATACTCTAGCCGGCATCCTGTGCAAAGGAGCCTCCCACTGGTAATGTCTCCCAAAAGTTGGAAGACTACAGCTGTTAACTACAGTTATTAACTATTTATCAGATTATTTTTATGCAGGAACCTTAAGTTTTGCCACATAAAAAATTCTGAACGCAACCATAATATATTACTTTTGATAACCAAGACTAAAAAATCATAAGTTTTGTCACAAATTAAATTTCTGAACCTAACCATAATATTTGACATTACACAAAGAGTGCAGTGCAGTGTCCTTCTATCTTTGTGAGTGACGATTACCGCTACGTGCGTGACAACTTGCGCTGATTCGGTTATCCTTTGTGATAGTGGCATTTCAAGTTATGTCCTTTTTTGTTCATCTTTTGTGATAGTGACACTTTACTGCTAAGTGCGGGAGAACTTTTCTTACTTTGGTTAGTAACAATTAACGATGCCGAGGAGAAAACGACCTGACTTAGGTCGTCACAGTCAATCAAATGTGCGAAGAGCTACCACACGTGGTAACTGCAATGATGACCAGAGAGAGACAGACCAAGAAAATAGTGGTATGGCTATATCAGAATTGCGTTCTTTAGTGTGTGACAATGAAGTAGATAGTAAGTAAGTAGTAGGCTTAGAATGCAACGAGTTCGTGCTCATTAAAAAACAACAACAGCGAGCATGACATAATAGAATTGAGTGATTTGTATGAAATTTTATGTGCATATCGGGTAGATCTGAGAATCGGCCAACATCTACAACATTTTTCATATGCCTAAGTGATAAAGCCCAACCCTAATATATTTTTTTATTTTTTTGACACTTCTTTTTTATTTCTATTTAGCATTAAAAATACATAGCACTTCTAATTTTCACCCATCTACGATCAACACCTATTTTTGTATCGCGATTTTCATATTATTCTGATCCATCCACAGAAATACAGTTGCAAAATGGCAATCGAATATAATAATGATTGTAGTACGATATATTTTATGCACGATTTAATATTTCGTGGGTCTGACAATCGGTCGTCATCTATTTATTATGCCCCAAAAATTTTAATTATTGATTTTTTTCTTTTTACCTTATATCCGGCTAGTTAAAAATAAATAAAATCTTAAAATATATTATAACTTTAAAAATACCAACTATAAGAATATTAAATTTTCTTTGAAATGATACAAATCGGTTCTCAAACCGCAGAGATGGTATGAAGCAACAAACGCACAAAAACAGTACAGTCCAATTTGAGAACCTCCTCAATTTTGAAGTCGATTATTAAAAGATTCTGTAGCACACTTACTACAGTATTACTTACTACATTATTTTCATTTAATGTGTGAAGTGAAGCAACGGCATTATCGTTAAGTTATTTCCAATCAACCAATTTCACATTTAATCGAAATGTCATTCAAACCCTAGTTATTCATCATGTACACAGGCAACGGTAATTATTCATAGGATATAAGTCATTGCGTATCGAGCGAATTGACTTGTTAGAACAACGAATGTGAATTTATCCAGCTAAAAGATTATTAGATAAAGTGAAGAATTCTTGAGCTTCTTAATATTTCTAAAGCGAAACACAATAGCGCTATATAATAGAAAAAAAAAATAAACAGAAAAACAACCGACTTCAAAAACACTGTTCTAAAACAATAGATATAATATGCAATTAAAATATGAGAATAATTGCGTATCTTTATACAATCTAATTAATTAATCTAATTCTAGTTACGATTATTGTTATTTTTGGAATCTGTGTGCTCCTGCCGCGGCCCCGCTCTCGCCTCTCGCCTCCTCACGTCGCGTGTGCGACTCAAGCACATCTCACCTATAACTATGTATGTATTTACAAACCTACATATACCGACAAATTGAGAACCTCGTCCTTTTTTCAAGTCGGTTAAAAAATTTAAACCATTGAGAAGGAAATGTTAGTTTCAGTAAAAAAAATAAAAATTTGATTTTATAATTTAATTAATGGCGGGTGAGGATAAATGTTTGCAACCTATGTATGTATCCTACCGGGATTCGAACCCGGGATCCACAGCTCAATCGGTAGGGTTACCACTGGGCTATATGGGACGAATTTTGATATAAGAGGGGTAAGGTAGGAAGGCTAGTCTCACGTGATGGGAAGTAAAAAAGCAACCATCCAAAGCAATACAAAGGTCATATATTATGTGATGCAGGCTTTTATGATATGTGTTGGCTTGATACATATTAATATACATTTACATTTTGGCTTACTCGTGTAAGTGTCCATTATCTATAAATAAATTTAAATGGTTTACTAAAAAATGGCTCCGTCGTAAATCCTACTACTCCACAGCTAAATCTCTAAGTGATCGGACAGCCTGGAACTAGATTATATTTATTTTATATCAATAGCAATGACAGTACATTATTGTATATTTTTATTAAAAAGATCACAAAAAAAAGAATGCTGGGAGAGTTTCTTGTGCCGCTTCTTCTCTGTCAGAGCGCCATTTATTTCCGAAGCGGTAGTATAATATCTAGTATATTAGAAATGACATCAAAAAGAATTCTAAAGGAATCAATTTTGAAAAAATTAATGCCTTTTATGCCTTTGAAGGTATTACTTTTAAGTACTTGACGTTTTTAGTATTTTTATTGCATCACTTTAAATATACCGTAGTTGAAATGATTTGTAAAACGATGACGCTGTAAGTGTTGATTTAAGAGAGTTGCAATGAGTTACTAGCTACTTCTTCTCTTTATAAGCTCAATTTTTGGCGTAGTGGGGCTAAATAGTTAAAAAAGAAAAGAAAACTTGACATTCATAATAGTCATCTCTCTGGTCTCTAAGTCATATCGGTACAATAACATTGTAGCCGGTAATAGAATCCACAAGTGGCTGTGCGTGGAAAAAGTTTCTTACAAAACACACGTTTGTTGAATGCCAAACATCAACACAATGTTTGATGTATAACTTTCATAAGGCATTACTTGAGATTCTTCAGCTAATTTTAGTATAATGTTGCAATGTTTATGCTTAACTTGGCGTGCCCTTCATAATATTATGTTTACTGTTTTGTGATGTTTTGTTGTAAACGAAACGTTTTACTTCTGAAAAGTTTATTTTTTCTTTTCGTAAATATTATGAGTTAGGTATATTTTTGTAATTGAAATGCGGTTGCGTAATGTCGCTGTTACTCTCTAACCAGAACAGAGCATGTCATACTTATTAATCATTATTATCATCTCATCATGCATACGAGTGGGAGGCTCCTTTGCACAGGATGCCGGCTAGATTATGGGTACCACAACATCGCCTATGTCTGCCGTGAAGAAGTAATGTTTAAGCATTACTGTGTTTCGGTCCGAAGGGCGCCGTAGCTAGTGAAATTACTGGGCAAATGAGACTTAACATCCTATGTCTCAATGTGGCGAGCGCAATAATTGTAGTGCCGCTCAGAATTTTTGGGTTTTTCAAGAATCCTGAGTGACATTGCATTGTAATGGGTAGGGCGTATCACTTACCATCGGCTGAACGTCCTACTCGTCTCGTCCCTTACTGTCACAAAAAATATCAAAAATTAACTCATTATAATTTTTATAATTTGATTAAGTTTTCAGAAACTCAAAATTGTTCGTATAAACTATGGCTAGTACATGTTCAGTTTCTGCAGTTAAAGCCGTGTTTATAGACTGTATATGGAAGATGAAAAATTTAAAATATTTATTTCAGTCACAACAATGGTAAAATATAACAGTGGATGTGACCTTCTATTAAGTGAGGAACACATGTGCCAGAAGGCCGCGCTCTTCCATAACAATTAATATTAACTGTACCAAAAACTAGGGATCACAAATTAAGTCTATAAAAATATAATATAACAAAAGAAAAATATGATACGAATAGGATGTCTGCGTGTGTGTATGAGTATGTAAGTGTGTGTCTGTGTGTGTGTATATGTGCGTGTGTGTTGTGTGTGTCATTGTTACTTTCCGTATTATTATAAATAGATCAACAACTTGTAATAATAATCCAATAATTAGTATACATTTGAAAGCGTCCTACTTGGAACGAATTATGACACTAATTAAAGTTTGTTTTAGTGTTGGTTCTTGACAATGTATATATAACGAACGTTTTGATCACGCCATTCTCAAAATGTCAGAGTGCTTGCTGTGCAGACGCGTATCATTATTACAATGAACATTGTAAAATATTACGTTTAGTAATTTTAATGTGAATGTAAAAAAGTATTATATATATTTTTATGTATCAAATTGTTTCAAGTTACCTAACGTTAATTTTGGAAACATTTTTGTTGTTGGAACAAACTAACAACAAACAAAAGAACTTTCCATAAACAAGCTAATGTATGAAATTCTGAGTCTTACAGAGTTGTTCTCCATCAATCAAATTAAATAATTTGAAATTAGAATAAATTTTGAGTTTCTCTGTATGAAAGTATTGAGCTTCGTTGGGCACTATTAAAAGTTTAATGAAAAATTCACTTTCTATCCGAGTCAGTGCCCTCTCATAACATGTTAGTTGAGTGAGAAAATTTGATGGAAATCAGCTGAGTATTTAAGCGCGAAAGCGTAACAAATTAAATTCATTATTTTAGAAGAAGAAATATTTTTCTTCTTTTATTCTCGGTGAGATAATTTTTTATTGATTACTTCATATTTCATTAAACATTAAGTTTCATAATTATATCACTTGTGTTTTATAATTATATTACTTGTAATAGTTAAAAGTTATGACACGTAAACAATATACATATCCAACAAGCTTGCTATACTCGGAATTGGGAGTGCTTACGGTACGTAAATTATTTATTAAATGGGAGATCCTGGCACAACACAGAGTTAAGCCTTACTTCACTACGGGACGTGGAACAGATGCAGTCTATAAAATACTTAAATTTAGGACATCCTTTGCTCAAAGATATCATGGTTATCTTGGTCCCTACCTTTACAACTTAAAATTAAAAATCTTAATCATAGATCATACAAAACCACAATTGATAAATATCTGAAGTCATTGGTCTACAATGAGACCGAAAATTTACTGAAAAATCTTATTTGACCAGTAGGCACAAAGGCATTTCTTCCCCTCGGGTACATAAATACAGTAAACACATCACCCTTCACACATACACACATACCTACACATTCACCATAGCCATACACACATAACAGTCATAACGTAAATATAATATAACACTTGATCGATTATGAACACAATCAAATACCTAATTTGTATAAGTTTGCTAATTTCAAGCATGCACCTAAGTATCACTGATCTAAGGACGATGAATACTATCCTTTCGTGATACAGTTTTTACTAGTAGTTAATCAGTTTAATGACAGCCACTAAGTTACCTATAATAATGAAAGTTTACTTTGAATAATAATTAGTTAGGTATATTGTGTTTAGTTAATTGTATAGATTAAGAAGCTGAATAATGGTTGTTTTCATATTTTAATAAAGATTATCATTATAATATTCAATACCTACGCAAAATAGATCAGAAACATTGAATGGTATATGTGTAAAGATATATATAGAGTTATGTTCAATGGAAGAATATCAACTAATGAGTCACTTATTAAGATTTATTGAGATGGGTTGGTTTCGCAAGTAACTTCATACAGGACTGAACTCTTATAAAGCTGCTTGAACTTCCGTATTCATGTTAAGATTCTACGCTTTTATAAAGTACCTTTTTTGACATACTTACAAACTGTTGAATGAACTTCCATGGGGAGTATTTCAAGGTCAAGGTTTAATAAACGCGAGCGTAACACAGTAAAATAACAAAGTGTGTGTGTACTTATGTATGCACTCAAGAAGTTATACTTTTTTGGCCTAACGATGCAAAAAACATTACAATGAATTATTCCTCGTGCTATTCTACGATTCTAAAAAGAATCGTTTTGTAAAAAACTTGTAAAGATGCCTTTGACAATAAACTATTAAATAACAAATACGGCTGTATGGGCTTGAACCCTTTGCCTGTCTTAATAATGGACGAAGAAACCAAAAAAAAAAATAACAAATGACGCAAACGTCAGAAAATTTTAGGAAGCAACTTCAACCTGCCACTTTTGTGTTAAAGTGATGCGCGTTTTAAAACTTCACTCTCATCATTTTTTCATAACGCACCCAAAGAAGTATAACGTTATAAAAATACTTTTTAAAATATTAAAAAGGCGTGTAATTGTAACATTGTTTATACATTCACTTTTAAAATAATGTAATTTTTACGCAAAAACTAATTTAAGAACACAGATACAATTAAAATCGTGTACTTAATCGGGAACGCAAAATACTATATAGCTATACGGACCCGCTGCCTGATCAGTATATTGTGAAGACAGCGGCCTATACGTTCTTGTAAGTCAAGATGCTTTTATGAAGTTTCAAATAAATTTACAATTCAAAGACTGAAAACACATTGGTACGGGTGAGTGCACTTATCTGAAAGACCGACTAAACTTATTTTACTTGCCACTTTGAAAAATGAAACAGGTTTGATTATTTTGTATTTTATTATTTATTTATCTAAATTAATAAGTAATAAGGAAGCCCACGTTGTAAACAATTTGTTGCCTTATGGTAAATATACACTTTAATAACTTGTATTATCTTACTTACTCCATTTACGGGCTAACTCGTCTCCGATAAACACATATTTTTTATCGCGATTCAAATATTATTCAATTCCACACACACATACACAATAGAGTTGCAAGATGTTCATCGAATATAATGATTATTGAAGTACGATAAATTTTATATGCGATATATTTGGTAGGTCTGAGAATCAGTGGTCATCTATTTATACCCCAATAATTTTAATTATTGACTTCTTTTTATTACTTTATATGGCAATACAACGTTGGCTGGGTCAGCTAGTAAATCTATAGATATCACGAACACGCTTAACATACAATCACAAATGTATACGAGTACATACACAACTTTCTGATAAAACAAAAAGGTTATTTATATAAACGTATCATTCTTCTCCCATACAAACCAATAATAGCACCCTGCGGTATCAAATAGTATTAGTTATTGATGGTCATATCGGATATGAGATATTCTTCACAAAATAAATGATCTTGTTGTTATGTGATACAAGGGCTCATCTCAAATTTACTGTCGCGAAAAGTTGTATGTCTTATTATTATTCGTATTTGATACAAGATTGACGACCAATATAGCCGAGTGGTTAGTGTATATCATTCAGGCTAGTTAAACGGTGCTGCTTAGTAAAGTGGCTAGGCTGTTTACTGAACGGCTTATTAAGCTAGTTGGCTGAGACGTGTATATCGTATTTAACCTATCGTTGCCTTTTCATTCATTTTCCAACCCATAGTATTGTAACAAGGAGTCCGCATATAAGAACTCATTGTTCTGTGGTTGGCCGTCAAGCTAAAGAATTAGATTTGAATATAGACGCGGATGAGAAGACAATCGAATAAGTCAGATTAGAGAATAGATCATGAAGTAAAGTAAGAACGGTCGGCCTTCAGCCCAATATAAAATATAATATAAGATGTATTAAGTTGTAAGAAGAATATACGTATTAAAAGTTGTTTAACTGTTTTAATTTTAAACGGTCCCGCGTGTGAGGGAGGACTCACGCGTTACAGTATATATATCAAACCAGGCTGTGTCTAGTTTTTTTATATAAGGGTAAGGGACGAGACGAACAGGACGTTCAACCTATAGTAATTGATACTTCCTGCCCATAACAATGGAGGGCCGCTCAAATTAATTGAAAAATCCAAAAACTCTGAGCGTCACTACAACTGCGCTCGTTACCTTGAGACTTAATGTTAGTTATCATCTGCCTAGTAATTTCACTAGCTACGGCGCCCTTCAGACCAAAACACAGTAAAGCTTACACATTACTGCTTCATGGCAGAAATAGACGCCGTTGTGGTACCCATAATCTATATATTATAAATAGTTGTGGGCAAGTTAATTTGTGTAAAGGTGTGTGTATATTATTATTATTTAAAAACGTGACGAGAAAATTACTAGCGTAATTTTAGTTATTTTCAACAGGTTTCAGAAAATACATTATAAAAAGTATGGTATTAATTAAAAGCATTTTTTTTTTTCATTTAGGTTAAAGAAACCGTATATAATATGTCAAAAGTTCAGCTTTGGAAGAACTGTTATAAGTTATACAACCGTCATGGCTCTTACAAGAGTAAGTAAATAAAAACACAGCGCTATTGAGTAAATTACATATTATGTCAATACACATAAGCTGTAAATGAATTAATGATATAACTTATTTATAAAAACATGATGATTCTGAATGTAACTTGGAGACAGGATCATCCAGCCACTACAAGAAGCGTTCGTTCACGATGATGACGCCTGGACCAGTTATCACCTCTCAACCTTAATTTGGGGAAGGAATAAACCCGCTTCATGACACTTCCATATCGTATTTCCAGTGGGAGGCTCCTTTGCACCGGATTCCGGCTAGATTATGGGTACCACAACGGCGCCTATTTCTGCCGTGAAGCATTACTGTGTTTCGGTCTGAAGGGCGCCGTAGCTAGTGAAATTACTGGGCAAATGAGACTTAACATCTTATGTCTCAAGGTGACGAGCGCAATTGTGGTGCCGCTCAGAATTTTTAAGTTTTTCAAGAATCCTGAGCGGCACTGCATTGTAATGGGCAGGGCGTATCAATTACCATCAGCTGAACATCCTGCTCGTTTCGTCCCTTATTATCATAAAAAAAGAAGATGAAGAGAAATACAAAACCCTATAAAGTTTTGGGTTTGTTGGCAATATTTTCGTACAAATATTATCAGTTGGTGAAGAAGATTAAATTAGGATATCATCCCCACCGTCTGGATGTGTGGCGTTCCTCCACAGTGCGGTTTTCAAGGCGCTTTCTTCCACGTACTACAAAGCTGTGGAATAAGCTTCCTTGTGCAGTGTTTCAGGGACGATACGACCTGGGTACCTTAAAAAAAACGGATACACCTTCCTTAAAGGCCGGCAACGCTGTTGTGATTCCTCAAATTGTGTCAACGTCAAAAATATATATTATATAGAATTGATGATACCAAAACAATATTGTATATCATATTTACCAAGTAAACACAAATTAGTTAAAAGTCATCAGTCAGACGAAACTCTGTTTCTCAAAAAGAAACTTGTCTTGCTTGTCGAACAATCCCAAAGTTGAAAGAATAATGTCGGGACTTTTGAAATTGGCTTAGCTTCAGATATTTTCTCAAGTAAAGAGAGAGTTAAAACTTCAACCGACTTGCTAAAATAATGAAAAAGCTATATAAAATAGTATCCTAAGCATTAAGCATGGGTTTTGAGAAAGTATAGAAGTTGCTTTTATGTTTTTGTAGCACTTTTTGACTTGATTAAATTTCTTCCGTGAAAATTCGTGAATAAAGAAAAACGGGTTAAGAAACAAAAATTTCTGAGCGGTTAGAGATCATGGGTTCAATTCATATTGTAATTTTGTTTATCTATTATTTTATTTATATTTTAATAATTGTAAAGTCACGTTTTACCTATGGTTGTAGATAAAAATGTAGAAGGGGTTGGTAATTTAAACGCATTTAAAATATAAATATCTGTATTTTACAGTTTCCACTAATAAATATTATTATATATAATACAATAGGGCAGCGTTAGAACTCATAAAATGTTAGGTCCATTCGAACTTAGCGCCCTGGCTTACGTGGGGCACGACCTGTTAGTTGGCACTGCTGTAGGGCCAACTAACTTACACGAATCAAGTTAACTAAAGATCTAAAATATTATATGCTAATATAGCTATATCTCATTATAGTGATAGTTACATAAAATAGTATTTAAATATTAACAGTAATTAAATGAATGTAATTATTAATTGGGACATCTTATGACAGTTCATGACGTTGGTAGCGCTTGTTAACACATTAAGCTGACAAAAATATTTATAGTTCAAATAAAGCTGGGGAAATGTTCAGTCTTATTTGTTTTTGTGCATCGTTAAGCATGTCGGGAACCCAGTATGCGGCCACTTTTTCCATTGTTCATGCGTTCGCGTAACATGATGTGCACACTACCAGGCGAAATCTCTGTTTATTGGTGTATCAAATGTAGTGTAACATTACGATCTGCTGAAAGAATTGTTTTTCTACTTTTTAACTATTTGTTTGGTCACAACCATCGTTTGACAACCCGGGCGAGGATGATTTTTTTATGAAAATAATGGACGAGACTAGTAGGACGTTCAGCTGATGGTGATTGACACGCCCTGCCCATTACAATGCAGTGCAAAACCCCAAAAATATTAAGCCGCACTACAACTGCGCTCATCACCTTGAGACATCAGATGTAGATTCTAATCTGCCCAGTAATTTCACTAAATACGGCGCCTTTAAGACCGAAACACAGTAATGCTTAAACATTTCTGCTTCACGGCAGAAATAGGCGCCGTTGTGGTACCCATAGTCTAGCCGGCATCCAGTGCAAAGGAGCCTCCCACTGGGGCGAAGATCGATGATCTTTGGTGGATTTTCTTCCTCGTTTAAACACGGCACATCAACATGCATAAGAGGATTACGGCGGGACACTTTTTTTATTTACTTGCACACAAAAAAGTATTTTATGATTTTACTTATATTTAAGTACAAACATAATTCCATTTAGGTTTTACCGTGTAGTCGTAGACACTAGTCACTTTCAAAAGATCACAACTTCACGTCAGGTTAAATATAAAATAATAAAAACGTAAGTCTTACGACAAAAACCAACCCAATGCAAAAACATAGTTACAATTAGACGCGTTTGAATCCTTTAAAAAGTATTTTATTTAGATGCTAATTTATTAAGAACTAACTGCACGAGCATTGATCGTCCGGTCACTGAGGTTTGCACACCTATATGTGGTTAAAGGCCTTTTCTGCTGTCAAATAGTAATATGCAAACAAATATTGTGTTTTAGTTTAAAAGGTGACGTAGCTAATGAAATTACTGACCTAATTAGACTTGCCATCAAAGTGACGCGCGCAATTTAAGTGGCGCTCAAAGTTTTAGGTACTTCAAGAATCTGAGCGGCACTGCATTGTGCTAATGGGCCAGATGTATCACTTACCAAAAGTTTAACGTCTTGCTAACCTCGTCGGTATTTCTCGTAATTAACAAACTTACAATGTCAATATGAACTACTCATTTCATATTACATAACATTGTTGCTAGCAGTTTATGAAAGGTAAAAATTAGATGGATAGTCACATATTCCTCATAAAAAGTCTTCAGTCTCAAGATTCACGCATAAATATTTTTAGTTTTCATTCAAGTATAATTGAATAAAAGTACAACGATAAACTTTGTTCACAAATACTTTTCTACTGAACTTACAGCTATAGAATTACCAAACTGATAAAAGCACACTAAATGTTTTGCACTTCTAGCTAATAGGAACTATTTGAATTTCGAATATTATATTTTTTGAAACGTTGCAACCTTCTTAGTAATAAAAAAAAACAATTGGCGGGAAATCATTTGTTAATTAAATTATTACAACTTTCGTGAGTCATTATTAAATTATTTATTAATACGGCTTTACTCACGTTTTTGTCGGTGTCGGTACCGACTAGTTTCGGATCATTCGGAGGTCCTTCATCAGGGATGAGCATTTCTTAATTATTTTTTATCACACATCAAAGTTTTACACACAAATAGATTTTAGAGCGATGATTTTTTATGATTTTAAATATTCTCTCTCGCCGCAAGACTGTGCCGCTCGTCTTCAAAATGCTTTTGGAAAAGAAGCATCTTGCATGAGCACCGTGAGGCAATGGTTTGCTGAATTTGAGAGAGGTCAAGATTGTTTACATGATGAATTTTGTGAAGGACGGGCCTTCAACTGCCGTCAACGAAAATAATGTTGCTACTCTTAAGCGGCTAGTTCAATAAAACCCGCGGATTACCAAGAGACAATTTTGGGGATTGTTATGAGCCAATGTCAGAATTTTTTTATGAAGAATTGAAAGTTCGGAAACTTTGTTGACATTATTTGACATTATAGTTCACGATATATGATTGCTTTTTGCTTAAACGCTTCAAACATATCTGTTGGCTAGGAATTAGATCGGCTCCTTGCCAGTACCGACTTACGTAGTAGCTACGGACCCTCCAACCAGTGTTTTTCAACTATAAATCGTATTTCGGTAGTGTGTTATTGGCGTTAGTCGATGTCAATCATATTTTTTATATTTGAAGGAAAGGTGGCCAAGGAACAATTTCAAGGAAATAGCTAACTCTAAGCATAATGAAATAAATCTACCTGCACTAACCTTTACCTAGACGGATTATCACGCTATCACTCGCACAGAATACCGGCGTGAAGTAGCGGCCTAGTGCCGCTATGTTTCGCATGGGTTAGTGCCGAGGACCGGTGGCCATCCCCTCCCCCCTTTCCCAACAAAGATTATACCTTCCTTAAAGGCCGGCAACGGCTGTGATTCCTCTGGTGTTGCAAGAGATTGTGGGCCGCGGTGATCACTTAACAACAGGTGACCCGTACGCTCGTTTGTCCTCCTATTCCATAAAAAAAAAGATCAATATGGATGAAAAATTGTACACATAGGCCTGGCGGACAGATAATGTTGCCGGGGATATTAACAAAACCACGAACATTATATTTTGAGAACCCGAACATGCATATTTTCTCGTATAAAAGTTTTTCTCAACATTGAAACTCTTAATTCGTTGTGAGTACAAAGTGTTCATACATTTTTCATAATGTTTAATAGCTATGCATTTTGTTTTCATAAAATATTATATAAGTAGCTAAACATTATTTTTATTAGTTAATGAGTATTCATAATTTATTAGCTAAAGTAAATAGCTTACGAATGAATTACGGAACATTATAAAATGCATATCAAGTAACTGGTTATAAAAATTGATGGAATACCTGTATAATTAAATCCAACGTGTAAAATAAATTTATGTTTAAATTTAAAATAAACTAGGTTTAAAATAAACCCAGGGCATTCAAAATGATAATAGACATTAGACGAACCTATAAAATTGTTATTAGTTTTAAATTCACTTTATGTGTATTGTTTATATTAGCGTTTTGTTTTCATCAGATTTTAATCTTGTTGCCCGTTTCTGTTCTAGATATTTCGAACTGAAAAATGATCCCCAAATTCGTCCGAAGACTTTGGTTAAAATACCGAATTAAGCGATTGATGAACTCGATCTATAACTGAATCAGAGCAATTTTTTGACGACAGCATTGTAACAGAATTGGCTCACTTTAATGTCAAATCGGCAGTTTAAAAAGAACTTCATAAATTGGTCTCCGAATAACTTAATGACAGGTAGCGTGACTTACGCGTTCACGCCTGCCTTACGCTGCTCAAGAGGAATGGAAACGAAAGAATTTTCAATATTATTTTTTCTTGTGATGATAAATGGTTTCGGTTTGATTATCACAAGAGTGTTGACGTGAAATAATGAACTGATATGGTGACTATATAATAATATAATAAATAAATTTCGTTTATTTCAAAGATATTGCATATACATTTTTAGTCGCAACTTCCTTAGCAGAGACATACTATTTAGTAAACAATATAGAAATAAACATAGATGATTGAATGAAAACAAGTCTGAAAACTGTGTGTGTGTGTGTGTGTGTGTGTGAGAGTGTGTGTGTGGGTTTGAGTTTGTTCCTTTAATTGGGTCCATCTATAGAATTTGTGTGCTTGTCATGTCAGTCTGATCAGATGATTTTCCTCTTTATCATAAGCAAGACAAGTTAGTCAATAATTTTAAGCTTTTCTGCATAAATTTCATAGGATATATATTTAGGTCACGATTTATTTTATTACATAAGTACGCTGATTGACAGCTAAACTGTCGTTTAGCATAAGTAGTACGAACAGTAATGGTGGGTAGTAACCTACTTTATCATTTCTTCTACTGATCAATTTCGCGTGATCTAGCGGAAGTGACTTGTGGACGGCTGAAATGATGTTCAGTACATAAAGTTTCCTAACTGTCAAAAGATTACAAATCAAACAAAGTGAATCAGTTGGAATGACTATGTTAATAAGGAAATCCATATTTACCTTTATCAATAAATTATTTCGTTTGAACCATTTTCGTTAAGATATACAGAGTGTAATGAATTATTTCGTTCGATTTTTAAAAAGTTATTGATGTTTTTTGATTTATTTTACTGATTAGGTTACGTTCTTTCGATATCAGTTTCAAGTATTTTGATATCTGTAGTAGTTATGAAATAATCGTGAAAATAGTGACTTAAGATATTATGTTGCTTGTCCTTGTACACAAGTAAGTACACTCATCATCATCATCATCAGAAGCAGCCGGAAGACGTCCAGTGCTGGACAAAGGCCTCCCCCAAGGATTTGCACGACGATCGGTCAGGACCGACAGCGCAGGCGCTGCCCTAATCCATCATATTCCGCCGATCATGACCAGATTCTCGGTCCATCTTGTGGGGCGCCTACCAACGCTGCGTTTTCCGGTACGTGGTCCCCATTTGAGACTTTACTGCCCCAACGGCTATCTATCCGTCGAACTATGTGCCCTGCCCACTGCCACTTCAGTTTCGCAACCATTTGAACTATGTTGGTAACTTGGTTCTCCTAAGGACACTACATATACAATAATTTCTACTTGGTATTGAACATTCTGAAGAAGATAAATTATATATTATTCTCGATGTAATATCATATCATTTTATTTAGACCAATCCAATACTTTGAAATGAACGTGATAATAAAGAGCTCTACCCAGAGGATTGAGTCTTCTTATTGAATAATAAAATAGTGATATAAGACAGATGTGTTCTTGCGATAAACTATTTTAGAGCGGGAATATTTCTTCTTGTGATCATGTGTCTAAAACTACAAACTTCGGATTAATTTCCTATGCAATAGCCGCAATTTCTTTAAAATATTACTTTATTTAACTTTTCGCAGCAACACAAAATGTAAGATTTATCTTGAAACAGTGAAAAAGGTTTTTTTAATCAACTTAATTTTCTAGCCAAAAATATTTTTGATTAATATATCATAAATATTTTTTCTCGTGTGCTACGATTCATGAGAATGAATCGGTTTTCATTTTTCTCTAACCCTTTCGCATCAAACCACCGCCAATTCGCCATAAAGCAAAGGCTTCAAGGCGTATATCAAGTATTTTGAATATATTTCCGTTTATTTAAACCCGAACATTGGGTATGTTTCAATTTCCCTTACGACTTAAGCTCCGGATACTGAGAAAGCAATGGTTTATTTAGTCTGCGGCTAAATCTGTGACTCGGGTCCAGTAATTGATTTCTCTTAGAACTTTGAAATAGTCTGTCATTTATAAATATTAGTTATTCATGCAACTGTTGTGTAATAAGGGGTATTAAAACACGAATGTGGGTGATAATAGTATCAAATGAGTCTTTAAATACCTAATTATCAGCAGTTGCATACAATATTTATCTACAGACATAATATGAATACTCTTTAAAATATTCTGAAGTAGTTAGCTTACTGCTAACGTTAAAAAAGCCAGTCCTAGTAACCATAATATCATCCAAAGAAGTATTATTATGAAAACGGATACTATAATTTTGTACTGAATTTCATTACAACACTCGTTTGGATGATGTAATGGTTATAAGGACATTGGGTGTTTTAATGTTGGCAATAAGCTAACTGTCTCAGAATCTTTAATAGAGGATTTAAAACATGGGTGTAGATAAAATATATTACACTATGTAGCCACCGTATTTCAGTAAACTTTGCGGTGATTTTCAATTTATTACTCAACCTTAAAACACTTGAAATCAACACACAAACGTTCGCCTGTTATTGATAAATAGTTTTCACTTTTATAACTGTTATAATGGTATTCTGAAAAGTAACACCAAGATATAAATAAGTATTTATGGAATTTATACCAGATTTATTTCCTGGTCTGTTTACAAGGAACAACAACGATAATGCAGTCCTCCAACTCATTTATTAATGAAGCATAGCATTAAACATACACAAGCATAACGTTTGCTTAAATTAATTAAATTACAAAATATTTACAAAGTTTTTTTTTTTAATTTTAGTCTAGTCGACTAGTTGAAAACGCATTAATTCTTATTTTATTCTTATTTAAAGTTCTTAAAAATATGAGTGATGGCTCTTTCCTTTCGGAATGTCGTGAAAGTAGATGCCATTGAGTGTCAAGATCACACAAGCATCGAACAGTTGCCGTAATAAAAAGCTATTGTCCTTAGGTAGTGCGGTATCTAGTTGGAGCGCAGCTGAGACCAATCCTTAATCTAGGGTTAAAAATATTAATCTAAAAAAATTAATACATTATAACAGTCATATTTCTATTTTTAGTTTTTATTTTATTTTAAAACTATTTTGAATACAAGCTTCTCTAACATTATGGTGTCTTGGTTACCTATTGTTAAGGATTGACAGTGTCACTTGCTGTACGATAGATACAACTTCACAATATACACACATCAAATTTATAGACTGACTCACGGTGCCAAAAACTAACTCTAACATTAAATCAAATTCAGTAAAAGCATTTAATTTGAAACAAATACACTACTTAATTACCGTGACAAAAATGACAATGTAATAAAGATAAAAATAAAGGCAAAGTTAGGAAAATGATTAAAACTTTTTCAATCTCATTCCAGTGCAAAGGAAGAAAATACCTTTTTTATGGAACCTTGCGAAATCAATTAACTGGAAACCGCGTTAATTAACGTTTGATTTTATAATAAATAATATTGCAATATCTGATATCGTGGAAGATAGATTAAACATTGGTTCAGTACACTATATTAATGTAAATTCAATTAACAAATAATTGTATATAAAACAAACACGACTCATAATATGTTCCGGTTCATTCATTGATTGAGCTATTATTAATAATACTCTGTGGTTAATCTATAGCTGATTAATCATTGGAAGATTGCCTATTTACATTTCCTTAAAGTTAAATTAATCACTTTTATTTAATTTTTATTGTGGATAATTTAAATTGTTTATTTATCCAGATGTTTTTAATTTGCGGTTATGACCTCCAAAGTAAAATGTGGCTATTGGTTTAAATTATGAAGAATGTAAGAAATATAAAATTTGCTTAAATAATTTATACGCCTAGATAGACTGTGACAGTTGTGAAAATGTCGAAAAAAATTGAGTTTACAACTAACCTCTGCTCATTGTAACACGACAATGTGTCATACAAATCGCGAGTGTAAGACGTAGCTTGTCACGCACACTGAACTAGTATTCCTGGCCTGGTTTATCGGTTGTCTAACAGCAAGAGACTCTTTCTAGACGTATAAACGATTTAATACAATTTGCTTATCGACAATGACAACAATGACACTGTTAGCTTTGTTGACATTGAAATACTTTTTAAACCATTATCATCGCGGAACTTTAGCATAGAAATTATTATCACGGGTACTCACGATATATATTTTATTGATTTGTTGCCGATATTTCGATCTAATTGCATGAATCGTGGTCACTTGGTCGTCACGTAGACGTCTTCAGTATTGTGTGTCGTAAATTAGAAAATCAAAGACCAAATCGAATTAGGCGCCAAGTGGACAGATTGATGTACTATTAGTGTCAAGTGTTTCTCGCCGCCTAGACCACGATTCATAGGTTGAAATATCAGCATGAAATCAATAAAACATATAGCGTGAGTACTCGTCATAATAATTACAATTGAAATACTTGACAAGAGGATGGGCACGTGATGGGCAGTGGTGAGATCCGCAACACATGGGGACTAGGGGACAATAAGAGACAAGGACAAAGGGTCTTGCCGGCCTTTAGTTGTAAGTATACTCTAGTCTTAAGGTCCATAAGTTGTATCGGCCTCGTAAAAATTCACTACATAGTTATTTTTAATAGTTTCCCGCTACTGCTGAAATATATTTTCTTACTCAAACGTTTTATATTACAATCTATTATACTGCAAGTACCAATAAAAACAGATATGTTCTGTATGGAAATAACAAGAGTTTTTATATTATGTCGTAATTAAGAACGTCGAGCCATGAGTAAGTACGAAGATTTTTCGGTATTTTCTTGACTCGGGTGTAATCGGCGTGCGTTGCGATTTGCGAAGGCGGTGGGGATCGGGCGCCGGGTTGAGCGCCGAGCAGGGCGCAGGCACTAGGCAGTCAGGGAGAAGCTTTCGAGCGAAGCGGTTGCAAGTCGGGAATGCCACGTTCTTATAACATTATTATAAGGCGTTGTGAAGTGTACCTACCATAACAGTTGCTACGCTTTGTTTTACTTGCTGTCGTGGTCAACGCTCACAAAAAAATAGACGACCACAAAGATCCTGATCACGGGACCTTACACCGACATATATTTATATAAGAGGGGTAAATGGGTAAAAGACTCACGTGATCGAAAGTGTTGAGGAAACCGCCCATGGACATCCGCAAATTTTTCGGCCTTTGTGGCGAACGTATGCTTTATGCTTGAACGTTCCTAAGACGTATCTACATTGATTCCACAAAGGCTGTGCGAGACAATAGATTGCGCGGTTGTAGAATGCAGGATGTCAATATAACGCATTTTGACGTAATGTGGTAGGATTTGACTGCTCGCAACCGGAGCAACTCCCCTGAGCACTCCCCGCGATAAATGCGGTAGAAGACGCAGAGATAACCCACATTTTGACGCAACGCCAAATAATCAAGCTGATTGGAAATGAATAAAAAAATAATTTAATAAAAAATCATATAATGTTAATAATAGTTTATTGTATATTTAAAGTGATAACCCTCACTTCTGGGATTAATTACACAAATAAAATTGAAAACAAAATTTTATGAACGATGCAGGATTCTAAGCCGCGAACCGAGAGGTCGTTCCGTGCGTGCATTTAATGTTTATTCTCCCAAAAAATATGCACACTAGAACTATACTTAATGTGATTGGTCTGTTATCTTATAAATACTTGATATTTGTAGCAAGTACTTTAAAATGTATTTCTATCCTACAAACTCTGGATAAAAACAATGATCCGAAACTAAATGCTTCACAACTGAAGGAGGAAAATTCAACAAAGTTCAATACAAGTAAAAAGTATTAAAATATAATAATTATACAAAATATATGCGAAAATTGGTGATTGGTGGTCATTGCTTTATTAAGTCTAAATAGGTTCTCGCCGACCGTATCGTAATAAATTATAAAGTTTTGTATTTCATTCAAACAAAGAGAGGTGAGCGTTAGTGGTTTTTCCATCCCGTCAAGAATTATTTCATCACAATTGTTTGGTTTATTTGCTTCTGAATATGCAATAAACAATCCTTACCCTAATTGATGGAACTTTCACCACTCACTTATTATATCTTGAAAGTCAAATTGTGAAGATTATGTGTCTGTACTACTTAACTTTTTATTAGTTGTATTATACTTAGATAAAGGAGTTGTGTCCACTGTGCTCCACCTAGATACCGCAATATAATAATTATGATATTACTTTGTCTAGTCATTAAAAGTAATATGTAACTTTTTTCATATTGATTTTTGACCTAATTTAATCATTCATTTCTAAGGAACACACTACAATTTATATCTTAGATAACTCATAATATTAATGTAAGAGCAGAATTGGAATTTTGACTCTCGCGATATTAAGTCTGAGATCTATACAGAGTACTCAGACATTCTCTGACTTTAGGTAGGTACTTAAAACTCAGCTGAGTTGAATGCTGAGCTTAAGCTAAGACAGCCCAATAGAAAGGTCAAGAACACGATTCATTATACACAGTATATTTTCGGATATTATTAAACAAACTATTACCATAGAAAGTATACTAAATTATAACATTATCTAAAACTTATCTTATTATTAGTTTTATTGAAATAACTAAGTGGAAATCGGTGAAGAATTTACGCGAAATGAGGACTTGATAATTATTTGGTGTGATAAACGGAACGCATTTTTAGATGCGTGACAGCTATGGATGACAGCAGACAGTGTATTATACGGGAATTTTAAAACGTCCAACAACTGCTGTTGTGATTACGCAAAGTAATTGTTGATCTGCTTTTTGTTCGGCTTATAGTCTGAGTTTTTCCTGAGGCGTCGTTATAGTGGACTTAAGTGCAAGCTAAGCTTAAGCTAAGCTCGCACTCAAAGCGATTTTTAAAAATACGGCCTTTGACTCAACTCGCTAGGTAAGTTTGAGCAAAGTCTTACTTCGCTCTATAGATTTCAGCTAAGACTGAGAATTATCATCACCCGGAAGACGTCAACTGCTGGACAAAGGACTCCTCTAACGATTTCTACGACAATTGGTCCTGCTCTGCCCTCATCCAACGTATTCCAGCGATCTAGACCAGCGTCGGTCCATCTTGTGGGGGGAGTACCAACACTACGTCTTGTGGTCACCATTCGAGGACTTAATTGCCCCAACGCCATCTGTCTGTTGAAATATGTGTCACTTCAGTTTCGCAATCATTTGGGCTATGTCAGTGCCTTTATTTCTGTATCTATATTATATTTAGATACAAAGGCACATAAAGTAAATAAGTATCGCGTTGAGGATGTTTATCTCGCTCGTAAAGCAAGCTAATATAGGCGCAATAAAGTGTCAAATTGTCTGTAATAAGGTTAAGTTTTATTTGAGCCGTTTCGCGACCCATCTTGGCATCTGCGGCCACCTTCGGGAGTTCAATAGTACCCACGTTTTATATGTTCAAATCTGAAGTTTATCGCAAGACATAAATGTTTGTGACTTAAATCAACTCTATGTTCAATGTGATACATTTCTATTCAATGAATGTTTTATTTATAAGAGAACTTTTAGTTAAGGATTAACGTCGCGTTTGTAGTAATAGTATAGTAACTTCTTTTTCTTTTGTCTTTGAATGTGTTTCTCCCATTTTCTGAATTTGATAAAAGCTGTAGTTCAAAATAAATTTTCCAATTAACACGTATACCGTATTCACTGTAATATGTTCACTGTTTTATTCACGACTTATTATAATTATTATACATAATATAGCCACTGAACCCTTAAAGATTTTGAGTTTTGCCCTGAGGAACAGCAAAGTATTCCAAAGTGTATACACCAAAATAGTTCTATATAACAGCTTAGTAAAAAGTGTACTAGAGTATGGTAATATCATATGGAGGCCACATTATGCAACACACTACCTTAGAATAGAGAGGATACAAAGGCATTTTCTCTGTCATCTAGTTTTCTCTCAAAGAAAAGCTAAAGAACTTTCTTCGTACAAAGAAATGCTAACATATTTTAATATACATACCTTGAGCCAAAGAAGAGATTTGTTGCATTTGATGTTTTTATATAAAAGTCTTTACAACATCTATAATAATCCAGATTTAGTATCCAAGATTAAATTTAATGGTCCCTCGCGGAATCCCCTCAAAACAATACCACTTCTTCAAAGACCTTTTCGAAAATATGTTCTCAGCAATAACTCACCGATTTCCAAAATGGATGTCTAAAATACTAAACGATGGTTGCAAACATTTGGACCCTTTTGGGGACTCACTCAAATAATTCTGATTATTAAAACTATTATTTCATTGTGATTATTTTTCGGTTAAAAGTTAATACGTTTTTTAGATAATGTATAAGTAATTCATTTGATTATACCATATAAATAAATGTAATCTTCATAATAATGGCATGCTGTATCTGCCTTAAAATTTAATGCATTTAGAATTAACCTTAGATTATATATTGAATTGTTACTTGAATTAATGTAATGATCACCGGTCACCCGACACTCGGCCACGCCACCGTATGTCAGGGTGGCCATGAGGTGCGGGGAGCTGTTTGAAATAAATACCTAACACACGACTGTCTCGGATAATGCTAGAGTTTATTGTATTACTCATGCGGGAAAAGTAATATCTTGGTACTCGCTGTTGCGCTTGAAAAAGAAACGTTTGCCCATATTAAAATTACGTGCGTGCATTGACTGCGAAAAGTTTACTTATCGCACGCTTATGTTTTTTGAGTGCGAAAAGCTTACTTGTCGTGCGCAAATTATACTTGGCACACGCAAATTTCGAAATATGAAAACTGAATTGAGGTTGACGCGTCTGACAGTTTAATTTAATAAATAAAATTATAATTTGCTAGCGCTTAGCAGAAAGGAACCAGTCCATAAAATCATAAAAAAATTACTGTTTGACACCCCGAACTTTTCCGATATTTCTAATTTAAAAAGTAACGAGAAGTGTCTCGTATTTGTTTTGCAAAGATATTGAACACATCCAAAAGAAATATACTTAAAAGTCACAAAACAAAACTATCTTTTGACTGTGGACCACAAATATTCAGCTTAGTTTGCATGTGGACTGGTTCCATTCTGCTAAGCGCTATCCAATTTAGGTGACAAAAGTTTAAAAATGAATATGAAATCGGAAATAGTACATATACATATATTTACATCGTCGCATTTGTAATACAAAATGTTGTCGATTACCCGCCCAACTTGTCGTACTTGTTGCACAATATACTATTCTGTTTCTCCGCCTACCTGTTACATTAATTATTATAATTATAATAAACAACTTACATTTATACATACGCAAGAAAAACATGTTTAAAATAATTTTATGATATGGGTCGACCACCCGCGCACGCGGACGAAATTACGAAAAAAATCGGAAATATCATGAGAAGTGAGTTATTTCCTTATTTTTTCCATCTCTTCCTTTTCTTGCCCAAGCATAGCCAGTCCAGTATTTTCTTTTCACTGAAAATATATCAGTTCTTAAAATTAAAAATTAAAAATACACTGGCCTGCAAAAGTAAGTATCACACTTTTCAAATTAATTTTTTTTCTTAACTATAGAAGGTAGAGATTTAAGATTAAAAACGTTTTGTTGCAAATTTTATAGACTTTAATTCTTAGAAACTAAAATTATATATTAGTAACATTTTTAACTTAGAAAAGATAAAACAATGAAAATAGACATTTTTAGTTGAGTGTAAAAAAAATCAACTGAAATGTATTACATGTTATTTAATTTTTAATAACTGGTATTGCCTCCTCGAGCTCTGATTACAGCTTCGAGCCGGTTTGGCATACTGAACACTAGGTTTCGGAGCCGATGTAGGGGGAATATTCTCCCATCCTTCTACCAGGGCTTGCTTTAGTGCCCTGAGGGTAGTAGGTGGTGGTCTGCGATTGCTGACTAGCCTCCCAAGCTCATCCCAGGCGTGTTCAATCGGGTTGAGATCAGGACTTCTTGATGGCCAAGCCATCACGCTGATACCGACCTCCTGAATATGCTCTTGTACGATATGAGCCGTGTGTGGCCGGGCATTATCATGCATCAGCATCGATCCATCACTCATATTTGCTAAATACGGCCCTGCATACTCATTGAGAATCTCTTGAGCATATCTTTGCCCAGTGAGGGTGCCATTTTCTATGGCTACTAGCTCTGTGCGACCTTGTGAAGATATGATAGCCCATACATGTACACTGCCTCCACGGTATTGGACTCTTTCTGAGATGCAGGCTTGAAGGTATCGCTCACCAGGTCGCCTGTAAGCACTTCGCCTTCCATCAGAAGTGTAAAGGGAGAATTGAAACTCATCTGCAATCAAAATTCTTGACCATTCTTCTTCATCCCACTGCATGTGTTCACGGGCGTATCGCAGTCTCGCTACTCGATGCTGTCTATCGAGTTTTGGGCCACTCGCTGGTCTTCGGGGTTTCAAATTTGCTTCAGCAAGTCTTCTTCTCACTGTACTGTCATGAATGTAGTCCCTCCGGGTCTGAAGTAGCTGCTACTGGACTTCAACTGCATTTTGGTGGCGATTTCTTAACACAGTGGAAATAATATAACGATCTTCTCGGGCACTGGTACACCTGGGTCTACCATTACAAGGTCTCCTCAGACGGTGTCCAGTCTCTTCGTACCTTCGCTTTACCTTCTGGACTGTTTGTACCGTCACACCCACCATTCTTGCAGTGCGACGCATACTGATGCCTAGTTCCAGAAAAGCCATGATCCAAGCACATTCTTCAACTGAAAGAGGCATGATAAATAAATGTTATGTGCTTTTTAGCATAAATTTTTAAAACAAGACCCATCGATCTTGAAAATAATTTACAACAGAAAAAAAAAGTGAATGGTAAAATTGTAATTCGGAAACGTCCACTTTGAAAAAGGAATGGTTTTGTTTTTGATGTTTTTTTTCAGCCAATTCTTAAAAGAAGGTTACCTACTATAAAGTTTTTATGTACAAAATTAAATTCTCTTTAGAGTCCTTTTTATTTCGAAAGTATATCTTGTGAACTTAAAACGTTATCCCAATTTTAATAGTGTGATTTGAAGGCCAGTGTATATTCGTAAAATATTATTGTTTTCTTTCATCCACCTCTCATCACCTTTCAGAGAGCACAAGATTTTTCAAACATTTTATGTTTTTGGTACCAATCCATTTTGCTACCTATCGTATAAAATAAATTAAGAAGCTGATTTATATTTGGATGTATATTATTACATATTATTCTCGTTTATTGTAAAGAACTATATAATAGTCCTTAAGAAATCTCGTTATTCACAATACACCCTGCTAAACCAATGGGAGGCTACTTAGCACAGGATGCCGGCTAGATTATAGGTACCACAACAGCGCCTATTTCTGTCATGAAGTGCCGTGTTTCGGTCAGAAGGGCGCTGCAACTAGTGAAGCTACTGGGTAAATGAGACCTAACATCTTATGTCTCAAGGTGACGAGCGCAATTGTATTGCCACTCAGAATTATTTGATTTCTCAAGAATCCTGAGTCTCGTCCCTTATTTTCATAAAAAATATAAATTGAGGTTAATATAAAAACTAATAGTAGATTTTAGCTAGCTGGAGGCGTTGGGCGATAAGTAATTGTAGATCTAGCATTAGCATTAGTAGCATTGTAAAGGCAGTGCCCATCAATTACAATGTATGTCCTGAATTTCATCCATTATTATTATCATCCATTATCATGAATGTCCTGCTCGTCTCGTCTCTTATTTTCTTAAAAAAAACACCCTGCTGAATCTCGCCAATCTCATTAGTATCAACAAAGTAGCTAAGAAAATGAGCCTATCTCAAAATTCCCCAACGTAAACTTTTACATCTAATGTGCTTTGATTATTTATAGAGTGAATGTTGTCGGGGTCATTCTCTCCGACGGCTACACTCCAGTCAAAGTGCCCATCATCATTACAGTTAATTCGAAGGACGCAAAACTTTGTCTTATGTAATAATGCAGAAGCGAAAATATATTTGGATATTGGGTTTTCCAACACTCGTACGGTATAACCTACACTATGATTTAATAACTCTAAGGTTTAAAAATACGTCTGGCGCTAATTCAAGTACTTATAACAAATGGAATGTACTAGTTTTGTAGCCATTTTCAACGGCCTTTTTTTTAATGGAAAAGGAGGAGAAACGAGAGGAGGTTCACGTGGTGTTAAGTGATCACCGCCGCCCACATTCTCTTGCCCACCAGAGGAGGAGGCGTTGCCGGCCTTTAAGGAAGGTACCCATGTCATATCGTCCCGGAAACACCGCACAAGGAAGTTCATTCCACAGCTTTGTAATAATTTGTGGTAGAAAGCTCCTTGAAAACTGCACTATGGAAGACCGCCACACATCCATATGGTGAGGGTGATATCCTAATTTGTAGCGTGTCGTGCGAAGGTGGAATTCGGCGGCAGGAATCAGGTGAAACTCTTCGGAAAATGCGGTAGAAGACACACAATGTCTAGTCACTTTTTGTTAAATCAAATTTATTTTCAAAATTGCTTATGGTACACAGATATGGATTTATATTTAAAATATTATTATTTTGACTTCATAAAAAGGAATAAATATTATATTTTTAGTTCACAAGTAAAATAAAATTTGAAAATAAATGATTATATGAACAACCCACGACCTCTCGCGTTCCGTTTCAACTGAGCTAACCGTTTTGGTGACGTATCGTCATAAAATCTTGTATGCTTTGTTCAACTCTCAGGTTTTGGCTTCATCTACAGGATCCAATTTGCAGTTGATAACCTGCTCAACCCCAATATTTGCATATAAGGGAATTGACGTGTGATGTCGCTCTTGCAAATCTAAACAATTTGTTACGTTTTTTAAAGTGAGAACCCTCACTTCTGGGATTAATACACAAATTAAATTCAAAAGTGTTTTTAGTTCTTAAATACATTGAGCGTCTGAGCTTTTCCATAAAGGTCCATGAGATTTTCTCATCTCGAAGATACGATTATTGAAGATATTTTTTTCGTTTAAACATTCTTGCTCGTCGACTTTGGGGACAATTGCCTCGTGATGGAATATTTATTGTGTATGGACACAATAAATATTCATGTTTTTGGCTTAGGTATATAGGTGTTGGGTTACAAAATGGATAACGAGAAGAAATTATTTGGGAGATTTAAAAATAAATAATTTTAAGAACAACCTAGTAAAGTAATCGCAAGACTCGAATGACTAATCTAGCATTCGAAACGGTTCAACTGATTTACGGCCGTTTTCAAAAACCTATCTATCCTTAGTTTAACTTACTAGAGGTAGAAAAATCAATCCTTTTACGCTTACTTACATTTCAATAACCTATTGACATATTGTATTGAACTATAACTAAGAATATAACTATGGATAGATAAGATCTTGTCATTAAACGGTGACAGCATTATATCCGCAACTAGAGACGTTATTGAAAACTATTAAAAAAAAGTCGAGATTCTCATATGCATGAATCTTGTTACTGTAATAACGCTGTGTAAACAAACGTAGACAATTCTTGTCCAGCGATAAGTGATATGCTAATCTTGTTTGACATAATCGTTGGTGAGATTTAGGTCTTGCATGTATGTAAGCATTTTGATATGACAAAAAACAAAGTTTGTATATGCCTTACATTACACTCTGAAGAAAAAGTGGAAGTGGGCTGGACATGTAGCAAGATGTAGAGACAATAGATGGATTTCAGAGCCAAGTATATGGGAAGGGCCAATAGGAAAAAGTAGCAAACGACGTCCTCGGAAAAGGTATAAAAGCGACATCAGGAAACTTGTGGAAAAAGATACCAATGGACAGAGAGGCATGGAACAAGCTGGATTAGGCCTATACCACAGAAGGGGCTCCAATCAATAATTATGAAGAAAGTACATAACAACAGTTATTAATAACAATAAAATTATATTTTTTCATACTTAATTCTACAAAAATGTAAATATATACTTACTATTTAAATAATTTTAACAATATTATACATTAGTAATATTTTATAATAATGGATGTAATCAAAGGTGATAAATGAAGTATTAACTTTAAGAATGTAATTTAATAGTGGATTGGAAATAAAATGGTTTCATTGTTATTATTATTTTATTATAATATGGCGATTATTGCATGTTACAGTAGCGTACTCTTTCTCGGAGCGAAACGTTCGAGAAACACTCTCCGTCTAAACGGGCCAAAAGGAGTCCATTCCACACTCAAACAGCCTCAAATGAATTCCAAAAAATGGTTGTAGAGTGTTGAGAAATATAGGATCATAAAATCGATGAAATAATAATAAATCTTTATTTTTTGCAAAAAGAAAATACATTTTTGCTTAAAATTACCCTCGACCCCCAAACTAGGACAGCCCGTAACATGGGGGTTAAGATAAAATATGAACATGTTTTCACCTATTTATGTGCAATATGTATATCTAACTATAACTGATCAGGTATTATTGTTATAATAACTATAGTGTAAAAACTTGAACTTACTGGCTGATTTTCGCATATTATGTATATGAACTAGTTTCAAGCCTTGCTAAAAGTTAGACAAACTTGCAATTTTTTAAACTCAGTATAATATAAAACATATGCCTGAGGTTCATCACATTTAGGAGCACATTTGTAAATTATAAAATATACAAGGTGAAAAAGGACAATTTAACTCATAATAAATAATAAAACATAACACAAGCATCAGAATATTGCAAGTACCTTCATATTAGTCTATCAATCGTTCCGTGGAGACTACTTGTTATGATTTTTCCTCTTATGACTAGAGGGCACTAAAACGAAACTACAAACGAATTAAATAAAAATTCGAGTCAAACATTTCTGTATTATAATAATAATATTCTAGATTAGTATTAAACAATTACTCTACGATGTCTTCCATCACCGCTAGAAAGCTTACATCTCGACAACTGGAGAGCAAATTAGGGCAAAAGCTAGACGAACTAAAAAAATACAAAAGTCAATGTGAACAACTTTTATTAGAAAGAGAAGATAGCGAAAAAGAATTTTTAAAAATTCTGGATCAAAATAAAACTTTGAAAATAGAAATGGCAGACATATATAAAAAATCGACTGAAATTGAAGAACAAAGAGATAATTTACAGAAGCTGTTAAATAAGATGGACCAAGAAAGCAATTTATTTGACAACACTTTACAACGCTGTAACTTTCTAGAGTCAGAGCTGGGTAATGCCCGTAGGCACATATTGGCCCTTGAGGCTCAAAACGAGGATTACCAATTCTCACGAAGACAATCGTTATCTGATGAGCTAGTTAATACCGGAAAAATTGCAAATCATATTAGTTGGGGCAAACCTGTGGGGCAAACATCCAACAATGACAACTGCTTAAAGAGCTATTTATTACTTAGCAAAAATAAACTGAGAAAATACTGTAGAATTAATAGATATATTAAAAAAACAAATAGATTTATAAGGAAAAATAAAATTTTCTGTAACAACACAGTATTACGCAAAGAACGCTTGCAATTATTAAATTTAATTGAAAAACATGAAGTACAATTACAACTGCACAAAGAGAATAGCCAACACATTATACTACAACTTGAAGAAAAACTAAATACTATGTCGGAAGATTATGAGATCCTAAAAAGTAGATATGAGCAAGCTCAACTGGAGACCGAAGAACATATTCTTACATATGACTGAACTTTGCGATCTCAGTAAATATAACTACGATAGGTTCGAATCCTTTACAAATAACTACATATGTAACTGTAAGAATTCATCTACCACACAGCCTATGCAGCCTGTTGACAGCTCGTCGGTATCCAGGCAGCAGGTGAATGTGTCACCCATTACTAACGATGAATCATCCATATGTAAACCTATTAGATGTAAGGACCAAGTCAAAAAGCATAATACAATTAATAAGTATTCTCAACAAAATAATAGTTGTAATGTTGTTATCTTTAGTGACGAAGTTGGAAGACATATGTGTCATCCACTGAATAAATATTTGAATTATCAGATAACTAACTACTGTATGCCTGCCTGTTCTTACCAGGGCATTGTTAAGAATATTTGTAATTTTAAATTTTCTCCTAACAGCATTGTAATTGTATCTATAGGACAGACAAGGAATATGAACAAAAAAGAACTACAAAAAAATGTACAAAAACTGAGTTTATTAAATGTTAGGTAATTAGTATTGTTCACTTTTCCATATAGTAGAAACTTGTACTATGAACAAAATTATTCAACATATGCATTAAATTTATCACTGCATATGATGACCCAATATAATAGCAAATTATATTTAATTGGCATCAATAATTATATAAATAGTAACTATTTTATAGAAAAGTACAATTGTATTTCCAAATTTCACAAAAACAGAATAGCTGTTGCATTATCATACTATATAAATAACTCAACCAAAAATTTGGTTAGCCTGACTGCCTCTTTTGGGCAACATACTAGTTGTAGTTTACAGACATGTATGGAAAATTGTCCAACTAATGATTGCCAAATTGCCTCTATTGGGCAAGCAAATAGTTTTAAGACTCAGACTCAGACTTTTTGTTAAATACTTATTCTTTTAAACATTCAAATGTTAAACGAAATACAAAAAATATTAAACTTATAAACTTAGTACACCAAAATATAAAGGGTATGCTAGGTAAAGATTTGGAAATAGAGTTATTCATGAACTGTGACAACATAGATATACTGTGCATTACAGAACATTGGCTAAAATGTCATCAGTTAATTTTTAATTTAAATAGTCACCAGATTGGTAGTTCATTCAGTAGAGAACAGGCCATACATGGTGGCTCTTTAATACTGATCAGTAATGAACTGAAATATAAGGAGCGGAAAGACATTGTCAGACTCCCAATAGAACGGATTATTGAAATAGCCTGTGTTGAATTGGAGCAATTAATTATTATGAGCATATACAGACCACCCTCGGCACCATTTGACAGTTTTGAAAATGTAATGGAGAAAGCTCTATCAATGATTTGTAATAAAAACAAAAAAAATTCATATGTGGAGACTTCAATGTAGATTTATTATTGGAAAATTCCTCTTTGTGCATCAAATGAAAAAGTTTGTTTCAATCATTTAACTGTAAATATATATTTATATATTATTTATATATATTTTAGAACCTACTAGACATACATCTTTTTCAGCAACATGCATAGACAATATTTTTACAGATTGTAATACAATAACTAATAAGTACACACAGTTGTAGACACCACAGTTTTTTTGGGTAATAAGTAAGCTTACTTCTGACCACTGTGGTCAGCAAGTACAATTTAAATTGCCTATTATTACAAATAAATCTAAAGAAGAATGTACTGTAATAACAAAAACCACAAAACACTTTGAAATGTTTAAACGTAACTTGATGTTAAAACTACCTTCACTTAAAGTATGTGAAAACCCTAATACACATTATAATGCATTTTTTAAAATTGTTAGTGAGGAATATAACTCAGTATTTACACCCAAGACTATTTTTATAAATAAAAGGCCATGCTTTAGTGACTGGGCTACTGTAGGCATCCATAAAAGTAGAAAACGACTGTATGAATTATATAATGAGAAAAAATTTAACACAACTGTTAAATTCATTAGTTATGTTAAAAACTATTCCAAAATATTTAAAATAGTATGTAGAACACCTAAATCTCGTTTTTTAAGTGAAAAGATTAAGAATAGCAATGATAAAATAAAAACCACTCGGAGCATTATTAATGCTGAGACAATTGCCCTGTGCTGCCCCGGGGCGTAAAAAGAATAGGGTAGTCCCAGGTCCAAGGGTGTCGTAAGAGGCGACTACGGGCTTTTTGGAAAGTGGGAGAGTCACGCTGCTGTCTTATGACGTCAGCACAATCGGGCTAGACTCGTCCGGGCTACTTACCACACTCGCACAGAATACCGGCGTGAAGTAGCGGCCTAGTGCCGCTATGTTTCGCATAGGTTAGTGTCGAGGACCGGAGGCCATTCCCCCCCGTCCTTCCCCCCCACCACAGTGTCACAGGACAAACAGGGCAGCAACACCACGGCACCCCGCTCCACGCTTAATGTGGACTTTTGTAACATCCGGGGAATCCACTCCAACTTAAACGCCGTCCACCATCACCTTGAGACGGCGCAGCCGGCCTTGTGTTTCCTTACGGAGACGCAGATATCTCGACCTAGCGATACGTCATATTTAACGTACCCCGGGTACAAAATTCAGCATAATTTCATGCCTCATGCCGGGGTATGTGTGTACGTTAGGGAGGATATCTGCTGTCGCCGTCTCGGCAATTTTGAGGGTAGGGGCCTGTCTACTCTCTGGCTCCGCGTAGATTTAGAGGACCGCGTCCGCATCTATGCGTGTGTCTACAGGTCTCATAGTGGTAACGCAGAAACGGATCACCTCATGGGCTGCGTTCAAGCGGCATTTGATGACGTGCTTGCTCAGATCCCCTCCGCTGAAATCGTAGTCTTGGGTGATTTCAACGGGCACAATGCCGAATGGCTTGGATCACGTACCACAGACTACGCAGGGCGATCTGTGCATAATTTTGCATTGGCGTATGGTCTGTCCCAATTGGTTGAGTCGCCGACGCGGCTCCCGGATGTGGATAGCCACATGCCGTCCTTATTAGATCTTCTGCTGACTACACATCCCGATGGTTACCAGGTCTCTGTCGACGCCCCTCTCGGAACGTCCGACCATTGCCTGGTCAGGAGTGTAGTGCCTATCCGACGCCAACGTCGCAGACCACCAGCGACCCGCCGCGTTTGGCACTATAAGTCAGCAGATTGGGATAGGATGCGTTCCTTTTTTGCATCCTACCCTTGGGGCAGGGTTTGTTTCCCTTCGGATGATCCTAGTGCCTGCGCCGTTGCAGTAGCCGATGTGATACTGCAGGGCATGGATATTTTTATACCAAGCTCTGTAGAACCGATCGGTGGCAGATCACAGCCCTGGTTCGATATGTCAGTTAAAGCAGCATCTGACTGCAAAAAACAGGCGTATCGAACTTGGGTTGCGGCGCTGGGCTCAAAGGATCCGAAGCTTCCTCACTGGGCGCAGCATACAGGTCGTTATCGACGGTTATTGCTCGAATCCCAAGCCCGTGAACGCTGGAGTGCCCCAAGGCTGTGTGCTATCTCCCACGCTGTTTCTTCTGCATATCAATGATATGTTGAACACCTCCAACATACATTGCTATGCAGACGACAGCACTGGTGATGCCGTATACACGGGCCATGCAGGTCTCTCTCGGGAAAACGTCGACCAGTGCCGGGAGAAACTTGTGTCTTCTATCGAGTCCTCTCTCGAGAAGGTCGCGGAATGGGGTAAGTTGAACCTTGTCCAATTTAACCCCCAGAAGACTCAAGTTTGCGCGTTTACCACTAAAAAAAACCCCATTTGCCATATCACCGCTCTTCGAGAACACTTCCCATAAAGCCTCGCCTAGTATCGGAATACTGGGTCTCGAAATCTCGAGCAATTGCCAATTCCGTGGCCATCTGGAGGGCAAAGCCAAACTGGCTTCAAAGAAACTGGGCGTCATAAATAGAGCACGGCAGTACTTCAAGCCGGCCCATATTCTAGCGCTCTACAAAGCGCAGGTCTGGCCTCACATGGAGTATTGCTGTCATCTCTGGTCTGGCGCACCCCAGTATCAGCTCGATCCATTTGACCGCGTGCAACGCAGAGCAGCTCGAATTGTCGGGGACCCAGTACTCTGTGAACGGCTGGATCACTTGGCGTTGCGTAGAGACATCGCTTCGTTGTGTGTCTTCTACCGCATTTATCACGGGGAGTGTTCCGAAGAGCTGTTCAACCTGATTCCTGCCGCCGAATTTCACCTTCGTACGACACGCCACACGTTACGATATCATCCCCACCATCTGGATGTGTGGCGGTCCTCCACAGTGCGGTTTTCAAGGAGCTTTCTTCCTCGTACCACGAAGCTGTGGAATGAGCTTCCTTGTGCGGTGTTTCCGAGACGAAACGACATGGGTACCTTCAAGAAAAGCGCGTACACCTTCCTTAAAGGCCGGCAACGCTCTTGTGATTCCTCTGGTGTTGCAGGAGAGTGTGGGCGGCGGTGATCACTTAACACCAGGTGACCCGTACGCTCGTTTGTCCTCCTATTCCATAAAAAAAAAAGAAAAAAAAAAGAAATTCTAAATCACATAAGACTGATTATTGCCTACAATATAACGGGAAAACGGTTAAATCAGAAACTGAAATAGCTTCATTATTTGACAATTTCTTTTTGAATATCCCAATCTCAACAACTGAGTCCCTAAATTCTTCACCTCTACTAGCTGAAACTATGTTGAAAGAAAATGTCGAAGAATGTTCTAAATATTTTAAATTTCAATATGTGCACTATACTGAGGTCGTTAAAGTATTTAACTCTTTAAAATTAAAAAATACAATTGACCTCAGGGGTCATTCTGTCAGTTTAATTAAAACTATAATCTCTGTCATAGCTCCATAATTAGCAATAATATTTAATAAAAGTATTGACTGTGGTACCTTTCCTGATCTGATGAAATACAGTAAGACAATACCTGTTTTTAAATCAGGTAATACTAGTGATCTCTCAAATTTTAGACCTATATCTGTATTGCCTGTTTTCAGTAAGATCTTTGAAAAACTTATTTTATATCAAATGCAGACACACTTTAGTACTTTGCTGACGTGTAAACAGTTTGGATTTACGAAAGGTCGCTTAACAACTGATGCGGGTGTTGAGCTTATTCATCATATCTATGATGCCTGGGAGGATTCAATGGATGCGGTCGGTGTTTTTTGTGATCTATCTAAGGCATTCGATTGCGTCCAACACGAGACTCTTATTAGGAAATTACAACACTATGGCATCAGGAACAATGCGCTGACACTTTTTAGTTCTCTTTTAGAAAATAGAATTCAGACTGTACATATAAATGGAAAGCGCACCCCTGGATCAACCATAAAAATGGGTGTCCCACAGGGTTCAATTCTTGGTCCATTTCTATTCTTGATCTATATAAATGATTTGCCATATGTTGTTAAGGATAATCATGAAATTGCTCTATTCGCTGATGACACATCCCTTTTATTTAAGATTAAGAGACGTGAATCAGTCTTGGATGATGTAAACAATGCTTTGTCTAAAATTGTTCATTGGTTCAATGCTAATAATTTGCTTTTGAATAGTAAGAAAACTAAATGTATTAAATTCATAACCCCAAATGTCAGTCAGGTGAATTCAAATGTACTTGTGAACGGGCAGTACTTGGAACTTGTAGACACTACAGTTTTTTTGGGTATTACTTTAGACGCAAAACTCCAATGGCGTCCACATATAGCTGGTTTGGCGAATAGACTTAGTTCTGCAGCATTTGCTGTGAGGAAAATTCGCCAGCTCACAAACGAAGACACGGCACGTGTCGTATATTTTAGTTATTTCCATACTGTTATGTCTTACGGTATATTACTGTGGGGACCCGTTAGTGATATTCAAACGATTTTCGTGCTGCAGAAAAGAGCTGTTCGAGCAATCTATAATCTGTCCAGTAGACATTCGTTGAGAGATAAATTTAAGGAGATCAACATATTAAGAGTACCATGTCAATACATATTTGAAAACCTAATATTTGTGCATAAAAATATAGATTGTTTTAAAAAAAACAGTGACATAACTGCAACACTAGAAATAAACATAATACTAAATAACACAAAAAGTGATGCGGTTATCCTATTTTGAGAAATAAACTATTTGAATTTATTTGAATTTGAATTTGACCTCTATCGGCAAATAATTTCACCTTAAATTAGTTTTAATTGTAACCTTTGTGGTTTCTTAGATGCTAAGTTGACCTATTTTGTATATAAGTAATATGTAATATGATAAATAAATTTAAAAAAAAGTAGAATGTTTGTAAGGTTTGGGAGTTCTAAATACGATGGTTCAACGCTTTTGTAATAACAAACCAAACACCGTCTGAAACTTTAAAGACAAAACCAATAAATTACCGATGTTATATTTACGAGACAAATTAAATTTGCAAAGTTTTGTTCGGTAATTGTAAATAAATAACAGATTACCTGAAGCGTCGCGTCGCTTCAAATGTATTATCCGAGTTTACGTTGAAATGAAAACCAGTTGTGAAGTGGTTATTTCACAGGATTATTTGAGCAAAGATATTTCGGGCTTACACTAATTAAGCGTGGGTTGTTTTGAAATATAGACCTACTGGTGATGTATAATTATTATGTAAATTATTATTTTGTGTTGTTTATGTAATATCTAGAGCTAAGAGTTTAATATAAAGACGAGTATGATAATAATATCGTTGCGCGTATTTATGTATTGTGACACAATTATTTCGCAAACACATATTCAATCTTATTCAAATTCAAACATTTTATTCAAAATAGGATATAAAATCACATTGAAAATCAAAAACTATCAGCCATTCCAAAAGGTATGCCGGAGATCTGAGAACTTCTTCTTTTTTAAATAAAATTTCGTCCCAATACAATTTAGTACAATAGACCGAGTAGTAGGCATAAATGTATGCTTGTTCCTGGTGATAACACAGTAATTATCACACTTTCTAGCAAATTCGCTAACGTGCATATAAACATATATAATATTATCAAGAATATATTGAGATGCAACTGTTAAGATGTTTATTTCTTTAAATTTTTTTCTTAGCGATTCTTAAAGGATCCAGATCTTTCTTTTAAAAAAATTAATGAACAGTTTTTACTTTGTAACGATTTTATTATAATATGTATGGTTTATCGATGCATGTTAGTATAGAATAGCTAGTCTAATATATTTAGCATTAGCACAGGAAGCCGGCTAGATTATGGGTACCACAACGGCGCCTATTTCTGCCGTGAAGCACTAATGTGTAAACATTACTGTGTTTTGGTCTGAAGAGCACCGTAGCTAGTGAAATTACTGGGCAATTGAGACTTAAAATCTTATCAAACTTAAGAAGAATTACGGTAATCGGATCATAAATCTCCAGAGTAATCGGTGGACATACAAAAAATATCGATCTAATTGAAAACCTCCTTCTTTTTGAAGTCGGTTAAAAATTAAGTACGAATTGTGCATAGTATATATAATATGTACTATACAAATGATATTATCCACTACATATCGCCAAACAATTAACAAAATTGCATTCGTACAATATTTTCTGATAAAACTGAAAGGTAATTTATATCGGCGGTGGATTCCTTTTATTCTCTTCTGTTACAAGCATAATGGTACCCAGCGGTAATAATAATATTTATTGTTGATGTTCATATTGGATATGAATGTATCTTTTAATAAATACTCTTTTTACTATGAGTGCGATAATACTCGTCTTATTTTCTCAAAATAGTTTTAGCATAATCAAATTCAAATTCAAATATTTTTATTCAAAATAGGATGTGACATCACTTATTGAAAGTCAAAAACTATAACCCATTCCAAAACGAATTCCTTAGACCTGAGAAGAATGGGCGCAACAAACTCAGCGGACTTTTTTTTTTCATCAAAAAAATATGTTTACAAAGTAATATTGTACAATTTAACTATTTATTTAATAGACTAAGGGCGGTCGCTCCATTCCCAATCTGTGGTATAATTAAGAAAGTAATTTATGTTATAATAACCTTTAACACACAAACGCTTTTTATCAATTCTTTTGAATAATGTAATACTTTTGTTTTGAACATTTTCTGGGATCTTGTTATAAAATATATACATCGCCTCACAAAAGACTAACTCGACCCAGCCGAGTAACAGGCATTATAAGTTTATGTTTGTTCCTGATGTTAATATTATGGTTATGACAATTTCTAGCAATTCACTTATGTGCCTATGAACATACATTACATTTTCAAGAAAATATTGAGAAGCAACAGTCAAGAAGTTAATTTCTTTGAATTTCGCTCTCAATGATTCTTTAGGACCTAGGTTATAAATAGCCCTCTTCTGCAGCACAAAGATGGTATTAATATCGGCAGCGTTGCTCCATAACAATATACCATAGGACATAATACTATGGAAATAACTAAAGTGCAGTCGCTACTGATATAATTATATTATTGCACGCGTACGAAGTCATGGGTAAATGCTAGTATTTTGTATAATATAAACATCAAGTTATAGTAAATAGTTATACTTACTGATAGAATCATGTCTAAGTCCCATTCAATAAGGGATATCTTATGATACTATAAATTTTTATATATAAGAAGAGGACAGACGACCATACATGTCTACCTGATTGAATGTAATCACCGCGGTCCATACTCTTTTTTAACTAACTCCAGAGTTCTCTTCTCTTCTTCTTCTTCTTAGTCGGACACTCTTGTCAGAGTGGTCGTGGTTGCGCTGACGAGGTACATGGTGGGGTGTTCGGTGGGTCAATATCCTTTCTGAGGGTAGATCTCCTGGCGATGTGCTTCCATTTCTGACGGTTAGAGGCGTTGTGAGTACACTGTACTATGGTGGACTCAGTAGCCTTTGTTATGGCGTCTATCCAGCGGGTTGGCGATCGACCGCGTGCTCTCTTGCCTTCCACCTGGCCTTGAACTACCAGTCTCTCCATCGAGTTCTCATTTCTAGAGACGTGACCAGAGTTACCAACCTTATTAAGCGTACTAATCATCTAATATATAAAATTCTCGTGTAGGTGGTGACCAAACTCCACCGAAACGGCTGAAAAGATTTGTAGGAAGTTTTGTGCGCATATCAGGTAGGTCTGAGCATCGACCAACATCTAGTTTTTTTGAAGTGAAAACTTATTTAGCGACGTTGAGCAATTTTCTTGGATATAAAATGTTAAACTCGCGTCAGGACACGCCGTGGCCTGATCGGAAATTTTGAAGACAGTCGTTGATATTATGGTAGGAAGAATTATACTTCTAACTAATTAAACGAGTAGTTATGGCTATTTCAACTTAATGATCATACAGTCATTGGACCATTGGTTGAATTATTGTGATTGCGAAGCCGAAACACCGCGAGGTCGAGGGATGGTATCTCAGCCATAATTTTACAGTTTAATTATTTGCTTTTCAAAAAGATTTGACATCAGCGAAAACTCTCCCTAAGGCGACAGTAATTCTTGTATTTCTTTCTTACTTATTATTTTGTTTAATTTTTTTATATTGTATCTTACTTCAGCTACCATAAACCTTTTATATCAGTTGTAGAGATAGGCGATGATGATGCTGGTAATGAAGGTGGGGAAAGAATTGTTGAAATTATGGATGAAAGTTAATTTTTATGAGAGATAATTTTTTTAATGCTAAATAATTGTGTTAATTGTGAAGTGTGAATTTTTCTATGTATAAATCGTCATTCTTGTGTTCGATAGCGCAATAAATGAATAAAGTATTTAACCATATAAATGCTAATACTTTTATTCTGATAAGTAAAGCAATTCGTGTTAAATTATTCCCTTACCATTCCAAAATATTCAAAAATATTTCTTATAAGTCTTAAAAGTTACCAAGAAATATATTTGATCTCTATTGACTTCTACGTATCGATTAATTTACATAAGAATTAATATATTATTTATGAGAATTTCAATAAACAATAATCTAATAGTAATTAAGGGAAAATTATATTTATGCAAATAACTCATCTGATACTTCGATCTTTCATTTTGTTTTTGCATTATATCGTATATGTACCAACATTTTATTGATAATTACTCTGTCGTAAGCGATTTAATTACACTGCCTTGTTAATATAGCATTTTATCAGTCTTTCAACTGCATACATTTTGAATGAGCTGGCATTGTGGTAAGTTTATACGATTTGGTCGAGTATCGCATCCCATTTGCATACTATTACCGGCCGCGAGAATGTATGCTAGCTTTGTTGAAATCAAACTAGATTCCCTATTGTTTGTTTGTGAATGTCTAAACAATACGATGTTAACAAAAGATAACTGGAACAGAAAATGGTCGATCTCTCCATTGTCTTCGGCTTCCTTAGCTATATCCGGTGAAATTTGGAGGCAATATTCCTAAAATAGGCATATCTAGAAGTAACCAGTCTATCTGGGTGATTTTAGGCGACATCATTGCGTTAAATTGTCATTGAATGAATATGTTCTTAAAGTTTTGAGTAGGAATCATTATAAAACTATAATATATGAAATAAGAAATGGATTCGTTAATTTTGGCGCGTCTTATTTAATTATTATTTTGCAATTTGATATTCAGATGAGCTGACATTATTACAACAATGTATATTTAATATACATTCTACGTATTGTTCATTTGATAATATTCTTTAAATACTATGCCAGAAAATAAATAAATTCGCCGGTGTTGTACGCAAATAAACTGAGAGACAAGTTTGGAAACATATAGTAACCGTCGCGGTAGGTGTGCTTTGAAGACTTTTCATGTCATAATATTTGAACCTGAACGATACTGGTTTCGATAGAGCCGCCCATGCTCTCTTATATAACACCGACACACCATGCATTATTATTATAAAAAATTTCTTAGTTTATTAGTTAAATAATTTCTCTTACTACTAAATTAAATATACAAATTTAATTGGAACCAAAATCTGCGCGTGTCCAACGTTATTAACACACCGCGTGCTACCGCTAAGTCAACGGTCTAATGAGGCATTATTCATAAATCTTATATATTTAATTATTAACATCTACAGCACATCACATCACTCATTAACTAGGCAAAATAATACAGAATATATTTTGCCAATTGGGATTTTATGTTATACAGGAAAAAACAACAATAAACCTAATTTCATAAATAACATACTTGAGATAAAACAGATATAGCAAATAGAGAAAAATTGACAATTACTGATAATGTTTGTTCCATCTACACGACCCACTTTTCAATTGAAAGTCTTCTTAGCCCAATTAATGTCATTTTGTAAATTGAATTGACTCGTCGGTCACACAACTATACACAATTTTGATATTAAATAGTGATTTCCCCGACTATTGGGATTGAAAATACAAATTTATATGAACGACGCGGAGGCGGGTTTGAATTTCTCATCAATATCTCAGCCTGTCACAATGCCTGCTAAAAAGTACATAAAGCTTTTGGATATAAAAATAATATTTCTCCCTTATAAAATACAATCATCTTAAGTCTTAGTCAATGTAATTTATTCAAATGTAAATCCGGTTAATCATAGAAAATACAACGTTTAAATTGTGGAAAAACTTAAGCGTGATATTTTATAGGACTTTAGTTCTAACTGCCATTGTGATAGCAAAGTTTTTCCAATATCTATTGTTAAATTTATTGCTACTTTTGCAGTCGAATCCTTTTGGTAAGCGAAACTTAATAGAATTTATTGAATAAGAAGGATTTTTTACTATATCGTGTGATAAAATGATCGAAAGTGATAACGTCATTAAGAAGAATTATGAATCGACATTAATACATTTCATTAAGTCTTAGTACCAATGATAATATTATAGTATTTAAAGAGACTTAGTAGTTTAGTTCTTTTTCATAAAATTTGTTTTAAATATTTTTTTTAAATGTAAAAATCTTAATTTGTTATTACAATGTACCTAGTGGTATATATGTCGTTGATATATTGTCAATGTCGTGATTTTACAATTTCACTAGTTTTATTATAATCGGGGAACGGTGGTCAATCGACTTCATTTTCTTACTATGTAACGGCCTGGTTTTAGTGACATTGTAATATCACGGATACACTATAGTGATATTATAATAATTAGTCTAGGTATATTACAAATGAAGTTAGCAGTGTGAGATATCGAGCGTTCTGATTGGTAAATTTTTTTTTATACGCAATTTGCAAAACAGTAATAGTAAACATTGGAGCGTGTATGCAATTTTACATCTGAAATTATGGTTGAAATAGTAGTGAACTAGGGCCGATTTGGTTCTGGCCCTCCCGTCCGCTGCCGCGACATGCTACGCTCAGCTCGTGCGTTGTGATTAACAGTGATAATTTGTTTTTGGCACCTACTAGTAAACAAGGGCCGATTCGGTTAGATAACAATTAGTTGATTACACTAATTCATAACTAAAATTATGTTATTTTGTTATTAGTTTACTATTAGTTTTACATCATATGTACAAAACAGATGCCAGACCGTCGTACTACAAGGCTACGCATCGTCAACAATCCTGATCCCATCAGGAGTTCCTCAAGGATCACTTCTAGGTCCCCTTCTTTTTAATATATTTATAAACGATATTTCTTCATGCTTTCTTAATTCAAAAATATTATTATATGCTGACGATATGAAGATACTATCTCCTATCAGATCACTTGAATGTGCACAAAACCTTCAGGATGATCTCGATAGATTTGAAAATTATTGCTTAGAAAATAAATTAGATTTAAATGTTAATAAATGTTATATAACTTCATATACTAGAAAATCTACTCCCATCACATTCAATTATAGATTAAAATATTCGTTTCTAAAAAGAGTCCAATCGATTCGCGACCTAGGAATTGTATTTGATAATAAATTAATTTTTGACGACCACATTAACTCGATCATATGTAAGGCATCGAAATCCTTAGGTTTTATCTTACGTATGTCTTCAGAATTTAAATCCATTAAAGCCATAAAAATATTATACTGTGCATATGTTAGAAGTCACTTAGAATACGCCTCACAAGTGTGGAACCCCGTCTACAATATATACAATAGACGTATTGAAGCGTTACAAAAACGGTTTCTGCGTCATCTTCAATTTAAAATACTCTTTAATTGTCCTTCTGTAATTATGTATGTAACTTATATTTTTTAACCTAGCTGTAAGTTTTCCAAAAAATGTAAAATAAAATATACAATAAATGCAAGAAATAGACTCGTCTAGCCCAGATCTGCGGACCTACCATGAACTCTTATTGAGATTCAATTGACAACCTAAAATGAACTGCTTTGCTATTTCGTACCACGACGTGATTAGCGCTATCTAATTTAGGTTGACGTCAAATCAACTGATTAAATCGCAATGATGTCAATTGAATGTAAAAAATGATATCAACTGAATCGCAAATTGATTTAGTTCATTCATTCATTCGTACCACGAGGTGTTATTTCAACCTAAACTGAATAGTGATTGTCAAAGTGACCGATTCGAAAAAAGTTGCTACTTCCTTAGAGGATAGTGAATCGTATTGTTAATAACTTTTAAAAAATAGTGAAAACATAGAAAATAATTTTTTTATTGATTAAAGATGAGATGAGAATTTTGTATTCGACTTTTTTGTAAAACAAATACTGAAAATAAATACCAAAAATGAAAATACCAAAGACGAGGCAGTAAGGGCCCGGGCTATAGCCTGTTCGCAGGAACGATTTTAAAAAAAGTACTCTGAGGTCCTGTCAAATCAAACATCAATGGAGGTGCGTTCATAACTCGTTATTTTTACGAAAATACATAAGCAAACATTTAATTTGTAATTCACAGAACTATATTTATTTATATTATTATTATTTAATAAGTATAAAAAAGGGATTAATGGTTAATAATTTAACGCAATTGCGCAATTTTAAAATGAATTTTTAGTATTTTCTACGCAAAAAAACGCTAAAATCATATCATTTTAGGTTTCGAAACGCAATTTTATTTCGTTCATTCTTCATAAGCGATCCAAACGCCATTCCGTAAAAGGCACTTCATGGTACGAATTTTAATGATTCAGTTTGGGTACCTAAACTGAACTGCATCGGATTCGCATCGCTTATTAAAAGTTGATGGTAGGCCCTCTGAAGTCCTTTGGCTAAAAGATAAGATCAGTCATTGTCTCTGATTAATTACCATTTTAAATCTTTAATTATTCATCGCTTTTATCATTTAATTCAAGTAAATATATTATAAATAAAAAGTATTTTAATTCAAGTCTTTTTTTAAATTAAAAATGTTAAAAAAGCAAAAAAATTTCAAACAAATATTATCTAAAGAATGAAACAGCTCAGTGTCGAAAAATTAAAGAGAGGCTTACGGTAGAATTGTGAAGATGGTATTGCCACTAGAGTTAGTAGTTTGTGAACTTTAAAGTAAAAATTATTTTAAGTTTTCAAAATGAATTTTTGATTTAACTCTTTTGAATATAGATATACTATATGCAAAATATTCCAAGAAGATTAAATATCAAATGAGGGTATTATTTGTCTAATACTCGTAGTATGAAGTTACTAAAAACATTCGCAATCTCGATGGAAACTTCAGTAAACATGTCATATCATACATGTTTTTACTTCCAAAGAAAATAAATTTCTATTTACAAAAGCTGCGCAAAATTCACAATATTTAGACTAAACCATGTCAAGTGTTAGTAAATATTTTGACACGGCACGTGTCAGCCATCTTTATTCCACCACAAAGCCAGCTATCAAACGCTGTCACGACTGCGAATGTTAAATTCACTCTTGTGAATTGTTGTTATTATTGTTAAGATATTGTCTTAGTAAGGTGAAATCGAAGAACTCTTTGTCTAAACTCTAAAGGCTAGAATAGCGTGTATTAACTCCAGACAACTTAACTTTTTGAAGTGAAAACTTCTTTAGCGGCGTTGAGAACTTTCCTTGGGATGGATATAAAATGTTAATTAATGTGATTTGATTCCGACGCAGTTCAGTTAAGGTACCTAAACTGAATCGGTAAGATTCGTACCTAAGCGCAATTTTAAAATGTATTTGTAGTAATTTATATGCAAAGCAACCGCTAAAATCATATAATTTTAGATTTCGAAACGCAACGCATATGGTTCGAGTAAGAGAGACAGACCCATGCAACAACTGTACAGCGACATCTCTTTCTCAAACCGCGGACCACTCACAAATTTCTTTCGTTCATTCTTCCATAAGCGATTCAAACGCCATTCAGTTATGTACTTCGTGGTACGATTCTTAGCGTTTTGGTTTAGGTACCTAAACTGAACTGCATCGGAAATAAATCGCTAATTAAAAATTGATGGTAGGCCTCCAGAACATAATATTCCTACTGTTAAAATTAGTTTGGAAAAAATTGGTACTTTGAGAGATCAAATGTTGCTTTATAAAATAAAACCTAACGTTAATGTTGACTCCCCCGTACTTCTAAGTAGTGGACTAGATGGAAAACTAGGTACTCGTCGAATAACTTTATATCTCATGTGTGTAATAACTTCATCAGTAAATAGGTCATACATACATTTTTCATATTTATATTGGTGTTCTTAGAAAAATAATACTAACCGATTGATTTATATGTACAATATAACTCCATACGTAATTTTCTTGTCAGTTTGGTTTGAGTTCGCATTTTTATTTTATTTCGTTCTTATCACGTAAATATTATCGATTAAGTTGTATGATTTATTAAGTAGTGGAAACTTGATTGGTTAAGGAAGAAAATAATTTGTGTTACTTATAAGTTATTAATTTTCTCCCAAAAAAAAAACTTTTTAATGTAAAAAAATTAAAAGTAATAAAAGTTAATACTTATTAGTTCGGAAGTGTTAATTTTTCTTAATTGATTGATCTTAATTTTCCTGAAAGAATTCGGAGCAGGCGACTAGTGATATATAAAGAATTAAATTTTCAAAGAACAGAGCTATGTGAATACCATGATTAATTTTATCCATACCACAAATTCAGACGATTGAACTACTTAGTAGATGAAGAGCATTGAGCTTCGTAGGCTATTGGTTTCCATTACCATATAATTTCCGGCTGATGTACAAGATACAGTTATAATCAGCGGTATCTATAATCTAACTGAATGCTCTTTAGTTCACTAACTGATTGTCCAAACTACATTATAGTCACTAAGTGCCATTACATATTTTTTTAAGAAAATAAGGTATGAGACGAGCAGGACGTTCAGCTGATGGTAATAGATACACCCTACCCATTACTATGCAGTTCCGCTCAAGATTATTGAAAAACCCAAAAATTCTGAACGGCACCACAACTGCTCTCATCGCCTTGAGACATAAGATGTCAAGTCTCATTTGCCCAGTAATTTCACTAGCTACGGTGCCCTTCAGAACAACACACAATAAAGCTTCCACATTACTGCTTCACGGCAGAAAAAGGCGCTGTTGTGGTACCCATAATCTAGCCGGCATCCGGTGCAAAGGAGCTTTCCAAAAGTAACTCCACTCCGGTGCCGATCGGAACCTGATCGTTTTTGCATATTGCATTTGATATTGAGTCTACCTTATCGGTAATCAATAAAGCAAAGCAGTGGATCCAGTCTGCAACCGGCAATAGCTCACACACCACTCTTATAGCGGGGAACTCGGCAATTGGAAACTAACATTATTTTTACGGAAGAGGAAGACAAACGAGCGTACGGGTCACCTGATATATTAAGTGATCACCCCCGCCCAAATCCTCTTGCAACACCAGATCAATCACAGGAGCGTTGTCGGGGCTTAAAGAAAATGTCCTATCGTCCCGGAGACACCGCACGAGGTAGCTTATTCCACATCGTTGTTGTACGTGGAAGAAAATTCCTTGAAAACCATAATGTGGAGGAACGCCACACACCCAGATGGTGGAGTAATTTGGCGACAGGAATCAGGTGAAACAGCTCTTCCAAACATTTTTCGTGATAAATATGGTAGAAAACACACAATGAAGCGACGTCACTACGCAACGCCAGGTGATCTAACCATTCACAGAGCACTGGGTCCCCGATAATTCGAGCAGCTCTGCGTTGCATACGGTCTTACGGATCGCGCTGACACTGGTGTGCGCCAGACTAGAGATGACAGCAATACTCAATAAATGGCAGAACTTGCGCTTAGTAGAGCGTTAGAATATGGGCCGGCTTGAAGTATTGCCGTACTCTATTTACAATGCACATAAAACCCTATAACATAAAAATGAGTGTTCAATATTATTTACTTATTTGATCCATATTGTAGTTGAAGACCTAAAAGTCAAGAAAGACTCAAGCAAAGTGATTTTATAGAAGAGGAGGAGAAACGAACATACGGTGCATCTGATGGTTTGTGATAACACCAGAGCAGCATAATTATAATTACGCCTTCGCACGACACGCCACAAATAAGGATATTATCCGCACCATCTGGATGTGTGACGTTCATCCACAGTACGATTTTCAAGGATCTTTCTTCCACGTACTACAAAGCTGTGAAATGAGCTTCCTTGTAAGTTTGTTAAGGTAAATGAGTTTCCGGGACAATACGACATGGGTACCTTCAAAAAAAGTGCGTACCTTCCTTAAAGGCCGGCAAAGCTGCTGTGATTCCTCTGGTCTTGCAAGAGAATGTGGGTGGTGGTGATTTAACACCAGGTGACCCGTACGCTCGTTTGTCCTCGTTAACGTGGTATATGTCAGGCGATATCGAAGCGGGGATCCGTGGTGAGAGAGTCAGCGGTTCAGCCTATATTTTCCAATTTTATCATAGGAAGTTTCTTTTGCCACAAATCTTTTATCCCTTATAAGTTCGTCATATTCCATTTATATAAGGGTTGACGGGTCGTGATTGGGTCGAGGGTTCGTGGCTAGAAATGTCACAATATTTATGAAAACTATTTTGGCGAAGGAATACATAATTATATATTCCCTAGTGGTTTTAATTTTAAATTACTTATCATTTTATGTATATGTCAAGAACGTTGAGCGGAAGAAGGAGTATGAAGATATTTCGGTAATAACCTTGGCTCGGGGGTAATTGGCGTGCGGTGCGAATCAAATCAAATCAAATTAACTTTATTCATGTAGGAAATGACACTAATGAATGTCAAAAAAATATTTTTCTTATTGAATCTACCGCTACTTCGTAAAGGGTTGAGTTAATGAGAAGAAGTAACAAGAAACTAATTGCCACTCTTTTATATTAAGATTTACATTTTCATCGATTTACAATTCATTTCAATTACAATATAATATGTAAAATGATGCAACAAACATACTCAAACGTCAAATAGTCATGCGAGTGCGGTCGATATCGGGCGCCAGCTATCGAATGAGGCGGTTGTATCGCACGCGCATGCCGGGAATACCACGTTCTTATTACGTAAACGTAATTGAGAAGTGTTCCTAGTTTTACGATTGTATCGAGTATTTCTGATTAGTATACAGTGTTATCTATACTTAATCTATACTAATATTATAAAGCTGCAGTGTTTGTTTGTTTGTTTGATTGAACGCGCTAATCCTTGGTACTACTGGTCCGATTTGAATGATTCTTTAAGTGTTGGGTAGTTTATTTATCGAGGAAGGCTATAGGCTATGTATATATGTTCTTTTTCAAAATTAGGGATCCATAATAAATTTGCTATTTTGTAACACAAGGTGTAAAATCGAAAACCTATTTTTGCGTGCGCTGCAAAAACTATTGACAATAGAACAAAATGATGTACAGGCTATAATATAGGCAATATTTTATTACTTATAAAACTATCGCGTGAATTATACTTTATATGGCAAAACAACGTTTGCCGGGTCAGCTAGTTATAAGATAAAATGGACAACCACGAGAATCCTGAACATGTGACCGGACTTGAACCGTCATTTATTTAAACAGCTTCGCTCACGTTTAATATGTGTAGGTATCGACTACTTTCGGACACATTAGAAGCTCTTCATCTTCTTCTCTCGCCAGCCCGACATGCCGCGCGTTGCAATCACAAGCACGCAGTGCGAGGACGGACGCGACCGCAAACCATTACTCACACCGATTCAACGTGATTAATGCTGTTTTAATATACAAATGTGATCTCTCATGAAATATTTATTTATTTAATAGTTACCATTCGTTTAGCTTTCAGCTTTTACAATTTAAAGTAATAAAAATAGTTTAAAAAAATTAAAAAACACGCTTTAGTTGAAAAGATAATGATTGAAATTTAAAATGAACATTAACTCCTGCCTTATCGACGATAGATGAAAAAAATATATCATATATATATTAACAAAAATGTCATTTTGCAAATTCAAAAATGGAATAATTTCGAAGTCATCGGTCCTCGATAAATCTAAGAAGTTTGAACGAAATCTGGTCGTTTAAAGTGGGTCAAAATCACACCCAAATAATTTGATTACAAACAAACATACATACAGGTGAAGCTAATAAAAAGCGTGTAAAAAGGGGGATATTTCTAATAAACGTGTATATTTATATTTCATTTAGGATTCAATGACGAATCATTTAATGAATATATTATAATTAATTAAATTACTTCGTACTCATTTCAATGTCAGCTCTAGAGAACTTTAGTATGGCGGAACTAATTTCCAGAGTTTGTCTGGAATAAATGAGAAGTCTTAGTGCAGCCGGTGCATCCGTCAACTTTGCTTCCGTTGATCGATGAATTAGCGTTAAATTTCACTTTAATTGGTTCTGACTGCATTTCTTGAGAATGTTAAACACACGACCTAGCCGTCTACAACATTATTATATTTTATTACCTTATGTTTTGAGTGTTATCGTTTCAACATACTTATCATAGAGAGTTTATTGAAGTAGGCGTTACTTTGCGGAAATCCATAATCATACAAATGGCAAAAATCTGGCTTGAGACTGGACTGCTTGGTCGAATTTTTTTAACTAACGTATCATTAAATATAAAATTTGTGATACATGTTTACGTAAGCAAAAAAAAATAGTTATTAGTCATAACTACTAATACGAAAACACTTTACCAGTGGGAGGCTCCTCTGCACGGGATGCCGGCTAGATTATGGGTACCACAACGGCGCCTATTTCTGCCGTGAAGCAGTAATGTGTAAGCATTACCGTGTTTCGGTCTGAAGGGCGCCGTACCTAGTGTAATTACTGAGCAAATGAGACTTAACATCTTATGTCTCAAGGTGACGAGCACAATTGTAGTGCCGCACAGTTTGTGGGTTTTTCAAGAATCTTGAGAGGCACTGCATTGTAATGGGCAGGGCGTATCAATTACCATCAGTTGAGCGTCCTGCTCGTCTCGTTCCGTATTGGCATAAAAAAACACTGACATGGTTCACGTAGGCTCCGCGATAAAAAAACGTTTTAAAATTGTAATATAGTCAGTTCAGTTAAAGAAACTAGTTTTGTGAAGTTCTACGAAGTGTGTGACTCTTAATATACCATTTTGTAAGTTAAACGTAAGTGATTACAAGTATAAACGTTGTTTCGAATTTCAAAACAAAAGTATTATTTATGTGAAAAGATAATAAGTGACATTTTATATGAGGGTGATTCTAAAAATTAAAGTGATATTGCTCAAAACAATTAATGTCAATGAATAGCTGTCACCCGTCACTCAAGACTATTCACCGTCATATCATACAAATATTCACAAGCATTAGTATCGCATTAATAGCTACTCATAGTATAACACAGAATTCGCTTCAAGCATCCTAAGTTCGAGTCACCATGCAATATTCTTTTTTCTTTTCTGTCTTTTTTTCTTAGTATTTGTATAAGTTTTAGTTTTTACTTAATTTTGTATTATGCCGCTAGTGAAAACCAAATTTGAATGCTGTAACAGACAATTAAACTCTATCGAAGTCGTGATTTGTCACATCTGCAAGAAGAAATACCACCACGTTTGTATTAACACAACAAAAGTACTCTTCACTTACCTGAGTGAACAGTACAAGGCTACATAGTCCTGCCCAGCATGCGCCCAAAAAAGATAATACCAATACACCGGTTAGGGCATCTCCGCTACCACGTGAAACCACCTCAAAAAGCATATTAACCAACGCAACCTCCGCCGTAGGTCCTGAAGCCGTACGTAGGATTATTCGTGAAGAGTTAAACTCGGTGCTGGATTCATTCAAAATAAATATTTTGGAACGCCTAAAGTCTGAAACTTAGCAAGTTATTGATCAAGTGTCCTGCATCACAGCTTCCTTGAATTTTCTCGAGCAGAAGTACGAAGCTACTGTCACGGATCTGTCTGAAAAAACCAAGTTAATAACCCAGCTTCAAACTGATAACGTAAACCTGACAACAGTAGTGAGGGCTTTGGAAACCAGATTAGTGTCTATGGAAACACAATCTCGTGCAGCAAACATAGAAATTCACTGCATCCCTGAATTCAAAACTGAAAGTCTACCAACCACAATTAATCATCTTGCTACCGCAATAAATTTAAATCTATCCAATATGGTTGCGTGTTCAAGGATTGCTAAGACTAACAAGGAATCCTCTCGACCACGAACCGTCCTCGTGAAGTTTTCTAGCCCTAGGATTCGTGACTAATTTTTTGAAGCTGCTCTAAATTTCAATAGAAAAGTGAAGTGCAACGAAGACAAATTAAACACAAGCACGCACTAGGTATTAGCGGTGAAAAAAAACCCATTTACATTGGTGAACATCTGCCACTTGCAGTCAAAACATTGCACGCCAAAGCCCGCATAAAAGCTAGATAAATTAATTACAAATTTGTTTGGGTCAAAAACGGTAAAATATTTATGCGTAAGTGTCCTAATTCTAATTACAAGTATATTGAAAATTCCGATTGCCTGAACAATATTACTGCTTAGCTTGAATGGTTTTCCCTCAGTTATATTCAAACAAAGTCAAATCCCTTAGTTGCTACTATCAAAACGTTAGAGGTCTACACTGTACTCTGCAAAGCCTTCGACAGCGAGTTATTTGTAATAATTTTGATGTAATTGTCTTAACTGAAACATGGCTGAAAAGTAGCGTTTTTAATTCCGAAATCCTTGATGATCGATATGTGGATTACAGAAGGGATCGCGAAACTTCTGCCTTAGCGAAACATTAAAAGTCGGGTGGAGTTCTCATAGCTGTATCTAAACTGCTCCCGTCTCAACGGCAGCTTGAATGGGAAAGTAATAATGAGGATTTATGGGTCTCAGTCAGTATAGGAGGAATAAAAAAACTTAATTTATGTGGCATTTACCTTCCACCACCTGTTAGCAAGACAACAATTGAAGCATTTATTGAAAATGTCAATATGGTTCTAGATTCCCTTCCCGAATCGTATGAAGACTCCACCTTAATACTAGGCGATTTAAATGTGAAATTAATCACGTGGTTTTCTGAAGACGGTAGCACAAATATTATCAACAATGGAAATTCTGCCATTAATAGGTTATTTATTGATTTTCTCCAAGTGAGTGGTTTCACTCAATGTAATGGTGTGCTTAACTTTAAGGGCAATTCTCTCGACCTCGTATTGGGCAATGAACGTATGTTTATTGCCCAAGTAACAGTAATTTAAATTTGTTCTTTAAGTGTACTTTTCTTTTTATTTGTGTAGAAATTGTTGTAGAATATGTTTTAGATTTTTATGATATGTTATTACTATCTAGCCGACAATCAACGTCAAAAAAGTATGTTTTTTTTAAGTACTAATTTAATTTAAATTTGTTCTTATATATTTTTCTTCTTATATGTGTAGAAGTAGTTGTAAAATATTTGTTAGATTTATATAATTCTTTATTATTTTATAGTCGACAAACAATCGTCATAAAATTATGTTTTATGCATGTCTGATTGCCTGTAAGTAGAATCGCAATTATCATTTTTTTAAGTATGTTGTAATTATAGTGGAATGTATGTTGTAGTTTCTGTAGGTAATCTTAAATAAATAAAATAAACAAATAAGTAATTGTGAGCTTCCTTATAGTAGTTGTACCCGTGATTATGTCGCTAAGGTAACATTGAAATATCAAGATAGCCCTTTCAGTTATAAAATTAGACCAATTTCCTGACAGACCTGTTAGAGCGCTTTCACACTACGTCCGATCCGAATCCGATCCGTACCCGTGAAAACACGGTCCGAAAGTAGTCGTAGAACTACTTCATTTTTAGTTTACGCACTAGATCCAGCTTCCGTCATCCGATATTTTTCCGTCAACCGTTCGATATAGTTCTACGACTACACCGGACCGTATTTTCACGGCACCGTACGGATCGGATTCGGATCGGTTGTAGTGCGAAAGCGCTCTTATTCTATATAAATACGAAATACATTCAGTCACCTAGTTTTATTACAAGACAACTTTTAGCACTCAACAGACACTTTATCTACGCTTTATGCTTCTGACGTTGACTTAATATCACTCTTTATTGCGTGAAATATTCAGAAAGAATATTGTGTTGCAAATGTTCACTTATCTCCATGAGTTCTTCACAATATATCGTAATATAATGTAGCTCCTATATGGCTACGTTTAATAAGAGTTAAATTAATAGTAAATAAAATATAATACTAAACCTGAACATATTTGTACGTTTACAACTCAATCAAGACATACATTGATTTAAACTCACATCCAAATGATTTGAGTTTTCTTTAGTGTTAATTCCGCCAATAATTGTCTTTCAACAATTCGACACGTGTTTCGCCTCTACACGAGGCATCCTCAGGACGTGTTGTCTCGCCAAAGTCTGGCTCAGCTTTTGCCAATTGTTTAAAGACAAATATTGGCGGAATTAACACAAAAAAAAACTAAAATCATTTGGATAATTACGGATTTCCGCAAAGTAACGCCTCCTTCAATAAATTTTCTTAAACTCACATCTTTTTTAATAATTTTTGTCAAATTAAAGTTTTCCTTTCAAATATATTATGAAACTATTAATAAGTATTATTTTTTAAGTAGATATAATGTTTAAATGGTATCCAGTTGTAATAATATAATAAGTACGCAACTCGTAGATGGGCGCAAGAATTTAACTGAAATTCATCGAATTTCCAGCAAATTGGCTGGTGCTTCGGATAATATTAACTGTAACTGGGCCCTTATCCTTTACATAAGTAATGAATATTACGAATTTTCGTGCAAGATACAGGAGAAGCATTATGAGCAGGATTTACATAGATGTATTTGGAATAAATACATTGGAGAGAATAGCTAGAAAAATTCTTAAGATGTTAGAGAATGTTCGAGAATTTGCGATAAATACTGTTTGAATAGTTTACCAAGGTAAAATTTTTCTTATTTTTATCTCTCTGTTTATTAAAGTATTCCTTTAGTCAAAAATTGACTGATAGTCAAATCAAATCAATATCTTTTATTCACGTAGGTCACGGAAATAACACTTATGAATGTCAAAAAATTACATTTATTTTTAAATTTACCGCTAGTCACTAAACCGTTGAGCTAATGAGAAGAAGTAGCAAGAAGAAAATAAATGTAAATGAATACAAAACTAACGTATCTAAATAAAGGTATTTTGTGTGCTAATAAAATTAGGAGATAATTAATAAAATTATAAAAAAATATATTAACTATAATTTTAAGATTCTGAAGGAGATTTTCTGGTAACAGGATTATCCTACCACCACAAGTAGCGCCTGTTCACGAGCATGACGCATGGGCATCGCCTCCCTCGACCATATTTCAGGGAAGGGAACGACTCGTCCCATGTCGCCACCCCAAGCAGTAACATTTAAGCGGGAACGACGAAGCCTGTGACGAGAACTAAACCAAATAACAAAAAAAGAATCTTTATCAACGTATTATGCAATACTCACTAAATGACTAGTGATGAAAAACATAATGAATGATGCATTATTAAACCTCTTCTAAGTGCATTTAAGTGAACCCGATAATCAATATATATCATTTTGTTTCCAGTTGCATACATTTTCAATTGGCTAGTATCGCATTAAGCATGTACGATTTGGTCAGCTATTGTATTCCATCTGCATACTATTACCGGCTCTTCTGTGTGCTTACTAAATTGAATCCAGACTTGATGCTCTATTGTTTACTTGTGAATGATCTATAATACTTACATTATATATACGTCTATATACTGTCTTGCTGCTAAACAACCGACGAAAACAGGCCAGGTTTATTACTTTAGTGTGCATGACAAGCTTGTGTAAGACGATAACAATTCGCGAGTGTAAGACGTAGTGTTAGTGCATTTCTAAAAATAGAGATTAATTTCGACCTCAATGTTTAAATAAAAGATGAATATAGCACTGGTGTTGCAATGTTGGAAATTGCAAAAGAATTCAGAATAAATTATATTTTAGGCAGTTTAATTTTATTGAAATCCTGCTTAGTATATTCTAATTCATACATATTCTATAATTGGATAAGTTGATATAATACTATTTAATTGTTGAATAGAATTATTGACACATTAATATGTAGTTCACCCACCCCCCGCTAAAATGCAAGTCTTGATTCCTCCACCACCAAGCGCAATAATTCAGACTCACTAAGGGCTATATTTTATACACCATGGTTGCGCAACCAGCCGCCGCCACCAACAAGATATATACAGCTCTATAGGGAGTTACTCACCTGGTGTCCTTTTGGTTGCGCAAGCAATTTGGTGACGCGACCAGCTCAGACGCATCATGACTCTGGTCTCTGTATGGTGTCTAGTTTGTTAGCTTACGGACGCCATGGTTGCGTCACAGTGGGTTCGGTGTAATAAAGCCCTTATCGTAACTGGTACCAACGAATAAGTCTGTTAATTACTTAAATTACATTGTTTAATATATATTGACATGACGCATTGTTCGTAAAAAGACAAATTAAAATGTATATAATTCTGTAAAAAATATTACTAAATTGAATTGTTAATGAATTTTGTAACAAAAAAAAATGATATATCCGTAGATTAAGGATTGGTCTCCAACTAGATACCGCAGGCGTAGTCGCAAAGTGCGGTAACTGATAGTACGTACTTGAGCCAGTCTCGAATAATGTGTGACGTTGACGAGCCACATGACCTGACTAAAATGCTGGGTTGTGTTGTAAAACTTTGTAATTACAATACTACAAGAAATACGAAAGACATTAGGATTATGATTTATGATACAAAATACTTGCTGATGATATATGTTTCATCAGTAAATATTTTGTATTCTATTAATTTCAATGTAAAATAACACAAAACGTATGTTACAAAATTTGAAAGATGCCAATGAGTGTCAAGACGCCACGCACACAAGCATCTAATAGTTGACGTAATAAAAAAGCTATTGTTCTTAGGTGTGCGGTATCTAGTTGGAGCGCAGTGGAGTATAATCCTTAATCTAAGTATCTGTCATAAATTGATTTATCGACTCATCCAATTCAATCTATTGTAACGTCATTATATTTTCCAATCTATCTATAATAATAAAAACATTTCCAACATAACACAATACAGTTACTGAAGCTGACTCGTGTATAAAGGGAAAGTTAATATTATGTTTACACAAAAATCTAATATGAAGCTTTGTTTGTAAGGAGCGTCCTTTGTGCCGCCTGAATATTAATAAACTTTACACGTACCTAATACTGGAAAACAAACATTATTATGATAACTTCTAGTTTTTCTTATGAACACTGATTTAGCCTTAATGAAGCGTGAATTGGAAGGATATCTCTGAAGTAACTATTTAAGAATAAATGTTAACCCTTAACTGGTAAAGTGCGGGCCGCGCGGCCCCCACGCATGACGTTTTCTTGGTCTTCTATTAAACTAAGCATCATGAGCAGCCGCCCTTTTATGTATTCTCATTACATCGCTAATGGCGGCGAATGCCAAACTTTCGGCGCTGTTTTACTTACTGCGTGGCCCCCACGAAACTTTAATAACGTATTTTTTTTGTGTAGAAATTTTTATATTTTCGTTATTTTTTATAGTTATTAATTCAAAATGCCGCGGCCTTTAAGTAATAAAATAATAGAATAACTGTTACACGAAGATTCTGATTGCGAATCAGTGATCTAGTCTTGTCTGGACTGAATTAAGTTTTTAAATGTTTAGTTAAATTTTCATATTAGTATTTTTGAGCCTTAAGATTAGAAGTGATTTAATTCATGTTGATTTTTGATTATAGATTATAAAACGTTATTTGTTTCTTAGGTTACGTCTTATAGATTAAGTAAAATAATGCTATTTTTGATTTTAACTTTTTAAACTATAATTTTCATTGATATTTGTAACGTAAAAAAAAAAATATTTCTTCTAGTATTGAAGTAAGAAGATGTTTTTTAAAAAACCTATTTGATTACATAAAACAAGCCTTCTATTTATGATTCCTGACGATTTATTGAAGAACATTGTTAAAACTTACTTTCTAGAAGCAAAAATACTATGAGGGCCGCATGAACCCCACGATACCATTTACGTATGTCAAATTTACGAAACCAGTTAAGGGTTAAGGCTTAAAACAGTGTATGACAATTCATCATGTTGGACAAATTCTGTAACAAATACCAGCGTTAGTTTATGGTCTGAGCCACAGCTATTGATAATAAGTAATATGCTACTCTTTTTATGGATTCAAAGGAAAAAGCTTCGTGAAGATTGAAGAAGATGCTTTAAGTTGCAAGAAGTTGAAAGTATTTAGTATAGACAACTATTAAAACCAAGAAAGCTTTGAACAGTTTTTTAAAAATATATTGATTTTTTAATTTATGTAAATAGATAATCAATTTATAGAAGGAACCTGATTGCAATAATTGCCTGATCGGTAAAAATAGGAGTTTTAAAAGTCAAAAATAAGTTAGTATATATGTAGACACAACAACAATAACTATATTCTTATTCACATATATTCTATTTTATTTGTTTTTATATTTTTTTTTATTCATAATTCAGTAAAATCGACAGCTGATAATGAAGCACTAATTTACATAAGACTAACACGATAAACCATAACATAGGTACGTGCGAGTCAAGTAAACAATCTACATTATATACCTTAGCTTTAACTATCAGTGACGGTCGCTTAACATCCTCAGATAGAACTTTTATTGGTTTTTAAGCATTAAGATAAAGTTATTATATTAACCTTTCCTTTTTGTATTGTTAAGTCAAACACTTAAATACAAATTGCTATCTCATAACCGGAGATCACGTCGTAAGGGAAATTGAAATCTATCCAATTTAGGGATTCCAATAAATGTTTTAAAATATTTGATATAAGCCGTTGTGAGTTTGGTTTATGACAAATTCGTGGTATTTAACAGTTGCATACAAAGTCTTGAGGTTAGTAAAATGACTGCAAACTACTTTTCATGACCTGAATATCAAGCATGATGAATGATTATGAACAACAACTTTTTGAATGAAGCAAAGAGTTTTAATCTTGAAAATATATTTCTAATTTAACTTATGATATACATATCCTGTTATATATTTAGCACATAAGACTAAAGAACCATACTTTATTTAGTAAATAATATAAAAGCTTAAACTAAATCTATAAATGAAGATCATTAAGTTATAAAATCAATTTTTTTGATCATACTTTGTATCAAAATATTTTTCGTAAAACAAACGATTGACATGAGAAAGTGTTAGTTAAGGCCGCGAGATAATGTTTGAAAGAGTTTGTTTTGATCCAGACTGAATCGTAAAAATGATAATGATGAATTGTCCAAGTAATGAGAAAATTTAACGTCACGAAGGTTAAGCGGCATTTTTTAATGTTACTGCTACTTCTCGGTAACCATAAATCATTTCGAATTCCTTTTTCAGTGATGGCTTTCTTGGTTTTTCAGTATGCTTAAAGAAGACCCATTTTAAATATGTTAAAATATAAGATGAAGTTTCAATTCCAGTGCGTGTTTGTCATATATCTAACTGATTTTATAGTATAAAGATTATCATCCTTAAAGTAGAAAAATAGAAGAAGAAATTTAAGGTATTACTTTTTCTGGTTGAAAGGGATTGTATAAATGCGTGCGAAAGAAAACATATGATATTAAGAATGAAAGTTATGGCGATACAATAGACAGACATACCTGATGTTCCAAGGAAAAGATAGTATGCCGTGGGCCCACGCTAATCCTCTTCCTTTCTCCTCCTCATCCGTTCTTGAGGTGCTAAAGTGTGTGTTCATTTAGTGAATGAATGCGTTACACAGAGTACTTTGATGCGATGCGAATATGTCGGTGACCACTGATGAATGAATATGTGTAGGTACGACTGTGCTGGTGCCCAGTGATAATTGATTAAGGTTAACCGGTGCGAGAGTCACAATTATTGGCATTAGATCAGTCAATCAGATACTAATGCGTCTGTTGTCTATAGGTTTCTTTCTATTAACAAAAAACAAAATGTATATAAAGCCATAACAAAAAATTATAACAAAGAGAATGGACAATTGCGACGCAAACAGGGATGATCATAATTCCAAAGAGACAATAAAGTCAAAGATCATAATACTACGTAAATCGTAGCTAACTCGATGTGTCTTATCATTTTAACAAAGTTTTATTTTACTATTATAAAAAAGTAATAAGCTTTTTTTTCATTATTCGTCAAAAATTGAAAGTTACAGTTGTCGGTTGTCAGATTACGCTTGTGCTAATGAATCCATACGATATACTTAGAAGTTTGATTTTGTCTCATCTTCAATGGGCTGTAGACTTGAGTATCACGTTTAATTTCAACTCGAAATGTGTGTTCCTGAAATAAAAGGTCATGAAAGACAGACAGACAGATGGACTGATAGATGGTGGGTTAGTCCCAGGGACGGCCGGGAAACAAAGCGATCCTGTAAAGGTCCCGTATTTTGCTTTTGAGGTACCGTCAAATCATGTCAATAATACTCTTTCAATACTAATTACAAATCCACCGATGATACCAAGACTTACAACAAAAAAAAACATAAAAAAATCGTTTTTTTTATGATAATAAGGGACGAGACGAGCAGGACGTCCAGCTGATGGTGCAACAATGCAAAAATTCTGAGCGGCACCACAATTGCGCTCGTCACCATGAGACATAAGATGTTAAGTCTCATTTGCCCAGTAATTTCACTAGCTACGGCGCCCTTCAGGCTGAAACACAGTAATGTTCACACATTACTGTTTCACAGCAGAAATAGGCGCCACAGGTAAGATGCACGGAGCCTATTAATGATTGGGGGGGAAACGGGGGGATGATTAATGTAGTTAATAAATTAAATTTCACTACAGTAACATTAAATTAACAGTAAGAGTAAATTCTCAGTCGGAAGAAATAACGTAATATTTATCCTAATAATTGAATTCAATATCAACCTAGAGTTATTTTGTGGAAATCCTTGTGGAATAGACTTAGAAGACACTACCATACAGACCAACAAAGCACACAAGAGAGAAGATCACCTGTAACGGAGATACAGCAAGATAAATAACTCTTTATATGGTACCACACTTTGGAAATGGAACGACCGCCCCTGAACTACTTAATGCACAATAAAAAAATCCGCTGAGTTTCTTGAATCCTTTCTTATCCTGTCTGGCGTATACTTTTTTAGAATTTGTTTGACGTACAATATATAACTTAAAAATCCTATTTTGAATAAAGAATAATAATTTAGGTATACACGAATTGAACATTAATATATTTACGATACTAGCTGATACCCGCGACTTCGTCCGCTTTGATAAAAGGTTTTAAAATTATTAAGCAAGTTAGGAATTGAACATTATTTCATGTCCTTTTCCAGTTTTGGTTCCCGTTATCGAATCCTATTTCGAGGAAGATTGCTATTGAAAATTAAACCTACTATTTGTATAGCTATAACTCAATCGAGTAAATTTCAATTTTTCACAAACTCGCGGGAACCATGAATTTTTCCGGGATAAAAAGCCTTCGTCCTTTCCCAAGTCTAGTCTATCGCTGTACAATATTTCATCAAAATCGGTTCAGTAGCTCCGGCGTAAAAGCGTAACAAACAAACTTACATAGCGATTATTTTATCAAAAATCACACTCACTACAAAAATTTTATATTTTAAAGTAATATTGTTTTGGGAAGAATTTTTAACAACTCGGAACTAATTAAAAGTTTCCATTGTTGAGGAAAACTTTTATAAGAGAGAACATGTTGTATTAAGGTACTCACGGTAATTATATTCGTGGCTTTGGTAATCTTGATTCCGCCGGTAATTATTATAAGTAGGTTATACCAAGTTTCCGCCCGGAGCTTTGCTTTTGTACTCTGCCCCATCGACAAGATTGACATATTTTTAACACTTTGCTGATAATTTTCTTAAAATCATAAAAACAGTTTATATTTGCATTAAAAAGATTGTTTGGTGGACTGTCAGTATCTAATAAAATGATAACAGTAACTTAGGAAATTTATATTCAAGCAAATTTCGCCCTACTTGTTTATCATGACTGTAGCAAAATGACATTAAAGTGAGTCATTATTCAATTTTGTCGATAGTACATTTCATAATACATTACACACGGGTGGAACAACTTCAGCGTAATCATAAAAAAATATATCTTAAAATTGATATAAATAACTGAAATTTCGAAATTTTCAAACAAATCTATATATATAAAACAAAGTCGTGTTAGTTACACCATTTATAACTCAAGAACGGCTAGACCAATTTTTCTTTTGTTTGTTTTTTTTGGATTTCTCTTAGTCCGGAATATTAAAATATCGAAAAAATCACTAAAAAATATTATTATAAAAAAGAATTATTTTCTGATACATTTTGTGTGGATTGACATTTTCATGACATCTCGAGAATAGAAAGAATTCAATGAAGTTTTTTGTTAGTTTCACGCTACATGAGTAATAAAATACAATTGACAGTGCACGTCATGTTAGTCAAGTTGACTGGTTGGTGTGTTTGTTTCGAGTGTGCGAGTGACTATTATTGTGCCGATGTTATCATTAACAATGTCACGACTAAGATGATCAAATTATTCCTGACAAAGACGTAATACAACTAGGATTCGAAACATTGCGAATGAAAGGACTGAAGAAAAGAACCGCGTTAGTATGGATAGACGTGGTGCTATGAATCACAAGAGCAAAGCGTAGCAGCACGGAAAACGGATCGGCTGGCAATACGAAATCGTCCAGTAAAACCTCAGAGATCAACAACTTATAGATAATTTTCGACGCACAAGAAGAAATTTATGAAGTACATATTTGAATCAAGCAGCGTATCGATACGATTGCAGTACTTATACTGTACTGTAGTACTGCTTGCATACTAGCTTTCGCATTGGGCCGATGGACGTTGTTTGCGAGTATTCTGCGGAGAAACGCAAGAATTGTGCTGCCATGTTCTAGAAAACACTCAAAAATACAATGTTTGTTTCCAAATGACCTCATTTGGGGCAGACGTCTAAGAACGAGGATTTAATCCGACATTCAAGGTATTTATTTATTTACATACTTACACACAATACAGTAGAAGAATAACATACGTACTATACTTATTCCTATGTATTGTGTATGCCAATTCTAAAAAAGTGTTTATAAATCAGTAATACGGGTTTTGCTTTTGATATTGTGGATATAAGGACAGATTCACCATCGTATTGGATCACTGCAACCTCTCGAAGATGCACAGCTTAAATTTTTACAATTATACTTCATGGGCAACATGGAGAAATAACTTGATCGATGTCAAGAGATCAATGCAGCAATGATAATAGCAATTCTTCAGATCTGCAGCAACTACTTAATGAACATTTTGCATGTCGAGTTAGCCCGCAAATCTTTAATTTCCGATCTGTCTCGCATTCGCCCTGACCATTCAAATCTTAAGGCCAATCCTTGAAAGTTTGTGGTATGAATCAAGACAATCCATTTCCGAAGTTCAATATATATATATATATATATTTAAGAGATTTCCACGTATATAGTCACTCATCACGATATCTCTGGAACCACTAGAGCTAAAGGATTTTCCAAAATTCCATCCGCAAGAGTTTTTTTTACTATGAACAGAACAACGTCTGGTCAGCTAGTTTATTATATATTTCAAAAACAAATTTAATCAATCATCGCGGGTGCTATTCACCTACGAGTTCTGAACGGCTTTGACGCGGCGCGGGGCAAGTAGGTGTCAGTGACTACACTAGCGCACGGCTAATAGTTTACTTACAGGCTGTTCCTAAATGATATTATGGAAAATTTATTTATTTAGGTAAACCATGTATTTTTTCAATTTATTTTTATGATATCGGCTAAATAGCTCTACTAGCGTTTATTTAAAGCTTCACGCTGTATACATAATAATATACGCAACTATGTCATTTTCACCCACTAGAGTCCGATTTGCTTAAAAAACTGCACACATGCGCATTTTCATTTCTTTGGCATTTTAGCCAAACCAGACTCACTAGAGAGTTTCTAACTGGACCTTATGTCTATTTATGTTTGGTCAAACTATATCATGACTGTCTTTGCAAGTGACATCCTACAGTATAATTATTCTTACTGCTATTTCCTACAGCCATAACCTGTTGAAGGCACCGCTGTTTAAATTGTATATCGTTTACTTGCATATGGCATCCTATACTATAAATGTACATATTATATGAAAAAAGGACATAAGGAGCTTTTCATATAAGGGGCCATTCATAGATGATCGATAATGATATTATTATATTTATTGTTTAAATATCTCAGGCTTTACGTAGACTTATGAGAACAAAATTAATGCCATATTAGAAGTCGTCATTCCATAAAATATATGACTCACGTAAATAATAACGTAACACTTAAAATTTTTATTTGATTTTAAACAACAAAACAACAGGTAATATGTTGTTTGAAAGTAATAGTTTATAATATTGTGAATTTCCTGCATATTAACGAGTTATTATAGAACAAATTAGTTAACAACTTACGTACACGGTAGCAAGTTTAAGCAATTGCTTTGAAGTAAGAAGCTTATGAGGATTATAGTTGCCGATTGAGTTGACTTATTGTGTGTTTAAACATTGGCTTTATACTATGTGATAGTTCTTCTATCTTCTCAAACATTTGCCGATATTTAATAATGTGTATAAATTCATTGAAACTAGGTCATTGATTCGATGCAATGGAATGTTCATTAAAATGACATTTTTATTGGAAAATGTTCAATAGCATCCTTAATAATGAACGTTGACTAGAGCAAGGTCTACTTCTCTCTAATATAGAATGACAGATAACTTAAATAAATATTTGAGCAATTAACAAAAAAATGGTGGGCTACAGTCTGACAACTTCGTGTTGAAAATCAAAAATACTTTATTTCGTAGGTAAATTCCATTACACTTGAAATATGACGTCATTTTTTCAAACTGCTCGTTCGGAAGGCAGATTTCCTTAGAGAAGAACGAGCAAAAAATTCTAAGGTTGCTCTTTTCAAAACAGATTAGGTGTTACAAGTTCTTATTTTTAATGCAATTTACAAATCATTTCAATTACAATATATGCAAAGTCACGCAACAAAATACACAAACGTCACTTGACATTTTTAGTTCCCCGTCGTCGCCGTCTGTCCACAACCCCGTGGGACGGTCGCGCACGAAGTTGTCGGAATATATAATAAGTTATACCTGCATAACTATTGCAGGCTAGTTTACTGATTATTTATCCTCATGTGGGGCAATGCGGCTGACATAAACAATATTTTTGTGTTACAAAAAAGGGCAATCCGCTTAATTTTTCAGTTGGGTTCCAAAGACTCTCTTAGACAGATATTTAAAGAAATTAATGTACTCACAGTAGCCTCACAATATATCTATTCAAATATTATGTTCGTATATAAAAATATTAAAAAATTTGAAAAGAAAAGTGATGTACATAATGTAAATATAAGAAGTAAGCAAAAAATAGGTAATCCCTGTTTTAGATTAACAAAAGTGAACAACTCGTTTATGGGGAACTGCATACGATTTTTTAATAAAATTCCTGATGACGTAACTTGCTTGACGCTAAATAGATTTAAATCTCATGTTAAAAGTAAACTAATTGAGAAAGCTTATTATAAGGTAGTTGATTATATTGATGACAAGAATGCTTGGTCCTAAAAATATCATACCTATATTGGTCTCAAGTGCCCTTTAATAGTTTTTAATAATATATATGTTTGACATTAATGAGTGTAGTCTGTATGGATATTGTGTAAATTTTAATTTAATTTGTAATGAATGACATTCCTATATTTTATATACATATTATTTGTATTCTTTAATGATGACGTATAAATTATTACTGTAATTATTTGACGTGAAAAAGTGTATTTTGAAATACCTACTTTCAATAAACTGTTTTGATATGATTTGATTTGACACACATCGAGACCCAAAATAGGAATAGCAGTAACACTTTAATGCCACTTTTACATAGCTATTTACTACACTTAAAAAAAAATGACAGACAATATAATATTCTCATGACCGGTCTATTACCTTAATATTTTAAAAATATTACATAGATACACGTGAAGCTAATATACATAGAATAAAAGTGAGAAAGAAGGCCTCTGACAAATGAAACTTGGAATAAGTATTGATCATGCTAATTTAAATGAATATTTAAAAATTTGTTGTAAAGATAGTTATATTTAAGACGTTAGTATCCATCCCTTTTCTGTGGTTATATTCTTTTGTACGTAAAATATAATTATAAAGATAAATGGTGACCCTGCCTACTGAGCTAGAGGTCCTGGGTTCGAATCCCGATAGGTGCAAACATTTATATGATGAATATGAATGTTTGTTTCCGAATCATGGATGTTTATAAGTATTACGTATGTTTAAGAATGTATATTGTATTAAATATATCGTTGTTTGTGCCCATAGTACAGGAAATGCTTAGTTTGGGGCAAGATAATTTGTGTAAAAGTGTATCTATATTATTATTACTATTATGTAAGTAATTTATGTTCTCAAAAATCGGTATGTTTTCTAAAAAATACCGATTTTCTCACATTTATAGAAAGCTATGATTTACTTTCAAAGTAATAACTTCAAAAATAAGCCGATGCAATTTATTACTAGACGTGTGCTGTAAAAAGTAAAGATTAAACAAAATTAATGTACTAGATGTCTAAACTTAAGAATTCAATAACCTTGCAACGAAAAAATTCTATTTGAAATATAAATACTAAAATAATGGTTATAAAAAAAATTTAAACTGACATTGAATATCAATAAGTTTAAATTTATTCCACATTAGGTAAAATATTATGACCGTAAATAAAATCAAAATTAAATATTTATATAAAATATTGAAATGAAAACTTCTTTTAGCGCGGTAATCATATTTTTAGATGAGATAAAAATCAAATCAAAATAAAATCTCTGGACTCGCGACACCGTTACGAGACGCAGCTATAGTGTGTGCATATATTATGCATGTACAGACCGCAGATGCGTCTTAATAAATGATATGAAGATATATTACTACTATGTATTATTTTTTAATTATTATTCGAATCAAAAAAAAATATTTCTTATTTTAGCTACCATGTCCTACCTATAGCTTCTATTTTAGACTGTATTAATTTTAATGATGATTATGTATGTATAATCTTCGAGTTGTCGAAATTTTTAACGATTATTCATAAAAGAATATTAAATGCATTTTAATGTTTGTAACAATGAATTAAATACAATTCATAAATAAAATTCAATTCATAACCCAATAACCGTAGTACCCATCTAAAAAATGTCTAACGCGCCAAAATAAGTTTTCACTTCTGTCGGCACTCCCATAGTGCAACCCGTAATATTTTTTGTGTTAAGCCATATCTATAAAACTTTTATTTATAAAAATTTTGTTGCTTCAAAAACAAAATGTTAACCACACAATTTTATGTGGTCATAAGATGAAATATAATATTATCTAATGGTAATAATATAACATGTTGATAAAGATCAAAATCAGATATCGATATACTGTGGTTTCAATGTTAGCAATTGGGCGAGCTTTGGGTTAGCTTTATGCTATTAATCTGACCTATAACTAGCAGTATTACGTCCTAACTATATTGAGTACGATGTAGATTTACTCAGCATGTGTGCAATTTCGGCATATATATTAGTATTGGCTAGACATTTACATTACTAAGCGATATTACGATTAAGATATTATAATAATTTCAAGAGAAATATCTATTTTGTGTTTTCATTTGTTATAATATAGTCAACATGTTCTTTTTTCAGATTAGATACATTTTATTGAAATTTAATTTGAAAACAAAGTTTATGAACGATTCGTGACTCGTACGTTCGAGCGCTCTTTGAGCTTCGAGAGCTCACTGAGCCAACCTTTCGAGTGACGTATCGTTGATAAATCTTGTATGTCTTGTTCAACTATTAATTAGGGACATTGAAGATAGTGAAAAGAAATAACTGGTTATGTACATATATAAATATAAAACCCTATTGATTTCTCAGTTACTATTATTTGCATAGTTGGGTCCAATTATTATGCAATAAATGGACCAAATAAAAGATTAAATAAATAGAAAAAAGTGTTTTATATCAAAGGTTAAATATGTATTCACTTTAAGGTATAATTCTGTAGCTGGACATTTAATTAAGGAAATTAAAGTAAAATGAAAAATAGAGTTAAACAAAACTAGTAATCTGTATTTTAATTTCTTTAACAACTCCATTTTATTACGTGTAAAATCAGTACCCAGCAGCAAAACCTTTGTTAGTAATTACCGCTTGACACCGATGTGGCATAGACATTTTCAGTTTCTGACATGTTTCGACAGGAATGTTTGCCCATGCACACATAAAAATACATTTAGTTTATCTAAAGTTGTGGTACTATAACGCCTTTAGCACACCTACGCATTCGTGTGCGGCAGCGAAACAAAAAAAAACTGTAAGTTGAATGGCAACGTTTCACACATGTTGTGTCTCGCTCTTTTGTATTGCTAGATGAAATAGTTGCGTCCTTCTCGCTATTGTTTCGCAAGTCAGTGTAACGACCATTTCGCAATTACTGCGAATTTCGTTTCGCAAAGCGTAACCACGTGTTCTGCCGGCAAGGACAGAATTTTGCACAATGGACGCCGAAAATATTGAAATAATTGTGAATTGCATTCGAAATTATCCTGAATTATATGTAGTTGGACACGCTTATTACAAAAATACGTACAAGAAAGAGGTGGCATGGAGGAAAATGCAAGAAAAGACGGGGATAGATGGTAAGAAATTTATTAACAAAATTTTCAGTTTTCAGTACCTATTTCTTTCAAAGTAGTTTACAATTTGTGATCTGACACTAAACACTGCTAAGTCCGCCCTGTGTCAATTCGAATGCATTGGTAGGAATGCTCCTATAGCATCCGAAAATTGTTTGTTGTCGAATGTATATGCACCTTTGTGAAACTGCAATAAGTTATGCAAGCACAAAGCAGCCTTAACAATTTTAATAGTGTTGTTTAAATCTGTTTCCAAGGGCCTTAACAATATTCTAAATTTTTTGTTCCAATATGCCAAACGCATATTCTACTACAACGCGTGCCCTGCTTAATGATCTATTAAATGTTTTTTTATCGTTGTCATTCATAGCTGCTTCTCTTGTGAAAGGTCTCATCAAAAATGTCTCCAGTTTAAATCCACCATCTGCTATGAATACATGTGGAGTAGGCTGTTGAAAACATGGCAAAGGCTTAGGAGCTGGCAAAGTCAGACGTCCATTTTTTTAAAGCTGATAAAGTGAGGAATTCTCAAATATTGTGCTATCGGAATCCTTTCCATATGATCCAATATCTACGTATATAAATTTGTAATGTGGATCAACTATAGCCAATAACACCGTAGAAAATCGTTTTTTATAGCAATAGAATAGTGAGCCGCTGTTAGGTGGAAATTTAATAAAAACATGTTTGCCATCAATGCTACCAAGGCAGTTAGGAAAACCCCATATTGTTTCATACGCATCTGCTATTTCCAACCATGATTCAGTAGAAGGAACTGGCATGTACTTTGGTTGTAGTAGTCCTCCAAATTTGTTCACATACTTGTGTTACTATTTTTGAAACAGTACTTCCACCCAATCGATAAGAAAAAGATATTGTTGTATACGTGTCACCAGTTGCTAAACACCTGAAATTATTGTTACAGTTAAAACTCTGAAGGCCAAATGGAGAAATCTAAGGGACACTTATAAAAAATATAAACAGAGCCAGCAAACAAGTAGTGGACAAGCTGCGAAAAAACTCGCTAATTGGCATTGGGCTGAGCAAATGTCATTCATAGATACTTATGTAACTTTAAGGCAAACTGAAAGTACATTGGAACCCAGTACTGTATCGACAGAGAATGACATTGAAGTCGAACGATAAAAGAAACGAATCGATTGTTGAAGAAATCGAGACAACCGAGGCTAATCCGAAACGCGAATAAATACCCCGAAGACGACGACGTGTTAGCAACAACGATCTTGCTGAAAAGATTATAAATTATTTGAAGACTAGAAAAATGAACAATCCTTGTTCAGACAATCTTGTCAAAGTAGCGTGTGATAGAATAGACATGGAGTTTTTAGGTTATGCCAATACTGTCAAAACATTTTCTTTACATTAACAAGCTATTGTTAAATTACAAACAACAAACATAATAACTGAGGCTCAACTGCAAGAATTGAATAATATCCGGTCAAATTCTGATTCCAATGCTCCATCCTCCACTAGCAACAATCTTTACTATATTGATCAAGACTCGAACATTTCAAACCCAATTCAATATGTGGAACAGCCATCATATTATACAGATATAACACAAATACACTCACCTAATACACAAACACTCGCACCCACTACACAAATGCATTCGATCCCCTCAATTGATAATACAGACTCCCGAAAGATTACAACGGTTGTACACATACCTACTACACAAACAAATTCAAACTCAAGCACTTAACATATCCCAACATCGATAATCGATAATTCGATACAAACAATATGTCAGTGATTGGAATGAAAATTCAAGGCAATAAAAAATACCTTAAACATAGTGCCAGTCTTTCTTTTGTTAAGATAGCCTCCCTATAGTTTGTATTTTTCTTTTTAATATGAGGTTCAAGAAGATTGTGTAAAATTTCAAAAGTTTCTGAAATAAGTATAAAAGCTATCTTCATGTGATTGAAGTTCTAAGCATAGTTTATTTTCTCCAAGTTTTCTTCGTTTCTGGTTTATTTCATGCACCCACATTCTACGTTTTCTCTTTAATACCAAGGCCAGTAACAATAATTCTTCCTTTTCAGAATCCGAAAGCGATGATTCGGATGACATCTTGAAATGACGTCTGCACCTACAGCTTACGAAAGCTACACTGACATTTCTTTGCGAAAAAACTGCAGTGTACTAACGTTCAGCAGATGTTTCGCTACCGCAATAGTTTCGCAAAGATCGCTGCCGCACACGAATGCGTAGGTGTGCTAAGGGCGTAAGTGGCAACTTTTTTCTTGATTTCGTGCCAAAGGTGCTCGATTAGGTTGAGATCCGGGCTATTTGCAGGCCAATCTAGCACTGATACCGACTGACTGATAAGAAACGAATTGACTGAACGGGCGGTATGTTTCGGGTCGTTATCATGCTGAAACGTCCATATAATAGGGAGATGTTTCTCAGCGTAGGGAAGCATAGTTTCCTCTAATATTCTTTCTATTATTATTCTAATATTGCCTTGTATTGTTGTTGGTCTAAATTACCCTGAACTTTCCTCACAGGTCCCACTCCACGTTCAGAAAATGTTTCCACCGCAATGTTTCACCTGCTTTTTTGTGAATCTTGGATTCATTTCCGCTTTTACAGAACGCCGTACGAATTGCCTTCCATCTGAAGAAATCTAATTAAACTTGGTCTCGTCAGAGAATAATACATGTTCCCATTGGGCGTAGGCCCAATGTCCATATTCTGTCTTCTTCTACAAGACGTCATCTAACGGTCCTCGTTGATACATCAGCTCTTTTGTCCGCCCCAAACACACGAAGTGTTTAATTAAACAGCTAACCTGGTTATCATTATATCTTCTAGCGGAGTTGTTTTTCTCGATCTTTTTTTTCTGGGCACATCTAAAGCTGTGTTGTTGCGCCTGAAATGTTGTACTACATTGCATACCATAGTTTTTGATCAATTTAACTATTTAGCTATCCTTCGGTATGACCAACCACGCTCGACAAACTTCATGATGATTTTTCGTAGTGTTGCATCGCAACTTTAATTTTGCCCATTTTTCTTCAAAATAGTTCTAAAAACTTTAAATTAATAATCTTGATTGCCGCCAAAACTACCACGAAATAATAGGAGAAGAAATAAAAAAAATATTGAGACTCAGATTTTGAAAATAGAGCGCAATATCTCAGTGTCCCTAATTAAATGACCAGCGAGCATTTTTTGAACAAATAGCACTGTGATAATCTATCAGCTATACTGTACAGAGGCATATGCTTAGGAAGTTGTTATTGTTTGTACAATCGGGCACATAAATGAATAATTAAATTAATTAATTAATTGACTAATGAAAATAAAAAATAAATTCACATTCACAATTTGGTTTAACCAGAGAGTGTCCCTAATTAGTTGACCACAACTGTATATATCATATTCCATCAACTTATAAAATACAATTATTAGACTATGCCTAGTTTATGACCACATAATTGCATGTGAAAATGTATTAATTAATGTTAAAATACGTCATATAATTGTTTCGAGATCACAATCTTATTATTTCTTATTAATAATATTGTTGTTAGTAATGCATAAGAGTTCACTTCATTTCTAGAATCTCTTCAAACGATTCTTATTTATCGAGTACCGGTACAGAAGCCAATGTAAGGATTAACAGATTAAAAATGACTGCGTACTGAGCACGATGTACGATTGCGCAGCTAACAAGCTAACAGCTGGCTTAACAGCGATTTTGGCAACATGCTTGGCTATTTGTCGAATTGGATAAATCTTTCGCCTTTTTTCACATAACTTACATGCTACTGAAACTAAAATCTATTATTAAAGCTTAGCGTGTGTGTGTGTGTATCTATAAATATCTTATATCTTTAAACGATCAATTCTTGTATAAAAATATATAATCTATATATATATGATCTGAATCTCGGAGAATAAAAAATGTAAAAATGTCTCTGAATTAAAAAAAAATGTAGTTTTGTCCGTGTTTTAATGAGAAACACATACAATAACATTAGAATACAAAGGTAAATTTTGCCAATATGTACAAGACTGTAATAGCTCAGATGGGACATTGGGTGATCCGGAAAGCAGAAGACCCCGGTTTGAATCCAGATGCCCTATTAGTTTTTTTTTTGTTCATGTTTTGTATATTCTTATAAATCCGAGCAAGGCTCGGTCGTACGGATATTAAATAGTAATACTTACATCTCCTTGTCATATCAAAAAAAGTTGATGATCTGATACATCTCTGAATGCTTACGTGGTAATGATAGTGGTAAGAAAACTATTTTTATGTTTGTTTATTTGTATATTTATGGTTACCTGGGGCACGACAGGACCAATTTAACTTGCATAGAGCTTATGTTTATAATGAGATAATTATTTTAATAAAATTAATAATGATTCTACGAAAGAGAAACAAAAAATAAATGAAATATCTACAAGTAATATCCTATATTAAGATTGCCACCAAAAAACAAAATCCGTAAAGGGCGAAGTCGGTATTTATAAATAATTACTAAGCCTACAATGTCTACACATATTAGAGGAGTATGAAATCACATTTTCCCACTACATGCAGCGGGTTGAGGATTCTATCCGCTGGAATAATTCAATTCAAATGTTCAAAGTTTTTCACGTCCGGATGTTTTTGGCAGCTGTCTGTTGTGGTTTTTCGAATGCTTAATTCCAATAGTGCAAACCAACGCGAACTTGTAACATGTACTTGCCATAAACTTATTTGTGAATTTCTTAAATATATCAGACGATGGTTTAATGATGTTGCAGGAGGTAACGTTATCATTATAATAAATCATGAAGTGAACCCAAGTAATAATTAAAAAATGTTTTCGTTAATTGTATCTATCTGTCTATAAAACAATTACTTGCTTATCAAATTATTTTGTTTTTAGCAGGTATTCTCATTTATATAGCGCCATTTACATAGTTGTAACTTCCTCGAAAACCATCGGTTTCGAGTATTATGCATACTCGAAACCGATGGTTTTCTATGATGCCATTTTAGCCACAGCAGGGGAGTTGCTGATCACTCCTTTTGTATGCCAAAGACACAAATGACATCCCGGTTGAACCTACGATAGCTTTGGCCCTGTATGCAGATGACTGTCTACATTTTATTAGTTTTTGTTATTTATAGTATACTAGCGACCCGCTCCGGCTTCGCACGGGTATAAAATATATACGCCGCAAGCGCTACGACCCGCATTTTTTAATCTGTAATATGTTCTAAATATTCATTCAGATCTTATACTGTAAAAAGCCATATAGATCTATATTAAATCAACAATCTATTTAAGGTATTTAATTAGATAAGGATTAATGCTGTAGTGGCTAAAATCGCTTCGAAAATTAGCCAGTATTTAGCAATTATAAAAAGTAAATGAAAAAAATGTTATTGTGGGATATCTATAAGAGGTAGACATATACCATAGGAGAGTTTTCTGTTGACCTTTTCAATGTGTACAATACTTAGTACATTATTTTGATAAATGCCTGCGTTTGCAATGTGAGCGGAAAAAATGTAATTATTTACGACATCACATCAGAAACCTCAAAAATATCAGTATTTCTTCACAATTTAATGGATATTATTATTCATATAAACCTTCCTCTTCAATCACTCTATCTACTAAAAAAAACCGCATCAAAATCCGTTGCGTAGTATTAAAGATTTAAGCATACATAGGGATATAGGGACAGAGAAAGCGACTTTGTTTTATACTATGTAGTGATAAATAAAATATGAAAACAAAATTTATGAACCTTTATTTTATTTTTTGCGAGTGCTCTTCTAACTAAGTCAACCATGTGACTTATCCTTGATAAATCTTGCATGCTCTGTTCAACTCTCAGGTTGTGGCTTCATCTACAGCTTTTTGTAGTATCTTTCGGGCATCCCGTGACGGCCATCTTATTTAGTTAGAGTTCCGACTAGAATTTAACGCAAAGAAAATCGTAGAATGCTAAATAATAATATTATAAATGTTTTAATCTGATAAGTCTGCTCTGTAATCAATTTACTCATTACAACGCCGGACTTACGATTAATTGTAAATATGTCTGCATTTATCAACTATAAAACAATGAATCTTGAACTATAAATCTACTGCAACTGTCTTTACAGATTCTGTTCTCGATGCCAACTGATTAATTGTTTCCGTTAAATTCAATTTCCTAGTTTATTGGCGGGTATTTATATTTACAGTCAAAATCTTTTGGCACTTAATATTTGATCATGATATCGTTATAATTAATCAAGCAAAGATTATTTAGAAATTTCATCATCATCTTTACGAGTATTCCACTATTTATATAAAATACAATATCGATTATTTTGAGATAAAAATATTCTTGTAGTTGTTATAATTCTTTATTATTATTAGCTACGCTGTTTCATTTCCAATATTTTGGTATGAGTTTAACAGAAAATAAAACGCAAACAGAAAAACAGCTTTGAACATAATTGCTTCCTCGTTGGATGAAGCTGTTTTTGAAGTAAATTTTATAATTATTACAGCTTACCCTCGTAATGAATCCTTGCATGTTTCAACCTAAGCCTTATTAACACATAATATAAAATACGAGACGGAATATTTCACGTAATAAAGTCAGACAAAGCATACTAGTGGTAGCTTTGCGTCGCTCGTCCGGATAGAGGTTAATTAGATGTTTAAGCACCAAAATTGTATTGTACATGGAAAATGTATAATTTAATGGTTGTTTTCTCTGAATTCTCTGACATCTTATCTACGATGTCCCAAAATAAAAAAGTGTGTGTGTACAAAAATCATTAAAATGATTTATTCCTTGTGCTATTATACGTTTTTAGAAAGAACTTAGTAACAATCTTGCAAATATAACTTTGACAATGAATTATTAAATAATGGATACGGCTGTATGGGCTTGAAACCTTTGCCTGAAATATTTGCGATAACAATATACTAATAGCATTGTGGTGTACGTATAAGTTTTAAGTATTTGATAAAGCTGGTATACCGATATGTATTCCTAAATATTTGTGGCTGAGCTATATTTTGTCAAGGTTATGCGCAATGTTTTTGATATAATGTAACTCAATTGTTATTTGGGCTGGGTCGCGTCATATTAGCTGTTATAGTTAAGGTTTAAGTCAAATTAACAGTAACGCTGTCTTTAACAAAGACTGCGGAATCTTATTATCGCATAAGACATCGTATTCTTTTTCATAGCTAAAATTATAGTTAAAAAGTGAAATATCAAGTCAATATAACATGTGTATATTTTTTTAAACTTTTGACAATTCGCTATTTAGCATTTTAACATTAATAATAGCTTTTATCGGCAAAGATTGGACGTTTAGGATTAACAGTTAAAGTTATGATGTCATCTTAAAATTGTCTAATATTGCAACACATTTTTTGATTACTAGTACTTTAACATGTTTGTTATTGCTAAAATTAGTTGATGCAATCATGCCTTAATTTCTTAAATTTTATATTAAATGTCGTCTAAAATAATATTTTATAAACATTTATAATATTTACTGTAAATTTGTAGTTCAAATATTTATGCAGATTTATTTGAGTTCGGACCTGTATGGCAGTTATTTGAAAAACTAACCCATCTCAATAAATCTTTGTAAGTGGCTCGTTAGTTGATACACCTCCTTTCAACTTATCCTTTTCAAGTTCTTTAGACCTCATCAAGTTTCCGACTCATCTTACTATTGAATAAAAAAGGCAAAGCTAATACTTATATTTACTCGTTTAAAGTATTTGTAAAATAATCTCTTTGCTTTCTGTTCACTGCAACTTTAAGTAGTGAAATTAAAGGATGGTAGTTTTGTTTATAAGAATACTAGCTGAAACGACAGACGCTGTTCTGTCAATAAAAATAAATGAATGAAGCCACAATGTGAGAGTTGAACAAAGCATACAAGATTTTATCAACGATACGTCACTCGAACGGTTGGCTCATTTGGAAAGAGCGCTAGCACGGAACGCGAGAGCTCGCGGGTTCGAGTCTCGCATCGTTCATAAATTTGTTTTCAGTTTTATTTGTGTAAAAAAAATGATGTAAGTATTCGGGAATAATGTAGTCTTATGCCATCGGAGATAGTCTAATAGCGTATTTCTGAATGATTTTATAATACGTAGTAATTAAATGATAATGATTAATATCGTATTTGTGTAAACAGCTTTTACATTACTGCTTTAAATTGCCAAGTTCTTAAAGTATTAACATGGATATA
>CATIXN010000022.1:9650533-9666619 GCA_949711725.1 Leptidea reali | reverse complement strand
TTGACTCGAGAAAATTCTAGAGTTTGATTTATTATGACTTTCGAAGTGGTTTAACACGAAAACAGTGTGTTGACGGGATGATTTCTGCATTTGGTGATGAAGCCCCATCCAAAACCACAATTTATCGGTTTGCCGATTTTCTACGTGGACGTGTCAAGCTCAGTGATGATCCCCGTCAAGGTCGTAAAAAAACTGCAGCCACCAAAGAAAACGTTGATGCTGTGCGTAAGCTGATTGAGGAAGATCGACATGTGATATACCGCGAAATTCAGGCAAATTTAGACGTTGGCACGGGTTAAATACAAATAATCTTGCATGAACAATTAGGTGTAAAAAGTTGATTTCCCGATGAATAGAGCATTTGCTCTTTGAAGAGCACAAAGCGGCTCGCGTTGCTTGGTGCGTCAGAACTCTTGAAAGATTACACGCAGGATCCTCAAATGCTGTATACAACATCGTATTTGGTGACGAATCTTGCATATACGCGTACGAACCCGAAACAAAAAACCAGTCACGAGTTTGGGTGTTCGAAAATGAGTTAAAGCCAACAAAAATTATTCGTTCACGGAGTGTTGCAAAAAAAATGGTGGCCACGTTTGTCTCCAAAACCGGCCATGTTGCGACTATTCCTCTTGAGGGACAAAGAACGGTTAATGCAGAATGATATGGCTAGCATTTGTTTGCCACAGGTCGTTTCTGAACTCCGTAAAGAGAACTGCAACCATCGCATCATCCTCAATCACGACAATGCGAGTTATCACACCGCGCACAGAACAAAAGAGTTTTTAGAGCAAGAAAACATAGAATTATTAGACCATCCGCCGTACAGCCCCGACCTAAGCCCTAATGATTTCTATACTTTACCTAAAATAAAGAATAAATTGCGTGGTCAGAGATTTTCATCACCTGAAGAAGCTGTGGACGCCTACAAAACCCTTTTGGAGAACCCAACTTCCGAATGGAATGGTTGCTTCAATGACTGGTTCCATCGTATGGAAAAATGTGTCAAATTTCGCGGAGAATACTTCGAAAAGCAATAAATTCATTTTTAAATAGTAATGTAGTGTCACTTCCTTGATTCCCGATACTTTTAGTGCAGCCCTCGTAGCCGCCGCAAGTAGCGTCCGCTCACAAGCATGATGCATGGACCAGCCATCACCTCCCTCGACCATATTTAAGGGAAGGGAGCCCCCACGTCGCCGCCACAAGCAATGGCATTAAGCGATAAAATGCTAACTACTAATATTTTTGTATTTTATCTAAACAGAAATCAATTTAATTTTCAATCAATTCAATAATAATTTCGTTATTCAAACTATCCCACATCAAACTCATCACTAACTTAAACATAACCCGTATAGAGGTTTGTTTGCACGAGATGTTTTTTACTCTCAAAATGATAAGGATACTAGCATAGCCTCTTAGCTTGACGCTAAACGAGCGAAACGGTGATAAATGCGTTTCACATTCGTGCTGACGGCGAAGACACCTTCGCAAAAAGAAGTTCTATAATGGATGACCTAATCTTATACTTTAACAGAATTAGTTTGTTACATTTGGTTCAGCACTGTCTAGATTTGATATTTCGATCTGAAAAAAATTAAATCAATTCTCGACACCAGTTTTATATTTGAAGTAATCCAAACTGATATTTAAATCAAACTGTTGGTACATGAACACGTGTAAGGGTTGGTGCATATGTAAGATATTATATTTAAGATTAACTAAATCACCGAAACAACGAATATCAAAACCTAGTTGGCTTAAAATAAGAATAAATGTAGTGGCACGGACTAGTAAAAAGATAGGACTCCGTGTCACCTTACATAATAGTGCAGCACCAAAACAAGCCGATTAACGTGTAAATACATACACAGAGTATGTGTACTACAGGCCGATAGGAGACCATTATGAGAATTGTCATCGTCTGTGACAGATCAGTTTGCGTCTCGTCGTCCTGCGTTGTGAAAATGTGTAAAAACGATAGAATAAAGTATTTGTGGCCATATATGATTATTTAAGGGAGAAAAAATTGTGTAACTAGTATTCCCCGTAACCGCACACACACAAGCATAACGGTGCTTCACTTGCTAATACCACGGCGCGGAGTCCTTCTTTTTTTACTCGTCTGTGTGTAGTGGCTACAAAACTGGAAGTTTTGAAAGGAATACTCACCAGACAGTAGCACACCCCTTTTGCCACTACACTTCATGTTTCGTAGATAACTACTGATAGACACGGCACTAAAACTTGTACGTACACAATATACCGGGCGATTGATCGATCTTAGACCTTAGTTTTCTATATCTTTCACTAGCGACGATACGGTTACGCACGCGGTCATTAAGAGAGATTTTTTATTTTGACAGTTCGCCAGATGGTGCACATCACGGCTGTGCACAAGGGAAGGGAATGTTTAAAATGGTATAGTTTTGTTTTTCAGGACAAGTATAAGGGATTGTTCTGAAGCCGCAACACAAACAATAAAACAGTTATATTCAAGCAGATTAACAAAAATCACTAATGTGTATACTAACGTAATAATTACCACCATACAACTCAGTTTACTTAGTCAAATTCAAATAAACTTTATTCAATTAGGCTTAAATTAAGCGCTTTTAATCGTCACTTCTTAGATTAAGGATTGATCTCTGCTTCGTTCCAACTAGATACCGTAGGCGTAGTCGCAAAGTGCAGCAAGTTTTACTACGCCCAAATAGGCGTACTCGAGCCAGCCTCGAACAATGTGTGACGTTGACGTGCCATATGTTTTGTTAAACTTTGCTTATAATTAAACTAAAATGCCGAGTTGCGTAGTAAGACTTTGTAAAAAGAATACTACAAGAAATAAGAAAGACACTGGGATCAGAATCAAAGCGCATGTTACAAAATTTACTGATGCCATCAAGATGCCACGCACACACAAGCATCTAATAGTTGCCGCAATAAAGAAGCTATTGTTCTTAGTTAGTGCTGTATCTAGTTGTAGCGTAGCGGAGACCAATCCTTTATTTAAACGTCACTATATATATATTTCTTATATCCTTAAACGAGCAATTCTTGTATATATATATATAATCTGAATATCGGAAACGGCTCCAACGATTTTCATAAAATTAAGTATGCAGGGGATTTCGGGGGTGATAAATCGATCTAGCTAGGTTTCAATTTAAAAAAAATGGTTTTATCCATGTTTGAATGAGAAACGGCTACAATAACATTAGAATACAAAGGTAAATTTCACCACTATATACAAGACTATTATAGCTCAGATGGGACATTGGGTGATCCGGAAATCAGAAGACCCCGGTTCGAATCCAGATGTCCTATTAGTTTTTTTTTGTTCAAGTTTTGTACATTCTTAAAAATCCGAGCAAGGCTCGGTCGTCCGGATATTTTCTTTTAAATTACTGAATCTACCATATGTTCTAAAAAAGTTGAGCTCGTGAGAAGAACATACAAAAAACTCAACGGCCACTCTTTTCAATAAAATAGAGCATTTTACAATGGCTGTAATATACAAAACAAATTAGTTTGTAATGTGCTGCACCTTAAAACATAGATCACCATTGAAATTGGCCAAAAGCTTTGTTTTATCTGTTATTGTATATGATATATTAATCACAAGTGGGATCTTAGAATAATAAAACATGAACTATCTTTCTATTGTATATTTTATTCAGATTCCGCTACATGATACATCAATGTACCGCTTGCACCAGTAGCTACTAGTGCAAGCTGCTCAGCTTCATTTTCTTCATCCAGCTCAACACCTACTGCTTCTTCTGGGCCTTTTTATATGACTGTCGGAAATTCAGTCATAACCTTCCTAGCTGCGATGTGAAGCAATGTTTCGAAACATTGGAATCAATTTCATCTGGCGTTATAAAAATCCAGAATACTTTTCTTTCCATCACATGAGCTTTTATGACTTCCACTATTATTTGAGGACTTATCGACAGCCATGCCCTAAGACAGGAAGAAAGCCCTAGAATGGAACTGAACGAATGATCCCAAAGGAAGAGAAGAGAGATATTTTGATTGTCTTTTATTAAATCAGTTTTTTTTAATGTACATTATTTTAAAGTATATTTAAAGTCGACCTTACTCGCTTCAATTCATTCTGTGCTCTATTGTTTTCATAGCGGCCAATAGTGGAACAATACTATTGACCGCAGATAGAAAGCAAAGACCGTATAAGATAACAATGAGGTCTTATATACGAATACGATCTCCTTGCTTCAATATGTACAGTAATGATTCCATTAATTTTGCGAAACAGTTTTTTACCAGTGGAATGCACCTTTGCACAGGATGCCGGCTATATTATGGGTACCACGACGGCGCCTATTTCTACCGTGAATTAGTAATGTGTAAACATTACTGTGTTTCGGTCTGAAGGGCGCCGTAGCTACTGAAATTACTGGGCAAATGAGACTTAACATTTTGTGTCTCAAGGTGACGAGCGAAATTGTAGTGCCTCTCAGAATTTTTATGTTTTTCAATAATTCTGAGTGGCACTGCATTGTAATGGGCAAGGCGTATCAATTTCCATCAGCTGAATGTCCTGCACGTCTCGTCCCTTATTTAAAAAAAATATAAAATAACAATGAGGTCTTATATACGCATACAATCTCCTTGCTTCAATATGTACAACAATGATTATATTAGTTTTGCAAAACAGCATTGTAGGTAGTCTTAATTACCATCACATGATCTGTATACTCAAGCATATATCATTAAAAAAGTAATGCAGGTCTATCCCACAACAGCAAGTCGGAAATGACAAAGAACAGACTAACAAAGTTAGTAGGAAGGACACAACGCAAAAAAATATATTAAAAATAATATAAAAATTATCTGTTGCGATCCAAGCAATTAGCAACGAATCCTTAAGAAAGGCCTGACGACTCTCCCAATATATTGGGAGAAAAAGTGCCAGGGTATAGGGCTCAGCCCTGACACCCTCCTTCCACCGCCGCACAGGGGGTGAGGAGACTACTCCTCGTCGTAATGTAGTAACTTGGGTTTCCAATATGCGTTACTAGAAACTTTAATTATTGTTCGCATTATATTAACGGAATTGTAGTAGTAATAATCAGGGGATTAGTGGGAGGGCCCACGGTATTGAAACAAACACAATAATAATAGTAATATTAAGCGATACCTGCACTATCGCCAAAGCTGACACGTCGACTTATCAGCCCTAACATACATGACACGAGTGGGAGACTCCTTTGCCATTTTTTTCATTCCGGCTAGATTATGGGTACCACAACGGCGCCTATTTCTACTGTGAAGCAGTAAAGTGTAAGCATTACTGTGTTTTGTTCTGAAGAACGCCGTAGCTAGTGCAATTATTACTGGGCAAATGAGACTTGACATCTTATGTTTCATGGTGACGTGCGCAGTTGTTGTGCCACTCAGAATTTTTGGCTTTTTCAATACTCTTGCGGCACTGCATTGTACTATGCAAAGCGTATAAATTCCAGCAGCTGAACGTCATGCTCGTCCCTTATTTTCATTGAAAAAAGATTGTGGGCACTCTGACGGGTCACATATCACTAAAAAAGCAGCTTTTCACAATCGGCGTAACGGGCAGTCCTAAGTGCTGCGGTTTCGAAACGGTCACTCACGTAACACTGGAATGTGTGAGGTTGGCCCACCAATGGTCGAAAACCTTAAATAATACGAGGTCGCTTCAAGAAGTCTGTGAAAACCCGAGGAACATTCTGAACTACTAAAAGGAGCTGGGCTGGTTGGAGTATCTGGCCAATACTGCACGTAAAATGGACCTAACCTAGTATTTTAATTGCGGAAACAGGAGCCCCTATACCATAACATACCATACCATAGTATCTGGCCAATACTGCACGTAAAATAGACCCAACCTAGTGTTTTAAATTGCGGAAACAGGAGCCCCTATACCATAGCATACCATACCATAATAGAAATATTCAAAACGATCTAGAGTTACAGTTACACTAAAAATAATTGTTTTTATCGATATAGATAAATGTTAGATGGATAAGTATGAGGTATTTACTGCAGTTTTATAATTTTTTAATTTTCATAAGTCTATTATGAAGTTAATCGTATAAGTACTTAGTTAACTTGTTACTTGTAATGTAAGTTTGGAATTCACTATTCACAGAACAATGTGCTTGCGGTTTGTATTAGGATTGCTTACTGTGAGGCCATGAAATACGAGGATGTATGTATTTGAAATCTGTCTATAGTTATTAACTTATAAATATTACAGTTTATTATCAACTGTATTAACTATTACAGTAATTGCGAATGTCGAAGAAGTTTCTCCCACGTGCAACAAAACTTTAATGTATTTTAAGTGTTTCTGGTCGGTAAAATATGGATTCATTTAAAAATCGCATACGAAAAAGTAAGGGGTGGCAGTTATAAGTTCATTCTCACCATCTGAATTAGTGGCGCTTCTTTACAGTACGGTTTTCGTAAAACTTTCTGCCACGTACAGCCAAAATCACAACATCCAATCAAGCAAGCAAGAAAATGTGGACAGCTATTCTCCTCCATAGTAAAATAGTAGTTCTTTCTGTGCATTTTATTATTCACCATCAATTCGGAAAAAAAAATTAAATGAGAAGAAGTGCCAAGAAACTTATTGCCACTCTATCGAAACAATACTTACATAATATATAATATTAACAGTTTACATAGTATAAAATCCAGGCAACGTTAGTAACAAGTGGAAATATGTAATTCTAAAATCGCTACTTAGGTACGATACGAGTTCCGTAGGTTTGTCAATCTGTACACAGTATTAATAATTAAAAGTATTAGTAATACTACAGAAATTTTAAATTATTAATGAATGAATATGAATGAATCATGTCAACCATCGCCATATTTTAAGAAAGGGAATGACTCGCTCTACGACACATCCACAACAAATTTGAAGTTGAAAAAATAAATAATGGGTAATATGTGACTTACCATTCGGGTTTATTGGAATTAAATTAACCTTATTTGAACAACAGATATCTATAGAGGGTATCTTTTACCAAGGCGGAGGGACACGCTAATTGTGGGGCTCTACCTAGTTGGTAAAGAATATCACGTTGGAATCTTATCATGAGCTGCACTAAGTTTGTTGTTGCTTGCTGAAATCTCTTTAATTAAATGTTAATGTTGATTGTATATAGTGACGGAGATTTCTTCAATCTTATATATTCGTTTTTGTGGTTCGGATACCATGGTAACTCGATGATCAAATGAATGATATTTTAGTAACAAGCAGCAGGGTAAATCTATTAAATAAGTTTACAGTCAGAAGAGATATTATTTCGTATAGTTGGAAGAAATGGTACGTTCAATTTATTGTAAGTTAACTCGGTATTGGACAAAAATTACCTTAACGATGTATCATATCATTAAATCTCATTATAATATATAATTTCTTAAAATATTTAATTCTTATGCCACAGTTAATATTAGGACAGCGCTTGGTCAAAGTGCTCGGCAAGTGTACTCGGCCAGTTGATTGGTTCCTTGGCTCACAATGGGTAAACGTTTTTACGACTTTTTGAATTAATTATTGTATGCAGAACACCCTAGTTCACAAGATTTTAAATATTTTTTTGTGTATATACATTATTAGTATCATTATTTAATCCTATTAAAGTAACAATTGGTTAGAATGGGAGAGGAGCCTGCCAACCGCTGCCGTATGCGTGAGAGAAAGGAAAGTCAGACAGACTGGCGCCGTAACACGTTACGTTACGAAGCGGTTTGCCTTCCCAAAAGAGGTTACTACTTCAATTAATACCAAATCCTTGCTCAGCTTCTTTAATAAGAAGTAAATGAAATAAATACTATATAAAAAATTAACTTCTTGCCTTATTATTTTGATATTAATTTAGATAAAAAATTATCGTGTATATTGGTTTTAGTTAAGTTGCAATATTACATTGCTGTCCTCTCTACAGTATGTATCATTGATCGAACAAGTATCAGCTTTGGTCAACAGAACAAGCCATTGAAGTGCAACAAATATTTGATGTCAAATCCGTTTTGATATTCAGTACCAACTGTATTAATTTATGCTTTCAAAATACATGTCGAATACGTAGTTCCTTATTAATAATTCAATTCAATTTTATCAATAAGAAAACGTGTCGCTTCGACATAATCTAAACTATTATGTTTTGAAAATAACATGTAATACGAGTACGGGGCACGGTTGGTCACATGGTCAGTATCTTTGTTGTATTATTAAACGCTCACAGCTATGGCTGTGAGTGCCGTATGGGCCAAGGTGTCATTCCTCATGTTCAACGACGGCATGGACGGCTGGTTGAAGTTACCAAGAGCAGCTTTCTAAAACGACCAGAACTTGCGTGTTCCGGTCGGGTAACTGGAAAGCTGCTCGCCGATTTTGACGACGTGCTTTGACTTCGCACGGCCGATTTGCCGCTTAAAAAATCTGGAGGCACGGTTATATTTCCTCTTAAGAACTTTGCAGTTCGGATCCTTTGTGCCCAGCGCCGCAACCCAAGTTCGATACGCCTGTTTTTTGCAGTCAGATGTTGCTTTAACTGACGCATCGAACCAGGGCTATGATCTGCCACCGATCGGTACTACAGAGCTTGGTATAAAAATATCCATGCCCTGCAGTATCACATCGGCTACTGCAACGGCGCAGGCACTAGGATCATCCGTAGGGAAACAAACCTTGCCCCAAGGGTAGGATGCAAAAAAGGAACGCATCCTATCCCAATCTGCTGACTTGTAGTGCCAAAGGCGGCGGGTTGCTGGTAGTCTGCGACGTTGGTGTCGGATGGGCACTACACTCCTGACCAGGCAATGGTCGGACGTTCCGATAGGGGCGTCGACAGAGACCTGGTAACTATCGGGATGTGTAGTAATCAGAAGATCTAATAAGGACGGCATGTGGCCATCCACATCCGGGAGCCGCGTAGGCGACTCAACCAATTGGGACAGACCATACGCCAATGCAAAATTGTGCACAGATCGCCCTGCGTAGTCTGTGGTACGTGATCCAAGCCATTCGGTATTGTGCCCGTTGAAATCATCCAATACTACGATTTCAGCGGAGGGGATCTGTGCAAGCACGTCGTCAATTGCCGCTTGAACGCAGCCCATTAGGTGATCGGATTCTGCGTTACCACTATGGGACCTGTAAACACAAGCATAGATGCGGACGTGGTCCTCTAAATCTACGCGGAGCCAGAGGTCCCTACCCTCAAAATTGCCGAGACGGCGACAGCAGATATCCTCCCTAACGTACACACATACCCCGGCATGAGGCAAAGAATGTCTGAAAAACGAATGTGTAAATACACATGCTGGCTATTTAACCAGCTAAAAAAATATTAGAGATAGTGACGAATTCTTGAGCTTCTTAATATTTATAAAGCGAAATACAATAGGGTATTTAACTTTAACTTTAACAGAAAAACAACCGACTTCAAAAACACTGTTCTAAAACAATAGATATAAATTTTCACTAAAAATATTAAAATAATTGCGTATCTTTATACAATCAAATTAATTATCCAATTCTAGTTACGATTATTGTTGTTTTCGGAATCAGTGTCCTCCCGCCGCGGCCCCCCTCTCGCCTCTAGCCTCCTCAGGTCGCGTGTGCGACTCAAGCACATCTAACCTATAACTATGTATGTAGTTACTAATCAACATATACCGACGAATTAAGAACGTCCTCCTTTTTTCAAGTCGGTTAAAAAATCTAAACAATTGAGAAAAAAATGTTAGTTTCAGTAAAAAAAAAAATAAAAAATTGAATTTTATAATTTAATTAATAGCGGGTGAGGATAAATGTTTGCAACCTATGTATGTAGGATACCGGGATTCAAACCCGGGACCCACAGCTCAATCGGTAGGGTTACCACTGGGCTATATGGGACGAATTTTGATATAAGAGGGGTAAGGTAGGAAGGCTAGTCTCACGTGATGGGAAGAAAAAAAGCAACCATCCAAAGCAATACAAAGGTCATATATTATGTGATGCAGGCTTTTATGATATGTGTTGGCTTGAAACATATTAATATACATTTACATTTTGGCTTACTCGTGAAAGTGTACATTATCTATAAATAAATTGAAATGTTTTATTAAAAAATGGCTCTGTCGTAAATCCTACTACTCCACTGAGTATCTAAGTGATCGGACAGCCTGGGACTAGATTATGTTTATTTTATAGCAATAGCAATGACAGTACATTATTGTATATTTTTATTAAAAAGATAACAAAAAAAAGAATGCTGGGAGAGTTTGTTGCGCCACTTCTTCTCTCTCAGAGCGCCATTTATTTCCGAAGCGGTAGTAGTATCTAGTATATCAGAAATGACATAAAAAAGAATTCTAAATTCTAAAGGAATCAATTTTGAGAAAATAAATGTCTTTTGTGCTTTTAAGGAATACCTTAAGTTACGATTTTCAAGAATCCTGAGTGGCATTGCATTGCAGGACAGGGCGTATCAATTGCCATCAGCTGAACGCCCAGCTCGTCTCGTCCCTTACTGTCATAAAAAAAATCAAAATTTAACTCATTATAATTATTATATATTGATTAAGTTTTCAAAAGAAGCTCAAAATGATTTGTATAAAATATAGTTAGTACATGTTCAGTTTCTTGAGTTAGAGTTGATATATTACCGTGTTTATAGATTGTACATTGAAGATGAAAAATAAAAAACATTTATTTCAGTTACAAAAATGGCACAAACATAATAGTGGATGTGACCTTCTATGAAGTGAGGAACACCCGGCCAGAAGGCCACTCTCTTCCATATCAATTAATATTAACTGTACCAAAAACTAGGGATCACAAATTAAGTCTATAAAAATATAATATAACAAATGAAAAATATTATAAGTACAGGATGTCTGTATGAGTATGTGTCTTTGTGTGTGTGTGTAATAATAATCCAATAATTAGGATACACTCGCAAGCATCTTACATGGGACTAATATTTACAGTAATTAACGTTTGTTTATGTGTTGGTTCTTGACAGTAAATAACGAACGATTGGATCACGCCATTATCAATATTTCAGAGTGCTTCCTGTGCAGACACGTATGCCTAATATAATGTACATTGTAAAATAATACATTTATAAAATTTAAATGTGAATGTAAAAAAGTATTATATATATTTTTATGTATCAAATTGTTTCAAGTTACCTTACGTTTTTTTGGAAACATTTTTGTTGTTGGAACATACTAACAACAAACAAATGAACTTTCCATAAACATTGAGCTAATGTATGAAATTTTGGGTCTTACAAAGTTGTTCTCCATCAATCAAATTAAATAATTTAAAATTAGAATAAATTTTGAGTTTCTCTGTATGAAAGTATCGAGCTTCGTTGGGTAAAGTTTAATGAAAAATTCACTTTCTATCCTAGTCAGTGCCCTCTCATAACGTGTGAGTTGAGTGAAGAAAATTTGATGGAAATCAGCTTAGTATTTAAGCGCGAAAGCGTAACGAACTAAATTTTAGAAGAAGAAATATTTTTCTTCTTTTATTCTCGGTGAGAAATATTTTAATTGATTACTTCATATTTCAATAAACATTAAGTTTTATAATTGTTTTACTTGTAATATTCAATACCTACACAGAAACATGGTATGGTATATGTTCTAAAGATATATATACAGTTACGTTCAATGGAAGAATATCAACTAATGAGCCACTCATTAAGATTTATTGAGATGGGTTGGTTTCGCACATAACTTCATACAGAACTGAACTCTTATAAAGCTGCTTGAATTTCCGTATTCATGTTAGGGTTGTACGCTTTTTTAAAATACCTTTTTTGACGTACATACAAACTGTTGAATGAACTTCCATGGGGAGTATTTCTAGGTCGATAGGTCATGGAATCACGTGTACATTGTATTTTCTTTAATTAACAAAGTGTGTGTGTACTTATGTATGCACTCTACAAGTTATACTTTTTTGGCCTAACGATGCAAAAATCATTACAATGATTTATTCCTCGTGCTATTCTACGATTCTAAAAAGAACAATTTTGTAAAAAACTTTTAAAGATGGCTTTGACAATAAATTTTTAAATAACGAATATGGCTGTATGAGCTTGAAGCCTTTGCCTTTCTTAATAATGGACGAAGTAACCAAAAAAAAATAACGAATGACGCAAACGTCAGAAAATTTTAGGAATCAACTTACTACCAGTTACTTTTGTGTTAAAGTGATGCGCGTCTTAAAACTTCACCTTCATCATTTTTTGATAACGCGCCTAAAGAAGTAGACTTCGACATTTACACGGCGTCAATTGCGCTGGCGCGGGTGGCGGGGGGAGCGGACTGACGCCGAAAATATGAAGCGGGAATATTGAAGTCAGTGCTGACGCGACAGTCGACTGACGTCAGTTACTGACCCTGTCTAAACTTGCCTTAACTTCAAAAACACTTTTTAAAAGATTAAAAAGGCGTGTAATTGTAACGGTGTTTATACGTTCATTTTTAAAACAATGTAATTTACTAGTACTAGATACGGACCCGCTGATCAGTATATTGTGAAGACAGCGGCCCATATGTTCTTGTAAGTCATGATGCGTTTATAAAGCTTCAAATAGATACAATTATTCGAAGAAAACACATTGGTACGGGTGAGTGCACTTATCTGAAAGACCGACTAAACTTATTTTACTTGCCACTTTGAAAAATGAAACAGGTTTGATTATTTTGTATTTTATTATTTATTTATCTAAATTAATAGGTAATAAGGAAGCCCACGTTGTAAACAATTTGTTGCCTTTTGGTAAATATATACATTAAAATCTTGTATTATCTTACATACTCCATTTACGGGCTAACTCGACATGCAATTAATGCAATTATTTGCGTGGATTCAATTTTTTAATAATAGTAGCCTACGCTTCCCAAAATAGACCTATCTGATACTGAAAATAGGTCCATCAGTTGTATATTAGACTTAGTTAAAAGACAGAGAGAGAGAAATTAAAAAAAGTTGGTTTGGTGATGTAAGATCCGTGTGAGCCTTCATGTTATATGTATTTATGTATGTTTAAGTAAGTATATTGTATTAAATATATATATATAAGTCTTGTACCCATAGTACAGGCTATGCATAGTTTGGGGCAATATAATTTGTGCAAAAGTGTGTCAATATTATTTTACATACTATATACTTACTATATAAACATATAAATATTTTATGTATTTGTAATGACAAACTGTTATTCAATTATTTTTATTTTGGAAATTATCAGCGCCAATATCTTAAATAGTATAGTATATTCAAATTCAAATTCAAAAACACTTTATTCATGAAGGTCATAGAAATGACACTTATGAATGTCAAAAAAAAATATAAAAATATTGTTTCGTATTGAATTTACCGCTACTTTGTAAAGGGTTGAGCTAATGAGAAGAAGTAGCAAGAAACTCATTGCCACTCTTTTAAGTCAAGATTTACATTTTAGTTGTTTTACAAATCATTTCATTTACAATATATGCAAAGTGACGCAACAAAAATACTCAAATGTCAAAAACTTAAAGGCTTACATGAGTAAGTCAAAAAAAGAAAAAAAAAAGTAAATTAATACTTATAAACACAAGAGTTATTGAGTATAGTAGATGCATCAATCCACGTCGCCGCCACAAGCAGAGGCATTTAAGCGAGCATGACGATATACCTGTCACGAGAAATCTACCGAATAACAAAACAATTCAAGTTCATCTACATATTATGCAATACTTACTAATTGCCTCTACTTACAATTTTGTTTCAAATTATATAACTCGTGATAATGATTATTAAAATTGATTAAAAAACAGAAACAATATTAATATTTTAAATTATATATCTATAATGACATTTATCAAACTAAGACAGACATGTAACAGCCCAGCAGCTCAGTCCCAAGGGTTCTTTAGATCCAGATATTCAGATATTTTATAGTACCCTTTTATAAACAACTTTTTCTTTAGCACTGATTTATATTCATTTATAATCAATTGCAATCCAGTGTTATCCTCAAAAAATAAAAAAAGCATAAATGAATTACTTAATAAAACCCAATCTAGAATGCGTTTAAAAATCCAATCCATAAAATTGTGTATTCAGATGTAGAAATAATCTTATTAACTACAAGCTAATATCCACGACTTCGTCCGCATAGATAAAGGGTTTTTGAAAATAATCAGCAAGTTTGGAATTGAAGTTTATGCAAGCCCTATTCCAGTTCCGTTTCCCGTTTTCGCTCCCGTTCCCTACATATTATATGAATCTTATTTCGAGGAAGATTACTATGGCAATCTAAACCTACTATTGGTATAGTTATAGCTCATCGACTTGAATTTAATATATACATATGCCGCGGGAACCATGGTTATTATAATTTCATCAAAATTGGTTCAGTAGCTCCGGCGTAAAAGCGTATCAAACAAACTTACATTCACATTTATAATATTAGTAGATATTCAAATTTCGAATTTTAAGACATACTTAGAATCATTGACCCGTATAAATACCACTGGATAGGCTGTTCCTTAAGTTTGACAACAAATGTTTGTGCCTATTTGAAGCGCCACTATCGAGCGTCCAGAGAACTAATTTTGACGAATAATACAAATATAGCTGCGAAGGAACGTACAATACTCTGAAGTATTTTTGAATTTTGAATTAACTTCGTTCGTTTTCCGTGTTATTTATACTTATACAATTATCAACGTAATAAAGTACCCAATTTTTTTTGTATATAATTTCCCACCATCTATCGATGTTTGCTGAGGTTGTCATCACTAGTTTTAGTACCGCAGACTCTCTCTACATGGCCATCAGCGCCAAAATGGCGAATATCAAACAGCCACAAAAGCACTATGACAGCCACCAGTCCAGTGGTATATTATATAGTAGAGTTCAGTGCTTAGAATGCATTTTCAGGTAACAGCAAATAAGTATCATAGAACAATACAGCCTATTTCTATATACGTATCAAATTATATTACCTAATACATACTATATGTATCTTCGGGTTGTTTTGCCGCCTACTAGTCTAATATTGAATACGGAAATGAGCATTAATTCAATTTCTTCGGTAAAATAAAGAAGTTATTGTATTTCCTAAGCACTTCTCACGAATATAATCAACATAAAATCTTCGGTTTCATAACAAAGACATTTGGAATAAGAAATTATAACTCCGGGCCGCAAGGAGCACTTTATCCAGATAAAGAATGGGAAAGTCTGTTTCTTTGATCCAAAGTGAATCGTAAGAAATGATGATGATTAATGGTCTAAATAATGGGAGAATTTTACGTGCCAGAAGTAAAACGAAAAGTACCTACTATAATCTGTGACACACAAGTAGGTATTAATATTTTATTTCGCTGTTTTCTTACTTCCAAATAATAAAGACCGTTATCAATTTCGTGCTGATATTTCTTTAGATTTCATAGAACATTTAAGGAGCTTTCTTGAAGTAATAATTGATAGTAGGTAGTAGCGGATGACCTACCAGATGTTAGCGGTGTAATGTGATACGACCTCAATCCCTTTGCCTGCTACGTATGCCCGTCATCGTATCGCCTATTACTGATAATAATTGTCAGCTTCACTACGCATAAGAATTAATATGTAAACAATTTGTTTTTTTAAAGTGATATTCCTCACTTCTGAGATTAATAATAATAATTAATAATCAATGCTGGATCACTTGGCGTTGCGTAGAGACGTCGCTTCAATGTGTGTCTTCTACCGCATTTATCACGGGGAGTGTTCCGAAGAGCTGTTTAACCTGATTCCTGCCGCCGAATTCCACCTTCACGCCATAAGTAAGTAACCATCCCCACCATCTGGATGTGTGGCGGTCCTCCACAGTGCGGTTTTCAAGGAGCTTTCTTCCACGTACTACAAAGCTGTGGAATGAGCATCCTTGTGCGGTGTATCCAGGATGATACGACATGGGTACCTTCAAAAAAAGCGCGTACACCTTCCTTAAAGGCCGCCAACGTTCTTGTCATTCCTCTGGTGTTGCAAGAGAATGTGGGCGGCGGTGATCACTTAACACCAGGTGA
>CATIXN010000022.1:9609110-9646583 GCA_949711725.1 Leptidea reali | reverse complement strand
GTTAAGCTGGAAACAACAAAATTGGGTATGTGACTAAATAAAAAAAAATATGAGGCACACGTGAGACGTCGCTTGTCACGCATACTAAAGTAATAAGCCTGGCCTGTTTTCATCGGTTGCCTAGCAGCAAGATGCTCTATGATATTTTATGTTATGCTTGAAATATGATGATTGTTGAAGATATCGGAAAAAATCAAGCCGGCCTGAAGCTTTCACCAAGAGCGCTGTCTAATCCCTTTGAGATATTATAACATAACAATGTATGGCGGGATTGTTACTCTTTTATAGTTGGACAGAAAAATACGCATATGTAAATATTATGTCTATTTTTTTTAGGTTAAATTACTGTACCAGTGGGAGGCTCCTTTGCACAGGAAGCCGGCTAGATTATGGGTACCACAACGGCGCCTATTTCTGCCGCGAAGCAGTAATATGTAAACATTACTGTGTTTCGGTCTGAAAGGCGCCGTAGCTAGAGAAATTACAGGGAAAAACGGCACTGCATTATAATGGGTAGGGCGTATCAATTACCATCAGCTGATTGTCCTGCTCGTCTCGTCCCTTATTTTCATAAAGAAAAAAACAATTAGATCTTATTTCCAAAATGATATATTCAGTATTAAGCCTTATAAATAAATTAAATAAAGACGTTACTCACTTTTTACATTTCGTGTACGTTATGATAGTCCTTGATCACAGGTAATTATCGAGTCTAGCCTACAACATGTATCATACAAACACCAAATTAGTTGTCATACTAACAGACGAACAAAAACATGTTGCATTTTATCCTACAGTAAAATTCAAGTTCACGCTGACGAATTAGCGGGTACAACTTCTCGCACTAAAATGAATAACAAGTAAGTTTACCCAAACTAAATTTTACCAAGATTTATGAACGATGCGGGACTTAAACGCTATTACCAACTGAGCCAACCGTTGGAGTACGCATGTGTCTAAAATTTTGTTATATCTTGTTCAACTCTCTCGTTCAACAACTTTTGGTAGCAAATAAAGTTTGTATAACTAATCCCAGAAGTAAGGCTTATCACTTTAAAATAACAAACTGAATAGTATGTTTGTAGCTCTCTGATTTCATAAGTTCCAACTATTATGGATTCGGTGTTCACAAACAAAAATCTCGTAAAGCATCATCTAGGTGGCAGAAAAATATATCTAAGTTGTTTGTGTATAGCCATTGGTTAGCAACTCAACAATATTTGTTCTCAATTCCCGGTGGATTGGGAGTTACTACCGATAACTTGAGTCGAACTGCGCCCCGTATTTTAAGCTGAAAATTTTATTAGGGACGCTGGTTTTTTGTATTTTATGGGTAAACAACGGTTCTGCGCCGTGACGCTATTCTATGTAATGGTACTAAGTAAAGAGTGGTAAAAAAAGTCCCATTTATTCACAACTACAATTACAGTTTTAAAGAAAAAACTTTAAATAGCCGTCAATAAGATTCAATTTAAATCGTACTCATTTCGTAGCTGCGCTGGGTTCATAACACATTGAGAAATCAACGCACACTTCGATTTATTCGGTACCGGTAGTTAAACTCGCGAATAAGACAGCAGGCGTTATTTTCTATCTACTTAGTTATTTACAGATGGTTCCTCGGCCACAAGCCGATGGCTAATCTGACAAGGCCAAAAGTTACAACTTGCACGATGACAGTAGACGAATAGAAATAGAATTTGATTGTTTGATTTCACAAAGAAGGTTTCCTCGTGAATATCTTTCACTGCTTTAAACAAATCGTGGAACATCTAATTGAGGTCCCCGTTTGAGAAATTAAATATTATAAAACTAAAAGTACAATTTTGATTTATTTTTTCTTTGTTATCGAATTAAACTTTCGAATAGAGTTTAACTATGGTCTTTCGGTTGATATGACTAGCTCTTGTCCACAATAATCTGATTCTAAACAATTTTTAACTTTCATTGATATATATTTGTGACTATAAAACATAAGGTGCTCTAGACAGGCGGCTAATGTTGCAGTGAATCGCGTAACTACTTACTGTCGTTGATGGTTTTCACTTTTGTCTTGTATATGTCCTTTTTTTATAAAGTAAGGGACGAGACGGGCATTAATTGATACGCCCTGCCCATTACAATGCAGTGCCGCTCAGGATTCTTGAAAAATTCTGAGCGCCACTACGACTGCGCTCATCACCTTGAGAATTAAGATGTAAGTCTCCTTTGCCCAGTAATTTCATTAGCAACGGCGCCCTCCAGACTGAAACACTAATGTTTACACATTACTGCTTTACGGCAGAAATAGGCGCCGTTGTGGTACCCATAATCTAGCCAGCAATATGTGCAAAGGAGCCTCCCACTGGTAAAGCATACACCAATTTTTATTTATTATTGAAGTTAAACTTCTTTTGGCGCGATGGAGAAAAATGATGAGAGTTAATTTTTACGATGCGCGCGCACACCGACACCTGAATTCTACATCGTGAAGTTAGTTCGAGGTGGCATGAAAATCGATAACTATGTTCAAGTTGTATATTCTAGTATTTTTGTATTTATAACACGTGTTTCGTGACAGTACAATTAAACAGTGTGAATAAATAAATATTATTGTGGTATTATTATTAAAACAATTTCATATACGACGGTGATAGTATTTACTAATAATTTATTAGTATATGTATTATATTATTAGAATATTAGTGATAAAACTGATTTGAATAAACTGTTTTGAGTGCATTTATAGATTTGAGGTTAATTGTCGGTATGTACCTATAATTTATTTACATCGTGAATTAAAAATTATTACCTTATTATCTATAAACTATTTTTTTTTCGTTCATTTTATTTCTGGTATATTAACAAATTTTATGTATAAATAAATAAAAAATAATTAATTTTCTATACTTTTTTATATTAACCTTAAATGCTGAGTGTTTATACTATCTTTGATCTTAACTATTTGTTAAAATTTGATTTATTTTTCCATACGCCAAAGAAGTAGGTATAACTTCTAACACGTGTACATACACACACACTTTTTTGTAAAAGGTATATAGTTTGCTTACGTCTTAATTCTGATAAACAGATTTTTCATAAAAATTTATAAGTATTAACTTCTACATTATAATAGACATCATGAAGGTAGGCACTTAATGTAGTTTCAATTAATTATTATTAATAAGTCGGGTATGGTTATTTTTTTATTTTCGGTACAACTTGTAAGAAATCTTGTAGCCGCGCGCTAGCGTAGGCACTAGTTTTTTTTTACAGATTCACACACCTACTTCGTGCCGTCTTATGCGATCATGTAAGTGTGATTAAAAATTTGTTTCTTAAATATATAAATTATAGAGTTCAGAAAATGTTTTCCTAAAAAATTTCCTCTATTTCTGCAGCTTCTCGAATGAATAGCATTCCTAAGAACCTAACAAACACAATCTCCACGTGTATCTATGTCACTTTACAGATTCAATACAAACTTTCTTTATTTGATTTCCATCACAAATACCAGGAAAGATGTCAATATCAATACTCTTTTTGCTACATATTGCTCAATAGGACTCCATTTTACACAAGGTTTCCCTCTAAAAGTCTTCAATACATTTTGCACTTGAAATAATTTCTTTAGAATGGGGTGTCTTCGAATCAAAAATTTGTAAAGTTGCAGTGTGTTTCCAGTTAGGTCAAAAATAATAATGTCTAGTTTTTAACATATACCTATTAGCATTATATGTTTTTGAGCTGTTGATCTGAAAGAATGTGAGTTTTAATTTTTACAGTAATAAAATCGTAACAAAGTAAAAACTGTACAAAGATTATTTTTTAAAAGAACTTGCTGTCTGTTCTTCATAAAATAACTATGCTAGAAAAGTAGTTTATAGAATTTTTGTCTGTTTGCTTCTATATGTATTTCAGAGAAAAAACTACTGAATAAATTAAACTAACAAGAGGTTTTTCCCAACATTAAGACAATATATAATATCATGCTAGATGCAGATTGCAGACATTGTTGCTTATAGCGTTAGGATGACGTCACGGGCAATAGCAAGCCTGTCTCACTCCCCATGTAGGTACCGAAATTATAAGTACGCGCGGCGGCCACGCCAGCGTGGCTATCCAGTAAGGACTCACGAGCGAGCAGTGATGCACGCGCGAGCTTCGTTTGTCACCTACTTCACCTGTTCAACCTATCATTTAAAAATTGGGAATCATTGCGATCCAATTTTTTTTAGCTTCCTAAAGACGCTGATACAATCTTTTTTTTTATGGAATAGGAGGACAAACGAGCGTACGGGTCACCTGGTGTTAAGTGACCACCGCTGCCCACATTCTCTTGCAACACCAGAGGAATCACAAGAGCTTTGCCAGCCTTTAAGAAAGGTGTACGCGCTTTTTTTGACGGTACCCATGTCGTATCGTCCCGGAAACACCGCACAAGGAAGCTCATTCCACAGCTTTATAGAAAGTGGAAGAAAGCTCCTTGAAAACCGCACTGTGGAGGACTGCCACACATCCAGGTGGTGGGGATGATATCCTAACTTGTGGCGTGTTGTGCAAAGATGGAATTCGGCGGCAGGAATCAGGTTAAACAGCTGTTCGGAACACTCCTCGTGATCAATGCGATAGGAGACACACAATGAAGCGACGTCTCTACGCAACGCCAAGTGATCCAGTCGTTCACAGGGTCCCCGACAATTGAGCTGCTCTGCGATGCACGCGGTGAAATGGATCGAACTGATACTGGGGTGCGCCAGACCAGAGATGACAGCAATACTCCATGTGTGGCCGGACCTGCGCTTTGTTGAGCGCTAGAATGTGGGCCGGCTTGAAGTATTGCCGCGCTCTATTGATGACACCCAGCTTCTTCAAAGCCAATTTGGCTTTGCCCTCCAGATGGCCACGGAATTGGCAATCGCTCGAGATTTCGAGACCCAATCTTCCGATACTAGGCGAGGCTTTAAGGGAAGTGTTGTCGAAGAGTGGTGATACGACAAATGGGGTTTTTTTTTGTGATAAACGCGCAAACTTTAGTCTTCTGGGCGTTAAATTGGATCTAATTTAAAGTGATTATTATTATTATGAAATTAACTATGTTGTGGTCTTCCAACGCATACATTACTATCTGCAACTTATGTAGGTTTGACAACGAAAGAATATTGACTAAAAATTACGATTACATACCTAAAATATAATTTTTAATTAAGATATTAAGATAAGTTAAATAAGAGTTTGGCCATACCTCTGGAAAAAAAACTCGGGCGCACACACACACAGACAGACAGAGGTTGACGCCAGAGGAGATTGTTTTACTCGGTATGGGTGTAGTCATAACATCGAGTCCGACATACCCAGGCTGGGCCCTGATGAAACGTAAGAGTTTTGTCCATACATCTGGAAAAAACACGCATACACACACATCACACACACATACACAGCCAAAACACACACATACACACTTCATTTTTATTACATAATTATAATTATGTTTCTTATGTTAATGTCGTTTATCAAGGAATCACTGACCCCGAAGTTCTGCTAGTTATGGGGTCAGAAGTCCACCCCTTTTGGCATCACTGCAAAACCGTTATGAATTTTAATATTATTAACAATAAAACCTTGTAAATAATTAACTAGTGTTATATAATAAATATCGTAAATTTTGTAATTTATTTGCCTGAGTGTAAAGAAATGAAAATATAGTATTATTTTTCTCTTGCAACACAAGAGCTTGACGGCCTCGGGACTGGGACCTTATGGGTATAATTTATTTCATTTATTTAATAATTAAAACTTAATTATATTTTATTATATTTATTTATATGTTATTCCGGAACCATCTTTTTCCGATAATTATCTACGGGCTAATGATGGTGATGTACTAAAAGCAATAATGTCCTTTAAGACTGGTTCTGCCGGCGGCCCCGATGGACTGACACCCCAGCATCTTAAAGATCTGGTATGTCCTTCCACAGGGGATGCGGGTAGAGCGTTGCTTGAGGACATTGTTCTCTTAGTAAATCTCATGCTTTCTGGAAAATTTTATATGGTGCGAATATATGTGCTCTTAAGAAAAAAGATGGTGGTATTCGTCCTATAGCCGTGGGCTGCACATTTCGCCGCCTTGTTTCTAAAATTTGTTGTAAACATATTTCTCCTTTCCTATCAACTAAATTCATTCCAACTCAGTTGGGTTTCGGCTGCAAAAGTGGTTGCGAAGCTGCAGTCCACGCTGCGCGAACTTTTTTGGAGAGGAACTCTGGTGATGTCTTTCTAAAATTAGATGTGAAAAATGCTTTTAACTCTGTTGATAGGGGAGCTTTGCTGGGAGAAGTTAAAAATTCAATTCCTTCAATCTATCATTATATTTGGCAATGTTATAGTAAACCATCTAAATTATTATTCAAAAATCATAATATTTGGTCTTCTGTTGGCTGTCAGCAAGGCGACCCTCTTGGTCCAGCAATATTTAGCCTTGCCATTCATTCCGCCATAACAAAACTAAAATCAAAATTTAATGTTTGGTATTTGGATGATGGTACTTTGGGTGGTGAAGTGGACTCTGTTTTAGATGATTTGAAAGTTGTAATAGAAAGTTTTAGCTCAATCGGCCTTGAGTTAAATTTTTCGAAATGCGAGCTTTTTATCGGCGAAAATTTCTTAATTTCAGATCGGGTTGATATTACCAATAAATTTAATGTTCTGGCCCCCAATATTAAAGTTTTGGATAAGAATTCACTTCACCTTCTTGGAGCTCCATTATTTCCTGTTTGAATTCCAACGATCTTAAACGATCACATTAAAAAATTTAATAACGTTTCGGACAGATTATTGAAAATTAATTCTCATATGGTCTTAACTATTATTCGGTCTTGTTTATTTGTTCCAAAATTAACGTACCTCTTAAGGTACAAAAAAAAAGCCCGTTATGGAAATTTCCAAATTTGCTTGATGTGATTGATATTTCACTTAAAAATATTTTAGAAACCGTTTTGAATTGCGCGTTGACAGATCGTGCATGGTCTCAAGCCTCTTTACCGATACGGTTTGGTGGTTTGGGTACTCGCAAAGTTTCGGGAGTTTCATTTCTATCTTCAGTTCATAGTGCGCAGCCTTTGGTTACTAGAATTGTAAATCATGTTCCAGGTAACTCAGAGATTGAGTATTTGAACGAAGCTAACAATGCTTGGCTAAATATTGCAAACATTCAAAATTTTCCAGACGATTTAAAGTGTCAGAAAGCATGGGACGCACTTCTTTGTAAGTCAGTCTTTGATGATCTTTTGATCTCATCTACTGACATAACAGAGCGTGCTCGTCTTTTGGCCGTGACACAAAATGAGTTGGGCTTTTGGTTACAAGCCTTGCCTTCTGCGCCGATTGAAACGCTACTTGACAATATGACATTGTCAATATGCGTATCACTCCGGCTAGGTATAAAACTGAATGAACCACATCAATGCAGATGTGGCGTTCAGGTAGATGCTCTTGGACGCCACGGGTTATCCTGCCTAAAATCGGCAGGCCGTATCAGTCGTCACGCCAGCATTAATGAAGTCATCCGCAGGGCATTTGCTGCTCTTAATATACCAGCTGTTTTAGAGCCAATTGGTATTACCCGCCGCGATGGCAAGCGTCCTGATGGAATGACGCTGGTGGCTTGGGCCCGGGGAAGGGCGCTGGTGTGGGACGCTACTTGCGTCGACACTCTGGCTCCTTCTCATGTCCAAGTTACGTCAGTTGGTGCTGGGGCTGCTGCTTCGACTGCCGAAGACAGCAAGCGTCGCAAATATGTTGGTCTCAGTGAGTCATACGTCTTTGTGCCGTTTGGTGTCGAGACACTTGGCCCGTGGGGCCCAGAGGCGCGGAGAATGTTCAAAATACTATCTTCGCGCCTCAATAAGGCTACTGGAAACCCAAGCGCTTTGCACAACCGCCGAAGCGGCGCAATAGGAAAAACTCAAGAAAACATAAAGGTAAGAGAACAGGCGACAGTTTACGGCCATAACTATTACTAATTGCTTAAAAAATTTAATCTTTATTCTATAAGATTCTAGAAACTTGTTCTAGATACTCCAAAGTATGGAAATCATCTTTTATAATTAAAATTACAAAATTGTAGGATGAATCATCTATACATTTCTGCCATCTCATAGCAAGATAATTTTAAACCTTTTCGACAAACCAATATGGTCACGAGTCCATAAGCTGTGTGAGGCATTTTCTATTGCTTCCTTGAAATAAAATTTTCTGCAAACAATTATTGTTCAAATGGCGGAATAAGTGATAGTTGGTTAGGGCGAGGTCCGGCGAGTATGGTGCTACGGTTTCTATATACAGCCTGTTATTTTTATTCAATGTGGCTCATAAGTTAATACCGAAATATTCATATTAAAATCCGTATTGAAAACTAGTCAGAATGTATGTTGTTCGCTTTATTAAATGCTACGACCGCGGGAAATTGTGAAGTTGATCTCCATTATTTTGATTGTATTGAGAGAATCGAAGTCGAAAGTTTTGTTCCACTGCATGGTATAATAAAATAGTCCGCCTGGTATTCTCTTTCCACGATGGCCTAAGACTACATCACGATAGATTGTCCTTTTCAGTAAATTTAGGTACCTTCCATTGAGTTCATGAAAATAAAATAAATACAGACTAACTGAACTAATTAGTATCTGGTGTGATTCATCTTTAATTTATTTTATTGAATTATTAGTTCATAATTGCTTTGTTTAGTTAAAGACCTATTTTGCTCGGGTGATTCAACCACACACAGTGGCAGGACAGCATTGACAAGTGTCATACTGATATCTCGTCATTGAATCTCTGTTGTCGTCTATCTCATATCTATAGCGTTGTCTCACTCGAAAATAGTTTGAGAACCGCATCGGAACTGATGATGTATCCTTAGGCCAGTCACGTGATCCAGCTGTCAGGAAATACCAGGTGGAGTAAGTTATTATTCTTCCAGTGCACCCGCGTCGGTGATTGCAATAGCTGTACAAATATTGGTCTTCAGCTCTCTTAAGGTCTCCGAATTGTCAGCCAAATGCTTAGTTTGTCGAGCTGGCCATTAAAAAAAAGCGTTCAGGAAATTTTTCGCACTGGAGAGTCAATTATGTTCCTTGATAAATGTTAAACGCACTGTCTCGATGTTTTCTGGTGCCTTCTACATTTTTATTTAAAATGGTGTGATGCCTTAGCATAACATCCGAGTCTATTGATCTGTTATTTTTGCAGTGGAAGGCTCCTTTGCACAAGATGCCGGCCAGATGGCGCCGTAGATAGTGAAATGACTGGGAAAATGAGACTTAACATCTTATGTCTCAAGGTGACGAGCGCAATTGTAGCGCCGCTTAGAGTTCTTGGGTTTTTCAAGTATTCTGAGCAGCACTGCATTGTAATGGGCAGGGCATATCAATTACCATCAGCTAAATATCCTGCTCGTCTCATTCCTTATTGTCATTAAAATGGCTATTAGTCTGAAACGAGCTCTTTTTGACAGTAGTCAGTTTGCATTTACCTCAACACTCCGAAAGAAGTTTATTCCGAGTTGGGCATGAGGATAAAAGATTTTGAGTTTCTTTCATTATTGCAATTTCTACTAATGGACTTTTGTTCCCGCGTGAAAACTATTGTTAGTGTAACCCGTAATATCTATATATATAATATATATCTATACATATATATTAATAATCCATCAAGCTCCCATTTTGGGGGAGATTTCTTTGCCGCCGAGGTTGGGTAACACAGTAGTGCCTTTGTCTGATGTGAAGCAACAAGGTGTAAGCATCGGTGTTTCGGTCTGAAGGGCTCCGTAGCTACTGAATTTACTGGGCAAATGAGACTTAAGATCTTACGTCCAAAGCGACGTTTAAAGGGTATACCTATACCAGGCCAATCTATACGCTTTTAAAATTAACTCCCAACTGATATGCTTAAACTGTCAGTAAACAAATAAAAATTCAACTAAACAAAAGCTTAATGTAAAATAACGGATTACTTAGATGATAAAAGTGCTTGGGAATGAATTTGCTCTAACTTTGTCTTATTAAAACAAAACTTTATAATGTTCTCGAATAATTTATAATTAGGAAATAAGATCAAAAAGGGTTTTTTTATAACAAGTGACAAATTTTAATATCAATTACAAAAAATTCGGGCAGACGGGCAGAGTAACGTCCTTACTAGTCAACGGTTGCAGCGAAAACGTGTCGACGTCGGGACTAGGGACACGTCGCCTTTTATAGACGTCTTCACCCTGTCACTGTCAACACAATTTAAATAATTACTCACTACAAACAATCAATACGAAAACGGGCAGAGTTTCGGTGAGTTGTTTATAGTCCGTCAACAAACGAAGTAATGGTCACCAATTTTTTTTTTTTTACATACATTACGCCCCGGAACGGGGTGTAATGTATGTAAGTGTGTATGTATGTCTTTATGAGTGTATGTATGTAAGAAGTGTATATGTTTGTGTGCATGTTACGCATAGCTAACCCTAGCGAAGCGCCGCATAAGCATAGTCCCATAAACGTTGCACACGGCACTCGAGGCACGAGGCGCAAGCGCAGCAGAAACGTGACTTAGATGACATCATGACGGCGTTTACCCGATCGTGAGAAATATAATTGTGTTCATTACTTGATCTAGCATCGATCAGTAGACATTAGGATAATTAATTGTAATTAGTTTTAACTTTCTTGTAATAAATAAGTTGAAGTAAATTTGCATTTTTTTGCATCTCCTGGCTGCAACCAACGTAATTGGCGCAGTCGGTAGGATAGTCTAAAATAATAGAGTCAGTGAATCGATCACCGATAAGGGCTATTAGAACCTACTTGAGTTGCGGCGAGGTAGAGTATCCGAAAATCGATACAGCAGAGAAATGCAGATGATTTGGTAAGTACCTAGATCTTACTAGAGTTGCTCACCCTTTTTAATTGTAATTTTCCTGTGATTTTTTTTTTCTCTTTCCTTTTGTTTTCCAGTGTAATTTCCTCTGTGTACCTATTAAATTTTAAAAATTTTCCATCCACGGAAACCGAGGACCACTAGGTCAATTAGTATTAGTAGAATCTCGCAAATTGATGCAAGTAGGAATTTAGAGGATATATTAGAAAGTAGCGATAGCATAGAATTTTCTAGTTTATTTAATTTGCATAATAATATTAATTCAAAAATGAGTGTAGATTTAGTAGACCAAGTTTTCAAGGCCTTACGCTTGTTACCCGAGTTCGATGGAAATCCGAACGTACTTACGCGGTTCGTGCATTTGTGTGATCAACTGGTAGCCCAATTTATTAGAGCGGAGCCAGGATATGAACTCAGTTACCTTTCCTTATTAAATGGTATCCTTAATAAAATTACCGGACATGCCGCGCGCACAATAAATTCAAATGGCATCCCCGAAAATTGGCAGGGTATTAGAAATGCCTTAATTAATAATTTTGCTGACCAGCGAGATGAGACCGCTTTGTATAATGATTTAGCACTTTTAACCCAGAAAAATTCATCACCTCAAGAATTTTATGAAAAATGTCAGAGTTTGTTTAGTACAATAATGACCTATGTTACACTTCATGAAACGATAACCACTACCGTAGAAGCAAAGCGTACATTATATAAAAAGTTAACCCTACAAGCGTTTGTTCGAGGTCTGAAAGACCCATTCGGTTCACGTATTCGGTGCATGCGACCGGATACAATAGAGAAGGCATTAGAGTACGTTCAAGAGGAAATCAACACCTTATATTTACAGCAGCGCAATGACCAATTACCAGGTGAACGCAGAGTGCAGCCTACGTCTTCATATGACGCAACAAATAAGTATAATGTTAAGCCTTTTAATTTGCCACCCTCGCAGCCTTTTACTTTTAATTCATTCAATGTCGCACCAGGAACTCCAAAGCATAATTTTCAGCCACCGGGGCCATTGCAAGTCTGGCAACCCCAAGCACCGCCTAACAGAGGCCCTACGCGTACACAACAAATTTTCAGCACACCTCCACCTAATTACAGACCGCAAAGCAACGTGTTTAGAGTTCCTCAGCAAAGGTTAGGACGCACACCTAATAATAACGGTCCTACACCCATGAGTGGCGTAAGCCACTATGTTACTAAGCCATTGCCTAGACCGATGATAGGACGTGACTGGAGACAACATGGAAATCCACCCCCATCTAATTATTTCAAGACGCGTGAAATAAACTTAAACGACGTTGACTATTACAATTATTACGAATACCCTGAATATGACTATGACTATTACGAACAGACGTACTCAGAACCTTTATATTATGAGCCAATGTACGAGCAAGCGTATAGTGCTCATACTCCCGCTTACGTTGAAGAGCACCATGATGAACATCCTTCTGATAATCAGGATTTTCAGGAAACTCAAAAATCAGAAAAACCAAAATAGAAATTAATCTACAAACTCAGAGACAACTTCCATTTATTCAAATAGCAGATCCACCCTTAAAATTATTAATTTATACAGGCGCGAATCAGTCCTTTATTAGCCCTGAAGCTGTCAAAAATTTTTTTTCAAATGTTCCGTGTAATTATGAACCCTTTGAGGTAACTAATATTCATGCGACCACTAGGAATAATTATTCAATTACCATACCGTGTTTTTCTGAGTTTAACGAAGATAGTGAGATTACTCTTTTTATATATAAATTTCATAACTATTTTGATGGTTTAATTGGCTTAGATTTATTAGAAAAATTAGAGTCTAGCATAGATTTAAAAAATAAAGTCTTAGTTACACGTAAGTCGACCAACCAGTTATGCATGTATGATTCACGAAATTGTAATCTTTATGAAGATATAATACCGGCTAACACATCCAAATTGATCCGCATACCTATTAATTTTCATGATGGTGACGTTTTAGTGACAGAACAAATAATATCCAACTGTACTATTCGCGATTGCATTACCACAGTCAAGAACAATCGCGGTATAATAGAGATCGTAAACCCCACTAAGCATGATATAGTGTTCTCAATGGATAAACCGGTTAGTGCAGAACTATTTAATGAGCAATGCACGCACACTCAACAACCTAGTGATCGTGCTTCGGAAGTTCTTTCGCGATTACGAACTAATCATTTGAATCCAGAAGAACGTGCTAACTTAGAATCTCTCTGTGCACAATATGCTGACGTTTTTTATCTTGATGGTGAACCCTTGACATTCACCAATAAAATTAAACATAAAATCCGTACCACAGATGAATTACCCGTTTATACTAAAACCTATAGATACCCTTACGTTCACAGACAGGAAGTACGGGAACAAATTACAAAAATGCTTGAGCAAGGGATAATCCGTCCTTCACAATCAGCATGGAGCTCCCCCATATGGGTAGTTCCAAAGAAAAGCGATGCCTCTGGAAAAATTAAATGGCGTATTGTTGTTGATTTCCGTAAAATTAATGAAAAAACTATAGATGACAAATACCCCATCCCCAACATTAACGATATTTTGGATAAGCTTGGTAACTGTCATTATTTCACCACTTTAGACCTTGCAAGTGGATTCTATCAGGTAGAAATTGACACCTCTGACATCCACAAGACGGCATTTAACGTAGAACATGGGCATTTCGAATTTTTACGAATGCCAATGGGTCTGAAAAATTCACCATCCACATTTCAACGTGTGATGGATGATGTCCTAAGGGATCTCCAGAATGTTATCTGTTTAGTATATTTGGATGATATAATAGTGTTTAGCGTCTCATTACAGGAACACATAGTTAATTTAGAAAAAGTTTTCAAAACATTAAGGGAATCTAACTTCAAAATTCAAATGGATAAGTCAGAATTCTTAAAGTTAGAAAGCTCATATTCAGGACACGTAATAAGTAAAGATGGTATAAAGCCTAATCCCGATAAAATCACTGCCATCCAGAGATTCCCCATTCCAAAAACTGCTTCCGAGATTAAGCGTTTCCTCGGTTTGCTCGGTTATTACAGGAAGTTTATTCCAGACTTTGCTCGTATAACTAAACCCATGACGCAATGTCTAAAAAAAGGTTCAAAAATCACCTACAACGATCCCAAATACATTGACTGTTTTGAGAAATGTAAGATACTCTTGACTAACGACCCTATACTACAATACCCGGACTTCACTAAAGACTTTGTACTAACAACTGACGCTTCTAACTTCGCGATAGGTGCTGTTCTTTCTCAAGGACCAATAGGTAGCGACAAACCAATAGCTTACGCATCCAGGACTTTAAACTCGAGTGAGACTAACTACAGTACAATCGAAAAGGAACTGCTAGCCATCGTTTGGGCAACAAAATACTTTCGTCCGTATTTATTCGGTAGAAAATTCAAAATAGTCACAGACCATAGACCTCTACAATGGGTTATGAGCCTTAAGGAGCCTGGCTCTAGACTCACCCGTTGGAGACTTAAGTTGAGTGAATATAATTTCACCGCAGTCTATAAGCAAGGCAAACATAACACCAATGCAGACGCTTTGTCTCGTGTTGAATTAAATAATGAAGACACTAGTTCTATAGTTGTTAATGTATCTGAAAAGCCTCAATCAGTTGCGGGGTCTGAAACTCTATCGGCTCCCTCCAGATTACCGATTAATTCAGACACAGTGACTGTTCACACTAGTAACGAAATTCCAATCCTTGAAGTCCCAATTTCAGATGAACCACTAAATAAATTCAGTAGACAGATTTGTTTCATTTTAGTAGGCGATATTACGAAAAGACCAGTAGTGACTAAACCCTTTGAAACTCACACCCGGACTACTATACAACTTTCCGAATCTAACTTGACTAATGACGTTGTTAATGCAGTTAAGGAATATATTAATCCAAAAGTAAGAACAGGTATAATAATCCATCCACCTCTCGCTATGTATAAGATTATTCCAATTATACAAGATAACTTTAAAAGCTCTTCGATGAATCTCATTTTGACAAAAATCGAATTAGAAAACGTTAAGGAATATTTGCGACAACAGGACATCATAAAAAAATATCATGAGGGTAAAACAAACCATCGTGGTATCACTGAATGTTACTTGGCCTTATCATGTAAATACTATTGGCCTAGGATGAAAGAATGTATAAGTAAATATATAAATGAATGTAGCATTTGTGGACAGGCTAAATATGACCGAAATCCAATTAAACAGAGATTTTTAATTATTCCCCCTCCTTCTAAGCCGTTTCAGATAATTCATCTTGATCTTTTTACAGCTCAAAACGAAAAATTTTTAACAATTGTAGATGCGTTTTCTAAATACGCGCAAGCCTACCACTTAAGGGATAGTACTGCTCTGAGTGTCGTACAAGCATTATTAATATTTTGCACACATCACGGTGTCCCACTGACAGTAGTGACAGATGGTGGACCTGAGTTTACAAATCAGTTATTTGCAGAATTCATCCGGATCCATAAGATGCAACATCATAAAATACTAGCACATTCACCAAACGACAATGATATAGTAGAACGATTTCATTCCACTATCCTTGAACATCTCAGGATACTGAAACTTGAGAAACGGAATGAACCAGCTGTTAATCTCATGCCTTATGCTATCTTAGCATACAATAGTTCCATCCATAGTTTCACGAGGTGTAGGCCTTTGGACTTGATAACAGGACATTTTGACCCGCGCGACCCAATTGACATTGACTTAACTGAACATCTATTTCAGCAGTATTCACAAGACCATAGGAAATGAATGCGTCAAGTATATGATATGATTAATGAGATTTCCTTACACGAACGCACCCAACTGACTGAAAATCGTAACAAGGATAGGGAACCGGAGATAGACTATACCCCTGACCAGCAAGTCTTTATAAAAAATCCTTTGGCATCCCGACAAAAACTAGCCCCTCGCTTTACGCAGGATACTGTACTTGCAGACCTTCCAATCCACATTTACACAAAGAAAAAACGCGGTCCAGTTGCCAAATCTCGCCTTAAGCGAAGCCCTAAAAACCTCACCTTGTTGCAGGATATTTCTATGGCTGACAGTACTCCGCACGACCCTAGGACAAGAAGTAACGATTCACTCACTTGACAATGGACCAGGATTACTTCCTTTCAAACTAGGAGTAGCAAGAATTGTCTCACATTACCACGCCTTCCTTAGCCATATAGACTTAGAAAATATTCATAGACAGATAGAATTAGTGAAAAGCCAGATATCCGAATTAAGACCCTTTTTAAATAATAAAACTGTATTCCTTTTTGACCCACACATAGAACATCTCAATAGTAAAATTGCATCAATTACAAATAAACTCAATATATTTCAATCATCACGAAATAAAAGAGGTCTCATCGACGGTCTCGGCTCCGTCATAAAAAGCATTTCTGGTAATTTGGATTACACAGACGCGTTGAAGTACGATCGCGCTATTAAGATCTTGCACAGTAATGAACAGAAATTAGAAGTAGAATTAAATAATCATGTCAGCTTAAATAAGAAATTTGTTTCCGAGAGCACTCAAATAATTAGTAGTATTGTATCAAATCAAGATAAAATGAATAAAGCATTAAATTTAATATTACAAAGCGACGCCAGAAAGGACACTGACTTAATAAAGTACGCACATATGGCACAACACTTACTGATCTTAGGAGATAATGTACAAGATCTGTGTGAAGAGTTACAGAACTTAGAAAATACGTTAACATTTATTCGTGCATCGAGCACTCCATACTCTATATTTAGTGTTAGTGATGTTAAGGATATGTTAAGTAAGCTTAGGATTTTATATTCTAATAAGGAAGTCCTTGACTTTGAAATTAGAAATTTTTATGAAGTTATTAAATTAGGTTATTTTTATCTAGATAAACAAATAGTAATAGTTATTAAAGTACCGATTGTGGATCCTTCACTATACGACTTCTATAAGCTTTCCCTTGTTCCTAACAGAAACCATAAGACCTTGATCCCACCTTTACCATTCGTAGCAATCTCTAGCAAAGATTCTCGGTACATAGAGACAGAATGTAAGAAGTTAAACTCACTATTTCTCTGCGAATCGAAATCAAACCTACGGATACAGGAAAAGCCCGATTGTGTCCAGCAGCTTATTACTAATCAAGAACTCCCGCCATCCTGTGAATTAACGTCAGTTACTCTGAACAACGAAGCACTGGAAGCACTTGACGACAAACATTACACCATGAGCTTCCCTATTCCAACAAAAGTAAAGATATCCTGCGGACAAGAACAGTATCGAACTTTACATGGCAGCTACTTAGCCATTATCCCACTGAATTGCAACTTGAAAGCACCTACCTTCACGATCTCCAATTCAAACGATCATATCAAAGGACATGTCGTAAGAATAATTGAAATGCCCCAGTACATCGAACCAGAGCCCAAATCTTTACCAAAATTTATTCTAAATTCACCAAGTCTACACAAGCTCCATACTTTTAAAAATGATATAGCAACTCAATCATTGATACATCAAGAAAGCTTCACCGATCCAGTAATCTATCACACGACAATACCCATGTACCTTATTCTATTGGGTACATGTGCACTTATTGGAACTTTATTATATCTCCAATTACATAGAAGAAACGAAACCAGCGGAATCACGAAGACCTGCAGCGGCACCCCTGATGCAACATATGCTGTTCCGGCACCCAGGAAAATCAACCCTAACCAAATAAAAGTTGACCATGGATGCCTACCAGCGACCATCTCGGAGACGTCCTGCAATAGTCGCTATTCTACGGGGGGAGGTGTTACGCATAGCTAACCCTAGCGAAGCGCCGCATAAGCATAGTCCCATAAACGTTGCACACGGCACTCGAGGCACGAGGCGCAAGCGCAGCAGAAACGTGACTTAGGTGACATCATGACGGCGTTTACCCGATCGTGGGAAATATAATTGTGTTCATTACTTGATCTAGCATCGATCAGTAGACATTAGGATAATTAATTGTAATTAGTTTTAACTTTCTTGTAATAAATAAGTTGAAGTAAATTTGCATTTTTTTGCATCTCCTGGCTGCAACCAACGTAATTTGCATGTATGTTTGTGTTTGTGTTTGTTTGTGGAGTGTGTTTGTGATTGTGTAAGTGGTGTATGTCATTCCGTCAGTCAGTCTGTGTGTGAGTGTGAGTGGAGTGGAACGATTACAGGACGAGGACTAACATCTCGTCGTGTATTAAAAGAATGTGTGGTGTATCTAGGTTGCGGGCCGCTGGCAATAGTCAGAGTGACGAGTGCCAGTGGTTTGCGCTAGTTGACCGCGCCTATGCCTGGGAAGGCGGTGAGTGCGTGTCTGTGTCGGTGTTTGTGTGGGTGTCGCGTTCGCGAGGGTGATGTCGTCATCAGGGTCTACCGTGACGTGCCTGGGACGTCTTATTCGATTGAGGCTATGGTGAAGCGGGGTGTACCCACATGCCTTCCTAACCAAGATGTTGGAATGGTAAGGTGTCTTGTCGAAGAAGCGTCGCGAGATCTCTTTAAAGTGTTGAGCTATCGTCGGAAGCTCTAGATCGCGGTGAAAGTCTACGTTTCAGATGAACGACGGGGCTTCGGTTGCCGTGCGCGTGAATTTATTTTGAACTACTTGCAAACGTAAGTAGCTCGGTCGGGTGTGCGCGAACACGACGCTTGCGTATGACAGTATGGGCCGTACGATGGTTTTGTACAGCGTCACTTTGTGTTTGAGCGGAAGTTTGCTTCGCCCACACACAAGTGGATAAAGGCGACTGAGGATAAATCGGGTTCTATTGCATACCGTATCGATATGTTTCTTGAAGTTCATATTGCTGTTGAACGTCACTCCTAAATATTTGTAATCCTTCACCCACGGTATGGGTGTTTCATACAATTTAATAACGTCGGTCAGTTGTTTTTAGCGTGGATGCTATTCGCGATTCACTTTAATCAGCCATTCCCTGAACCAGTTGCCTAGTTCATCGACGGCGGCTTGAAGCACTTTAATGTTTTTGCTTAAGGTTGAGCGGTTGGAACCAAAGTAGAGTGCCTCGTCGTCAGCGTACTGAGCGAGCTGGACACTCGGAAACTTGGGAATGTCGCTCGTGAAGAGCGAGAAAAGAGTGGGAGAGAGGACTGAACCCTGTGGCACGCCAGACCTGATGGGTCTGGGTGGAGATAGGGTGCCCTCCACTAGATATCGGAAGGAGCTATCAGTAAGGCAGGCTCGTATGATGCGCACGAGCCTGTCTGGCACTCCCAGTTGATACAGCTTGAATACTAAGCCGTTGTGCCATACCTTGTCGAAGGCCTTCGCGACATCGAAAAACACGGCTGCCGTGGTAGCGTGAAATTGACGCCGTATGAGAATGTACTCGGTGAGTCGGTGAGCCTGCTGGGGACACGAGTGAGAGGTTCTGAATCCGAACTGTATGTCGGGTATCAGGTTAAGCTCCGCGATGTAATGATTAAGACGCGCGAGAATTAATCTTTCGTAAAGTTTCCCGATCGAGTTAATTAAGCTAATAGGCCTATAGCTTATATTATAATCCTTCCACCGTTCTGCTACCGCTTATATAGCGGTCTGTCAGCTGCAAGTGGGGAGAGGTGACGGCACGTCTTGAAAATATTCTTGTGTTTCTAAGAATATTATTTTTACAAACTGCATTATTATGTAGCTTTTATTATAAGAACCAAAAAAAAATTATGATTCAAAATCATCAAATATGATTTCAATGAATAAACATAGATTTTGACATTGACTTTGATTTTGAATAGCGCGATTTCGATGGCGCTTAGAATTTTGGGTTCATCAAGAATCCTTTTCTCTAGGTATTCATTAATGGAATAGTAACATTTTTCCAAAAGTAACTTTTTCAAAGAGGTTTTGATTTTTTTAATTTTTTACTTATCTCAATGTTTGTATGAATTTGTTTCATATTTTATGTAGTTATGTTGCGAGCCTTTTTGACTGGTCCGCTAAGATTTGTCTTCAATCTATTCGACACGTGTTTCAGCCTCTACACGAGGCATCCTCAGGAGATGTTGACTCTCCAAATTCTGGCACGAAACTCGAGTCTCGACGAAGACGAATTATAGCGGAACCTACACTCAAGAAGGCTTACAAACGACTAATTTAATAAATTTGCATTATTTGATTATTTCATATTCATCGTGCCCATTGTAGAAGAGTTTCATAACTCTCAAAATTTTTATTTATTGTTGTTTTCGTTTATTCAGCGGTACTCATAGCACCGTCGCGACCCAACGTGACTCGGCTATCAGACGAGAGCATCATGATATCGTGGACTCACTCTAACCACGGTCTGCCAATTCAGTTTTATAAGGTAAGACACAATTGTTTAAGTCCATTTTCTAATAGGCGTTAGTATTTTTCTACTTTGCAGAACACAACTTATACTTACCAATAAAGTAAAATTAGGTATATAATAATCACTAGCCGTTCCCGTCCACTTCGCTGTGCGAATTTTAAAAGGAAATAAAAAAAATACATTTTATTAATCTTATTAGAAATACAATAAAAAATAAGTAGCCATAAACCATTTAGGATAAATTTCGCATCGAATGGTGGTAGTTTCATGTCGATACGATCAGTGGCTTAGGCGTGATTGAGCCTCAAACAAAGACCATTTTCATAATATATATATAATCATATTCAACTTAATATACATATGAATCATATTCTATAAGCCAAAGCGTTTCGCTTTTTACAATAGCAAAAAGCAAAATATTTAAAATAAACTTAAAAGAAATTGAGAACATCACATCCGGGGGAGCGCTCCCCTGTACCAGTCTTTTCAATTTGATCACATATAACGAAGAGCGGTTCGAATCAACGACGGTCGAGTCATCCCCGATCGGTTTGATTCTTTGGATTTCTTGTTTCTCGCCATCTTCCACGCGGAGTGCTCAGTAGAGTTTTTCAGATTAACGAGCAGCCTAATTTTACCACCGTACACTACTTCAAAATGAGAATTCCACCTAAATCATGTTAACGCATTCTGCAACCACGCTTTTTGCAATACGACTTAGGCTGAGAATGTAATTAGACTTTGATCAGACTTTACTTACGTAAAACTAAGCTGAGTGTGATAAAACGCGAACTTGACTTTTGCATTGGACTGTGTTAGCTTCAGCTCAGCATAATTGTAACCTTCGAATTTCTACAAAAACACACTCAAAGATTATGCTAATCTCACTCTCATCTAAGTTTTAAGTTTTATGGAAGTTTGAGCAAAGTCTAAGTACGCTCTATAGAGCTCAGCCTTAGCCATTTACAAGGTTAGGGCTACTCCAAACTTAAAAGCTGGTAACGCATCTCTAGACCTCTGTATGGTGTTCAGAATGTCCATGCACGGTTCCTTCAAACCTTCGCATCACATGAGCCTCATGCCCGTTTGACCCCTCTTATATACAATGTTATATTATTAATCTACACCCATGCATTAAATCCTCTATGAAAGAGTCTAAAACAGTTAGCTTATTGCCAACAATAAAACATCCAATGTCCTAATAACCATTACATCATTCAAACGAGTGTTGTAATGAAATTACAACATTACATCATCCGTTTACATTACAACACTCGTTTGGATGATGTAATGATTGGCTTTTTTAATGTTAGCAGTAAGCTAACTCTTGCAGAATCTTTTATAGAGGGTTCTTGTTATGGGTGTAGATAAAGTCTTGTATGCAACTGTTGATAATTAGGTATTAAGACACTCACTCAGTATTAAGACTCAGCTCTGCGGCATATGCAGTTAGAAAGATTAGAGAGTACACGAATGTTGCGACCGCTAGATTAGTGTACTTTAGTTATTTTCACAGCATCATGACGTACGGTATATTACTATGGGGTCATGCTGCTGACATTGATATAGTGTTTGCACTGCAAAAGAGAGCTGTTCGAGCTATATATCAGCTTGGTTATAGACAGTCTCTCAAAGAAAAATTTTAAGAAATAAATATTATGACTGTTCATTGTCAGTACATTTATGAAAATTTAATATATGTTCACAAAAATCGTCACCTTTTTGCTCTTAATAGTGATTTTCATTATTATAACACTAGAAATAAGGGATTGCTTGTAACTAATTCTAGTAGGCTTCATAAAATACATAATAGCTTTAATGGTAAATGTATACACTTCTACAATAAAGTCTCAGCCACTGTTCAGGTATTATCTATAAATAAATTTAAATGTTTTATAAAAAAATGGCTCTGTCGTAAATCCTATTACTCCACTGAATGAATATCTAAATGATCGGACAGCTTGGGACTAGATTGTGATTATTTTATAGCGATAGAAATGAATGTACAATATTGTATATTTTTATTGAAAAGAGCGCAAAAAAAAGAATGCTGGGAGAGTTTCTTGCGCCGCTTCTTCTCTCTCAGAGCGCCATTTATTTCCGAAGCGGTAGTAGTATCTAGTAGTATAAGAAATGACATAAAAAATAATTCTAAAGGAATCAATTTTGAGAAAATAAATGCCTTTTATGCTTTTTTTATGCCTCATGTGATACTATTATCAACCCAAATTCGTGTGTTAATACCCCATATTACACACAACAGTTGCATAAATAACTTCCACCTTCGCACGACACGCCATAAGTTAGGATATCATCGCCACCATCTGGATGTGTGGCGGTCCTCCACAAGGAGCTTTCTTCCTCGTACTACGAAGCTGTGGAATGAGCTTCCTTGTGCGGTGTTTCCGGGATAATACGACATGGGTACCTTCAAAAAAAGCGCGTACACCTTCCTTTAAGGCCGGCAATTCCGGCTCCTAAAATAAAAAAATAAAAAAACTATTATAGGTGTGTGTAATAGTGTTACTCTGCAGGTACAATACCGTGAAGTAACAAACTCATCCAGCGTTCAGTGGCACACCGCTAACAACGATATACCGGCATACATACACTCCTACGAGATTGAAGGACTGGTACCGGACAGATTTTAAGTAAGATAACAAAATCTACAAACATACACCTATACTCAAAGATAAAAAACAAAATCTACATATATACACAAGTTTAATTTATACCAAAATTCATGAACGATGCGGGACTCAAACCGCGCCTCTTTGGTTCCGTCCGAGCGCTCTATTCAACTGAAAGTATTTAGTATGTCTTGTTCAACTCTCCAATTGTGGCTCCATCTACAGATGTACGAGTACATCCATGAATTTTGGTACAAATAAAATTTGTATATTCAATGCCAAAAGTGAGGGTACTTAAAAATAACAAACCACTTACAAATACTATATTTTTTTGTGAACATTCTGTAAATTTGAATGCTTGTTTAAATTTTATTTGAAGGTTTTTGTAGAAATTTAGTCGCAAACTAGTTAATATATTATTAGAGGTTATGTATATTGCAAACATTCAATACAAGGTACAATTTATTGCGAAACTGAAGTGGAGCAGTAAAGTCCTCGAATGGCGACCACGTACCGGAAGACGCAGTGTTGACCCCCACAAGATGAACTGGTCAAGATCGCCGGAATACGTTGGATGAGGGCAGCGCAGGGCCCAATTCATGCTTACGATTAGATTTGACACTTGATTTGTCCGTTGAATAGCCTTAGGAAACCGGGGGCTAGTATCACTCGATCCGACGTTAAATATGAACATTTTATGATACTTGTTGATTTAATGTAGATAATAAGCTGACGGTGTTTAGAGCATTTATAGCAACGGGTCCACTGACCTCTACTAAATATACCACTGGACTGGCGGCTGTAAATGTGCTTTTGTACCTGTTGTAGCGAGAGTCTGCGGTACTAAAACTAGTGATGACAACCTAGTAGACAATACAGATGGTGGGAAACTATTCACAAAAAAATTGTGTACTTTATTACGTTGATTCTTGAAGTATAAATAACACGGAAAACGAACGAAATTAATTCAAAATGTAAAAATACTTCAGAGTATTGTACGTTCCTTCACAGCCATTTGTGCAAAGGTATTTACATACAGGTCAGTGAATGTGTCTCATTGAAAATAATTATAGCATCAATTGCTTATATCAATGTGTCATTTAATATAATGTAATTTTAATACCACAATTTCAGTGGAAAGATAAACATGTTATATTATCATTAATTATTTGTAGCTAAAGTGTTTCATTTATAACTTGTCGCAGTTTGAAAGTGAATTACAACATGTGCAACAAAATTATTGCATTAATGTGTTTATTCTATTCGGAATAATTTGTGTTGTGGCAACACATAACAGATTTATTATAACATAATATTATATTAATCGAACTAAGCTCTGCTTTGCGGTCTAGTGTAAGAGCTAGTCAATAATTTATTGTTTTAATTTACATCATTCTTGATTATATGTAGAGAATAGTTTGATATTAAGTAAATATCTCGTCTATCTGAAACCCGACTCAAATATGTTATTTATTTATTTTTGGAGGTTAAGTAATGGTAGAAATGATAGGTACTTTTAAAGTTTCGAATTGATGTATTGATTTATCTGAAGAAAATAAAAACATCTCTTGGGAACTAACACATTCCTGCGAAAAAAATTTAAGGTTGTGTGTGAGATTAAATGAAAAAACCTTAAAGTGCTATGTATAGTATCAAAATATAGTCACAAGTAGAATATGCCTTGATTCCATACAATTCTTCAATCCAAAGTGCGCCAAAAAAAATGCTGGGAGAGTTTCTTGCGCCGTTTCTTCTCTCTCAGAGCGCCATTTATTTCCGAAGTGGTAGTGTTTAAACTGACACCAAAAATAATTCCAAAAGAGTTAAGAGTTCAATTTTGAGTAAATAAATGCCTTTTATGCCTTGCCAAATCCATAAAGTGAAAATTAACAAATAAGTAACCATAGTATTCTTATTGTGTTTTTCTTAAAGAATAAAACATCTTTTGTCTGTGTTTCTTGTCAATGAAGCAACTATCAACAATTTATTAATCAAATTTTTTATTACATATACTTGACTCTTACGCTTTTCATTACATTTGAGCTAAGCGTTTTGTTAAAGTAATTAATACATTTAAATCTAATGGGCGGAACTGGCGTGTGATAATTTGATATTTTATTATTGATCGTAAAATATTAGCGATATTGGAATTTTAACTTTTATCAGTTACATTTAAATTGAAATTACCGTGGACACAATTGAATTAATATTCATATCTAATGATACGTTTGAGTTTCAGTTCTACTACGGGGAACCGCCAAAATTTGTTGTTTTTTATTTTTGTGTGAAAATCGTAATGCTATTCACAGAATACATCTACTTACCAAGTCTCAACAGTATAGTTGTTATAGTTTCGCAAAAAAGTGTCAGTAACATACGGACGGGCAGACAGACATGACGAATCTATAAGGGTTACGTTTTTTTCCATTTGACTACGGAACCCTAAAATGAGTCAGTGAAGCGTGGCCGGGTTAAGCAAGTAATATACAGTACAGTATGTGTGCGTCCACACTGAATGCGCGGTGACTGAGGCATAGGCTGGTGCGACTTGCGGGGGCGTGAGGTGGCCGCAGTGACGCGCGACCTTTCGAAGCGGCTAGACGTTTTATCAGGTGCTGCAAACCATGGACAACGATTTGGTATTTTACTAGATACTAATCCTATCCTACGATGTGAGGTGCTCAACATGAGAGATGGTGTGCACGAAATAAATAAAAACAGAGAACAATGTGGTGAATTTTATAATTTGTTTGAAAAAATGAGATGATATCCTACAAAATTTTTTGAGTACACTAGAATGCCCATATCGACATTTGACTACATTTTAAGTAAAATAACCAAAGAAGATACAAACTTTCGCAAAAGTATTAGTCCTAAGGAGAAATTGTTCATAACTCTAAGGTAAGAATAAAACAAGATTTAAATAATTATAATTATTTATTTATCTAGAAATTAATTCTGTCAGTTGTGTTAAAAGCTGTTGGTAATCATAAAGTTAATAATTATTGTAGTTTCCGGTAGAATACCCTCCTCTATAATTGTCCTCGAACCCCTGATGAGAAGAAAACTGCATCCTTTCTGTCTCATCTATTATGACTTGGGACATTTTATTTCGAATTCGTAACTTCTGTAATTCACTAAATTGCTTCATTTGAGGCAGGAGACTCATGAAAATATGATAATCGTCACATTTCTCCAGCTGCTCATGAGTAGAGCTCATTTTCTGTTCTATTAGATAAATTTTTCTACGTTCGCATTCTATAAGCTCATCTCTATAATCTGAGGCAGTTTTGCGCTTTGGCGCATTTGAGCGACTGTTGGTTGATGAACCTGGACTAGTCACATTAGTGAATGTCTCCTCAGTATTATGAGAGGACTCGTTAATGGATTCTGAATCGCTATCATGCAGATTTCCCGTCATGGGTTCGGGTGTTATGTCATCGTTTATAAATTGCATAAGTTGAAAGTATGGCCAGGTACTCTCTATATCGTCACCACCGTCACCAGATCGCGGAGTAGGGAATTTCTTTTTTTCTTTTCGAAACTGATCACGAAGATTTTTCCACTTCTTGCGCAGTTGTTTTTCTGTAACAATAATAATATGTTTAATTCACGTTTATTTTTCAGGTTTCTGTCAACTGGAACTCCGTTTAGAGCACTGGCTTACAGTTTTCGTATGGGGAAAGTACCCTTGCATCAATAGTTCACGAAACATGCCGTGTTTTATGGACTGAGTTAGTTCCTATTCACATGCCGACACCTACTGAACAACGTCTGAAAGCTATTGCAAAAGATTTTGAAGTTACCTGGAATTTCCCCCACTGCATCGGAGCAATTGATGGGAAACATTGCGAGAAAAAAAACCACCTAAAAGTGGTTCGGCACATTGGAGCTATAAAAAAAGAAATACAATTGTTATGCAAGCTGTAGCTGACGCAAAAAGGAGATTTATAGCAGTTGAAGTTGGCGGTCGAGGCAAGCAAAGTGATGGTGGTACTTTCGTTGCATCAAAACTATTCAAACTTATAGAACAAAATAAATACAAAGTTCCTATGCCAAAGAGACTTGCAAATTCTGATGTCGTTGCACCCTTCGTCCTAGTGGGTGATGAAGCATATCCGTTGAAACATTATTTAATGCGTCCTTATCCCGAGCGAGTACTTAATAACGAAAGAAAAAATTTTAATATAAGATTGTCTACCGCTAGACAAACAATCGAGTGCGCATTTGGCATTTTAACATGTAAATGGAGAATATTACTAAAACCTATCGAAACTAACAGGAAAAATGCCTTGTCTATAATAAAAGCTGCGTGTATATTGCACAATGTTGTAATGGATTTAAACGTCGATGTCAATCTGGATATTGATCATGTGCTGTCTAACCCGCCAATAAATGAAAATCAAAATTTTCAGAGAAACCTCGGAGTAAATAATAATCCATCACGAAGAGCAAAAAATGTTAGGATAAAATTCACAAATTATTTCTGGGAACAGTTTTTAAGAATGTAATAAATATATAATATTAAACTTACCTTCACTTTCAGGAAATTGTTCTTTTATTTCTTTCCACAACTTTCTTGTAATACTGCGGTTATTGTGGTGTACATGTTTACTTTGCCATATAGGTGGTTTAGATTGAATTGCACTTATAAACAGTTCAGTATTCAACGCCATTTTACAAAAACGTGTAATTAAATGAAACCAAATAATAAGCAGACGCGCAAACGCCGAGCGACAAGACCGGACTGGTTTGATATCCCCGCCACCCGCGCTTTAAATCGCATGTTGGCTAGGCCCGTAGTGTGGCCAGAAAGCGCGGACACGAACGTTTGAAAACAACGCGCGCTGTCTCGCTCGAGCCCATCGCGCTAGGCTTCCGCCTAAGTCACTGCACTATGGACACAAAGGCGCGTTTCTTGTGTTTGATAATTCGCACCCGTCGTCGCAACCGCGCTAGGCTCGCAGTCTGGACGCACACTATGACTGTGAGACGCTAATCAAATTAAAGGAGGGTAGTCGGATATCGTTTCTAATATTTTTTCAGTTTAATTATTTCGTTTTTGAGGATAGTTTGATTTAGTTTAGGAGTTAACCTCTATATTGAGCATTGCACGCACACTAAAACAAAGTGACATACGAATCGCGAGTTCAAGATGTAGCTCGTCACGCACAATAAATTAATAAGCCTGGCCTGTTTAAGAGGCTCTATCTAGACGTATAAATTATCTAAGTCTTACTCATTATATTTTTATACAGATTTCGCATCGCAGCGGTGTACTCCAAACAGGACAACAAGATGGGTCGCAGCAGTGCCAAGTTCTACCTGCAGCGAGGTGGTTTCCGCAGTCCCATCACTCCAGTCGTGGACAAGGCGGTCGCGCTCTCTCCAAACAAGATACAACTCAATTGGACTGTGAGTATCACAACCAGAATAGAAAAGAACTTTTTCAAAGCTATTTAAAATGATAGCCATCGACTTAATTGCTATTTTTTAAATTTTATTTTTGCAAACGCTCACTGCGAATTCTTATCGCTTCATTTATATTTTATCGTGGCTAAATACTATATTTCACCAAGATACCACGACGGCGGCGCAACCAGTCGCCGCTACCTAACCACGCTCTCTTAGAAACAAACTTTTTACCAGTGGCAGGCTCCTTTGCAATTTTGGGTTTTTCAAGAATCCTTAGCAACACTGCATTTTAATGGACAGGGCGTATCAATTACCATCAGCCCACGGTCTTGATCATCTCGTCCCTGAGTATCGCCTGTGATTTAACTACGCACGATCAGAATAAAAATCATTAGACTTTGGTTGCCCTTAACAAAAACTTTTTATGAGAAAAAGTGACAACACGAGCAAGACGTTTGTATTGGTATGTATATGTAGTTATGATACGCCTCACTGACCTGTATAAATACCACTGGACAGGCTCTTCGATATGTTTGACAGCAAATTTTTTGAGCCTATTTGAAGCGCCACTCGCGAGTCTCTAGAGAACTAATTTTGACGTATAATACAAATGGCTTCGAAGGAACGTACAATACTCTGAAGTATTTTTGCATTTTGAATTTAATTCATTCGTTTTCCGCGTTATAATACTTCAAATATCAACGAAATAAAGTACACAATTTGTTTTTGTAAATAGTTTCCCACTATCTATCGATGTTTGCTGAGGTTGTCATCACTAGTTTCAGTACCACAGACTCTCACTACATGGCCAACAGCGCCAAAACGGCGAATATCAAACAGGCACAAAATCACTTTTACAGCCGTTAGTCCAGTGGTTTATAGTAGAGGTCAGTGATACGTCTTGAGCAATACAATGCAGTGCCTCTCATGATTATTCATTGAATCCAAAATTCTAAGTGAGATAGCGTGACATACGATGTTAAATCTGGTTAGTCAAGTAATGTCACTAGTTATGGCGGTCTTTCAACCGAAACTAATATATGTAATAACTAATATATATATAATAAAAAATAATATATTTTGCACATTACCTACTGTCTCACCGGTACACTGCCGTGGTCACCACCTAGCTGCCATCGTGTGCAAAGACGCCTCAATGTAAACTATTAATGTAATGTTTGTCTTGAACAGTGGTCGAGTAATGGCGGCGTGGAAGCGGAAGGGTTTTACGACTACTTCAGGGCGGTTTCCACTGCAGGGCCTTACGAAAAGGTTTGTAGGCTTAGAACTTTTATAAGTCTAGTCAGTGATAGCTGTCAAAACGTTGAAAAAAATTGAGGTTGACTACTATCCTCTGTTTTGATTATAATTTATAAAATTATATGATACTAGCTTCTGCCCGCGACTTCGTCCGCGTGGAATTCGTTTATATCGTAGCTCTTTACAACGATGATACGACTCTAGCAGGCAGGTTAATGAATAAGGTTTATTCGCTATTTTCGCTATTGTGGTAGAATTGTGTTGAAGTTTACCAACAAAGTGATACTACAAATTACAATGCATTATTGTAAATACATGATATTATTGTTATTTAAACAACAATATTGTTATTGTTGTTGCATTAGCTATAGTACTTCCTTATACAATACGTTAGTGGTTCTGCCTTGAGGTGCTAGTATGACCAAACTGCTCGGCGAACTTACTCTACGAGGAGAACAAGCCCCGTAAAGCTGTTCGTGTGAGAAGCAGTCCCCCCCATTAGGTCAATCCCTGCCGTTTTTAACGACCGACCCTGTGATTAATTAATGGTCATTGAAAAACAGACCTTAATGGGGAACTGCAATATTTTAAATTCAAACGGGTAGTCAGATGGTATTAGAGGTATCCGTGGTATATACATGGATTCACCTCTAGCGCAATCATTAATGACACTGGCCTCTACCACATTGTTATGTAACGCTTTAATACGCAACCTGGTCCCGTTGTACAACTTGGGAGGGTTCAGATTGCGCAGTAACATTACTGGAGCACCCACTTTAAGGACAAGTTTATGAGTTGGTAGTCCAGGCGGGTTGAGTGCATTGAAGAATTCCACAGGATACTGAACAGCATCATCCGTATTTACTACAGAGTCCATAGAGTTGTATTGAAGTTCTGTGCCTTCGAATGCCTTCAATAAAGTGTCATTAATGACAGAAGCTTGGTCGTTCTTAGGACTCAGAATAGCACGTTCACACAACCACTCCATGGGTTTATTGGGCAGGTTTTGGACATATGGGTAAATTCGGGCTATTAAGTCTTGTGCGGTGTGCACAACTGACGCAAATTGTAATGGGATTACAATTTTGCCCTCAGTTATCGGATATTCTCCATTCCCTATTTAAAGCAACAGATCGGAGAATTCCCCGGCGCAGACGTCGCCCTTAAGATGCACTCGCATGTTTTTGAAATGTTTAGTTTTTTGATTAGAGGCTAAATATTTGACGCCTTAATGCATGCTTTGACTTCGACAGCTCGAGTTCCCCTCGGTACTACGGGCAGAGTCTGACAAAAGTCTCCAGCTTATTAAACTGTTACCCCTCCTATCGTGAAGTTGTTCCCTCGGATGTCTTTTAGGGTTCTATTTAGCGCTTCAAAGGCCCCCTTGTGCGACATAGTGCTTTCGTCCACACTTGTGCTGCGTTGCTTTGTTTTGGGATATTGCACAATGGACTTTCAGTATGATTAAGACTTAATAAGTCTGTAAGTAAAGAAAGTAATTCAAGAGGCAGCCTGAAAGCCGTGTGAGCAGTTTTGCCTCCCTCCAGTAGTGTAGCAGCGATTCCTGATGACGCGACAGCCAAAGCGATACCTCGTTTATTTCTTACTTTTGCTAATATTAAATTTATAAGAAAAGTTTTTCCAGTGCCACCATAACCATCTAAGATAATATAATTTGTCTCTCGTTATTCGCGATTATTCAGGTTTACTGCGGATCTTTTTGGTTTAGGTAAACCGAATTAATCGAAATGTTTTCCAGCTCGTGCTAAAACTACATCTTCGATCGATATCAAGCATCTGTTAAACACCTCATTCATGAATAGCTCCGCACTATTTTGCAATTCTCTTTCAAGTTGCCGTTTAATGTCGTCCGAAAAACTGTCCCTATATTTTTCCCAAAGACTTAAGGGATCAGTAAGTTCACAAAAACCTATCATTATTGTGAACAGTGCGCGCAGCTTGAAAGGAGAATCACACAATGCAGCTTTTTCTAAAGTTGTGTCCCAATGATTATCTTCTTCTAGCAGTCCATGGGTGTTACACGCTAATTGAAATGTTGGATGGAGGATACCGTTGACAGTTTATAAATATTCGCAGGATGTCGGCCCACTAACCTCATGTAGTAATAAGCGTAGGTGGTAGCACTCGGTGTTATTGGGATGTATCGTATAGACCCTACCGAGAAAAACGGCAAAAAAACACGTTTGTTTTATGGAAGCCACCATAAATATTTATTTTATTCTGTTTTTAGTATTTATTGTTATAGCGGCAAAAGGAACTGTGAAAATTTCAACTTTCGAACTATCACGGTTCATGAGCCTGGTGACGCAGTCAGATAAGCAGACGGACGGACAGCCGAGTCTTAGTAATACTGTTCCGTTTTTGCCCTTTGGGTACGGAACCCTAAAAAAATTGAGGTGGGCACTCCATACCATACATGTAACCAAATGTCAAAAAAATCTATTTAACCCCCTATTTTTATAGCTCAATAAAAGAGTTTCCCCATACACACTTTGCACCCCTATTTAGCTTCTGCCTGCGACTCCATACGCAAAGTCAAGTCTCTTACTTAAAATTCTACTCCATCCCCATACAAACTTTGCAACCTGTTTTAACCACTTTGGAGGTGAATTTTTTCAAAATGCTGAAATACCTTTTCTTGTATTGTAATAAGTCCATACGCAAAGTTTCAAGTCTATTGAAGTCTCTCAAAAATCCCTTCTCAGTGGATACTTGCGTTATGTGAACTACATGTTGTGAAAAAATCAGCTTTCTAGGTTCAACGGTTTGGGCTGGGCGTTGATTTAAGTGAGTGAATCTAATCGAAGTACCTGACTGACTGTCAGGACTTTTACGTTTATATAATACTAGCTGACCCGGCAAACGTTGTTTTGCCATATAAATTATTTTTAGAGTTAGACCGTTTCTTGGACATTGCTTTATTTTTCTAAAATAAACGTAGCGTTACTCCTGATTACATCAGCTACCTGCCAATAAAAGTCGCCGGATTAGCCGGAACAAACAGACAGACAGACAAAAATTGTAAAAAGTGTTATTTTGATGTATGTTCCGTATATGTATTCATAATATACATTAAGTAAAAAACGGTTATTTCAATACTACAAACAGACACGAAATCCAATTTTATTTAAATGTATAGATAATTCACACAATATTTTTATAAATTATAGCCTATATGTTATTCTGGTGTGTAAGCTATATTATTGCAAAGTTTCATCAAAATACATTCAGTACTGTTTGCGTTAAAGAAGTTCAAACAACAAAATGTGAAAGTTTGTATGTCTGGAACATACAAACTTTCACATGTTTAATATTAATAGTATATAGATTATTATAAATAAATAAAATTAATACACGGTAGTAGTATCTGGTATATTAGAAATTACATCAAAAATAATTCTAAAGGAATCAATTTTGGGAAAAACAAATGCCTTTTATGCCTTTTATACAAGGGTACGGAACCCATCGTGGTCGAGTCTGGCTCGCATTACATATATACATATTATAAAAAGTTAAATATGTAGTAACTCAAACGATGAAAAATGTTGACGTACAAAGTTGACGACGTGTTCGTCATTGATGTCTCTGATGTAAAAATTGTCGTGTAAAAAATTTGATTTCACATTGTTATATTAAATGTTTGACACTCAGGTGACGGTGGAGGGATCATCTCGCACCGTGATTCTCAGTCACTTGTCACCTGATACGGCGTACGAGCTCAAACTGCAGGCCTACTCTGCGCAGGCGCCGTCAGACTTCACTGCTGTACATGTAAGTATAATCTAAACTTACCACTGACCTGTATAACTACCACTGGACAGGCTATTCCATATGTTCGACTGCAAATTTTTATGCCTATTTGAAGCGCCACTCGCGAGCGTCCAGAGAACTAATTTTGACGTATAATACAAATGGCTGCGAAGGAACATACAATACTCTAAAGTATTTTTACATTATGAATTAATTTCGTTCCTTTTCCGTATTATTTATTATGTAAGAATCAACGTACACATTTTTTTAAACATAGTTTCCCACCATCTATCGATGTTTGTTGAGGTTGTCATCACTAGTCTTAAGTACCGCAGAATCTTTCAGAATCAAACAGGCACAAAAGCACTTTGACAGCCGCCAGTCCAGTGGTATATTATAGAGTTCAGTGATACTTATATTGTAAGAGGAAACATTTGTTTTTAATTTGAAAGGTGAATCGTATGATATTAAAATTATATTTATTCAATCAATCAATCATTTTTTTTTATTTCGTCGGTTAATCACAAAACACTTGAAATATATAATTTTTTATAGAACAGCTCATTCGGAAAGCATATTTCTAGGGAAAAACGATCAAGAAACTCTAAGGTTGCTCTTTTATTACTCTATCTGTAACTTTTCGAGGATTCCCAAGCGTTGAAGAGTGCACCATTAAAACCAAGATACTGCTGGAGATACGCTGACGGTGTGTTTACCATAGTTCCCAGTGATACTTTTTTTTATGACAATGTGGGACGAGACGAACAGGACGTTCATCTGATGGTAATTAATACGCCCTGCCCATAACAATGTAGTAGTGCTCAGGATTCTTGAAAATCCCAAAAATTCTGATCGGCACCACAATTGCGCTCGTCACCTTGAGACATAAGATGTCAGTCAAGTCTCATTTGCCAAGTAATTTTACTAGCTACGGCACCCTTCAGACAGAAACACAGTAATGCCTACATACGTAGCAAGAGAATGTGGGCGGCGGTGATCACTTAACACCAGGTGACCCGTACGCTCATTTGTCCTCCTATTCCATAAAAAAATATTACTGCTTCACGGCAGAAATAGGCGCTGTTGTGGTACCCATAATCTAGCTGGCATCCTGTAAAACTTTTGGACCACCTGAACAAAATACAGGTGATAACACTCTTTACAACAGAAGAGGTAAAAGATGGAACTACCCCATTCTTGGATGTACTGGTGAAGCGCGAACTTAGTGTTAGACTTAATCGCCTTTTTATATTATTCTGCTCCATCCACAGATTCGCAATAGGTTTGCAAGATGACAATCGAATATTTACGTTAATAATTTATTTTTCTCAATTTAATTTAACCTTCAACCATCGCAAGCCCGGCAAAGTAACGTTTGCCGGTTATGTATAAATGTATGCGTTAATTCCCTTAACATATTGTCATATGTGAACATTTTCTCTTTTTTGACAATCCAGAACTTTCATATATTGTTGTATCTTCAGACTGACAGTTTGAAAGTTGAAAGTGGCGTAAAAACTCCCATACTAGAGAAACTATTTTGGTGCGGTTTTGATGGCTGGAAAGCTGAAGTGACGGAGATGGATTTAATTTATACTAGTTGGGTTCCACACCATTACGCCGTTATGATAGGAACAGTCTTATAGTTGTAATATAATTTCGTATTTTTGTTCAGGTGGCAAAAACCCATCGGTCCGTCAGATCAGACGGCCCCAGTACGAGCACGGAGTCTCCGGAAGAGAACGTCAAGGAGAGCAGAGGAACGCTGGTAACTGATACTGGCCATCACGCTGCTGCTGTGCAAGTGTTTGCGACACTGCAAGTACGGCCTGCAAGTGAGAAACAAAAATAAAGTTTATAAGTTGTGAATTTTTTTTTCTATGACAATAAGGGAAGAGACTAGCAGGACATTCAGCTGATGGCAATTGATACGCCCTGCCCATTACAATGCAGTGCCAGGATTCTTGATAAACCCAGAAATTCTGAGTGGCACTATAATCCGCTCGTTACCTTGACACATAAGATGTTAAGTCTCATTTGCCCAGTAATTTCACTAGCTACGGTGCCCTTCAGACCGAAACACAGTACTGCTTACACATTACTTCATTTACGGCAGAAATAAGCACCGTTGTGGTACCCATAATCTAGCCGGAATCCTGTGCAAAAGAGCCTCCCACTAGTAAATACCCTTTTCGCCTCTTACGACACCCTTGGGGCTGGGACTTCCCTATTCTTTTTATGCCCTAGGGTAGCCTTTTACCCTGTGGTAGCACAGGGCAAAAGGCAAATTGTGCAGTTGATGACAGATATTACATACATAACATTTACACATTTTGCAAGTCTTCTACAAGAAAATAGGTCAAGTTTTAATTATAACGCGGGATGATCAATACAATATTAATACAGGTAATTATTACATTAAAAGAGATATTTATATATTTCATGAAAATTATTAAATAATGAATACGTCTGCATGGGCTTGACCTTTTGCCTGTCCTAATAATGGAGGAAAAATAACGAATGACGCAAACGACAGAAAATTTTAGGAACCCATATCACCCTGTTACTTTTGAGTTAAAATGATGAGAGTGAAACTTTAAGATGCGCGTGCATCACTAAGTTTCACTCTCATAATTTTTTCATAACGCGCCTAAAGAAGTATAACTTCAAAAATGTTACCTTATCAAATTTTATTAATAATCATAAAATTTAAGTAAAGACTATAAAGTCTTTGCCTATATAATTTGAGAAGATCCCTCAATTACTCATACGGATCTGATGAGAAATGTCATCATCTGAAACGTATAGAATGCGTGGCCCCATCTGTGACTTTTGTAATGTCTGTTTCTGTCCTCTTTTAAATGAGCATATATTGACATATTTTTTATAAACAGAGGAAAAGGCCCCATGTTGAGGTAGCTGACTCCAACGGCTACATTCCAGCTAAAGTGCCCAACACTATTACTGCCAACCCGATACACGCTGAGGTGAGGACTTGTTATGTATTCTAGCCTAAGCCAATAGGCTTAAGACATTATTGGTCAGCTTTCGTCGTACGCATAAAGTTATTTATAAAGTCCAGACCTAAAAAATATTTAAAATAAACTAATTGAATATTAAATATTTATATACAACTTGCTGAAAACTAAACCATGGCGCTATTTGAGCAGTGTACTCATAGAAACAAAAGAGCAGTATTGCCAATATAGCGTACTCTCTCGCACTCCCTACTACTTAACTTTGTTGATTACCTGTTGGATCTTGAATTGCTATTTAGAATGTAGGGAACAAATTAAAATAACTGTGAACAAGTTTCCAATAATTCCTTGAATTTTCGACTTTCTGTAAAGTACATTCTAATTATAAATTTTTCTCAACATGCAATAAAGAATATGCAACGAATAGTCATATGATACACTACTACAACTAGGTATTACTGGTACGTAATATAAAGCGCATTTGACTAAATATTATTTTATTTCTGTGCAGAGCGGTGAGGCAGGCGTGGAGATGTGTTTCCTACATAACAATAACTGCGGTAACAACGGTAATAATGACGACACCTTGCCACATCCAAGAAAAAACAGACCTCCACGGCAATATGTATAAAACTTACACATATTATTATCTGTACTATGTAAATGTGTAGAGAAACTACCATTTTGGTAGAAATGGCTCGGTAGTGACGTTATTAACAGTACAAAATATTTATTTCTAGTTAAGGCTGTGAAGAAGTAGATAAGTCTTTATTTAGTCCAAAGACTGATACTGTAAGCAACTTTATCATTTATTGAATCTAATAACGTTACAAGTATTAGAATTCGAGAAATGTATGAAACTAATGAAACATTATTAGGCTTAGGCCACACTATAGTTTTTTTTTCCCGTGAGCGGTTTACCACTTTAACCGAAAACCGCTCGAGGCGCACACACCACTATGATAATCCGCGAAACCACCCATGATTTTCACAATTCGAAAATGTCTTTCAAAAGTACAATGTATTGTTGCTTTGATACTAAGAATCAGAAAAATTACGTTAACAAAAATTTTGCAAATATTGGGTCCATCCACTAACTAGCTAGCTAACTAGCTATAGAACAGAAGCTC
>CATIXN010000022.1:9593588-9608610 GCA_949711725.1 Leptidea reali | reverse complement strand
GATATTACGAAAGTAAAGAAAAACTAATTAAAACAAAGTGGAAATTCTCCTGCGAGGCTTGAGTGGTTGCAATTATCTCAGCTTAAGTTCATAATAACAATGGTAGAGCAGCAACGAAAAGAGGTTTGTGTTTTTATAAATAGAGTTCAAGTTTAAAATTTTGATAATATACAGTAGTGAATACAATAAAATTAAAGTTTTTTTTTGATATTTTGTTACATATTATACGAAAAATCACACATTTTTTTTGTTGTATGAAAGATGGTGTAAAGATATGGTAATAAGCGCATGATCGTGCGTAGAAAAACATAATATGATTTTAAAAATGAAAATAAGTTATGGGGAAACAATAGACAGACATACCAGAGGTTCAGGGGCCCCCTGACCGAGATGGTCTATTCAGATGGGGCCCTAATTTTCTAGGAACTCCTGGTGCTAAAGTGAGTGTTACTGTATTCGCTCGGACTTTGGTGAATGAATTGCGTTAGACCGAGTACTTGATGCGATGCGAATAGGCCGTTGACCACTGATGAATGAATATGCGTGCAACTGTGCCAGTCGGCGAAAATTAGTTATTATCCAGCGTGAGAGTCAATTGGCATTAGATTAGCCAATCAGATACCAATGCGTCTGTTGTCTATAGGTATCTCTCTATTTGTACAGAAACTATCTACATGTATAGTTTGCCATAAAAAAATACTTTTTCGAATGGGTGGCAGTTTTGGACGTTCGATATGTGATTTTAAATACGATTTGAATTAAGTCTCAATTTCAATTTGAAATTTTGCGAGTTGTAACTTTTGTATAATTCCAACAATGAGTCTCCGATTCCAGTTTACCTTCTCAAATATTTCATATTAGACAATTCAACATCATAATCGTGCTTTTTGCAGACACGAAGGCTGTACTGAAAATATTTTTTTAATACAGTTGCTCAAAAAGTGGTGTATTGCAGGGACGTATAGCGTTCGGGATGTAGGCTTTTACATACTCGAGCTTTTTCTTTACCTTTTCGGAACTCGTGCGTTCTCTTTCCCAACTGTCAAAATAATGTCTATTAAAAAGAAAAAACCAACCACGTAGTTTTTACAAATAACATTCATAGGAGTTTTTATGATTCATGCAAATATTTCTGAAAAGAAGCTCCTACTTTGTTTCAATATCGGATTTAATGATTTGATTCAATGTGTTAGGTTAGGTTTCATTTCTTATAACTTTTATAAGAAATAAATGATTACTTAGTTGAGTTTATTGTGTTTTTATTATTCTTTAAAATTGTTTCATTTTTTCGCAACTGTATTAAAAATAGTTGTTCAGTACAAGTGTGGAACCGTCACCTTCGGCTGTACCTCGGTTCGGGTAAATATTTGTCGGAACTCTTTGCAATGATAGGCTTTCCGCACTGGTAATGAAATATACTATTTCAATACAGTTGTTAAGCATTGTGTACCTTCAGACGCTAAAACTATATTTTTAAAAGTAAATCATTAGCATTTTTTTGCGGTCAAGACTTTCTGTTGTTGTTATAATTATTTAGAGCATTGGTGAAACGACCATTAGCTTGAACCAAAATACAACAAAAGCCAGATTATTTAAATCATTTTTCAACTCGATTACAAGAAAACCCACGTTAGGTTTATGGGTAAAAATAAAATATATAATATAATAAAATTCTTTATGTACGTTAGACCTCCATTTTATCTGTTTTTAGACCTTTTTTCGTGATTTTCTTCTCCGATCTTGATCATTACTTTTACAATTTAGTTTTAAATTTATAATTCATTTTAGAATGTTTTGTAACAAGGAGTTTTCATACATGAAATACAATGAAATAGATGAAATCTAGAAGAAAAATAAATGAGTCCGGATATTTTTTATTTACTTTCATCAACATTAAAAATCAAAGATATATGATGTATACACGTATAGACCAGTGCCGAAGCCTTTGAAAATGATAAAAAGTGAAACAAAATAATAGTAGGATGAAACCCATTGGAAAAGGACGAGAATATAACAAAAATTAAGGGAAAAATAAATTACGGGCGATCTGAGGTCGGGAAGTGGAAAAGGGAGGGTGTTTTAGTGTAAAAACGGTTTATCTCGATTTCTGGCATAACTACAAGTCCTATGGCAAAAAGTTAATCGGCATAGTTGTAGGTAATAAAGAGATCTACAACTTTTGTAATTACACTTTTTTCACTTCAAAATTTGGGTGAAAAATTCATAAAACCAAGTTTTTGGTTTTTTATTTATATCTTTTTCAAAAAAATGATTTTTCTACGAAATTTGGTGAAAACTTACCTTACTGTCCCAAATACACTGTAATTTATTTGATTTAAAATATTTATTTTTTCGCCTTATTTTAACTTAATATCAAAAAAGCACCCTAATTTTCAGTCGAAAATTCTGACGTCAAAATATCAGCTTTTTTCAAAAAGTTTGAGGGCTTTTTGTTCGTTGAAATATCTACATTCTGATGGTGTAAATAAAGTGTGGTGTAAATAAATAAATTACAATTGTTAATGTTCGGAAAATTTAAGTCCAACAAAAGGCATTTCATAAAGAATTCATACCTGTTGTTTCTTAGCAGCAAAAATATGGATTACGATTAATCAAATCTATTTATAAATGTAAAAAGGATAATGATTAAGTGTTAAATTAACCTTGTTTTTCAATTTTATTGATTTTCTAATCCATATTTAGTAATTTTGCCGGAAATCGAGATAAACCGTTTTTTACCCCAAAAACACCGCCCCTATTCCACTTCCCGACCTCAGATCGCCCGTAATTTATTTTTCCCTTAATTTTTGTTATATTCTCGTCCTTTACCAATGGGTTTCAGCCTACTGTATTTTTTTTTTGGTTTCAAAAATTATCGACCCTGGTCTAGTAGGACTCCGATCATTTTTATAGACGGCATTGCAAAATGAATGTTCCATCGCTAATTTTTTTCAGGAGCCTTAAGAATTAACAGGTTTTTGAACTTGTTAACAAGACACAGACAAGAGTAAATAATACAAATGGAGGTCTGAAAATTCTCAAATTACTTAAAATTTGTTTTACATAATACTTCGTTAACTTTATCAGATCCTAAAATATAAATACACTTAGAGCTATTAGAAGCATTACAGCTATAAAACACTAATTTTTGTCTCCATATTATATATTTGAAACCAAAAAGCTACAGTTTACACTCAAATGAGCAAAGAACACTTAAAGCACAACTTGTTTTGAAGCTAAAACAAGTCCTGTTAACTGAAGTCTCTATTCAAATTATTCCTAATTGTAATGCAAACAACCTCAATGTTCGAACACAATAATTTCATAATGAAATGTTGTTGTAGGAGCTGTAAATATAAGCATGTTTGGTTGGAACTATTGTTGCATATCACATAATATTATCATGTTTCGATGTTTGCAAATTACATGTTGCTTCTGATTACGATATGTGGTACTCGGCTATCATGTCATATGAAACGGAAGCGGCTTGTTGCTAAGTCAGCGGTCCTAAAACTGTGACTGAGTTAGTATTGCGTGATTAAAAAAATAAAAACAAAAGAGATTTTTTGAAGTGAACTCTTCTTAAGGCGCGCTGAGCACTTTGTTTTGTGGGTACTAAATTAAACTCAAATAATGACTTACGATCAGAGGGCTCAAGATCAAAGCTCATGATTAGACGGCAATGGAGAGGGCCATGCTCGGAGTTTTCCTGCGAGATCGAATCAGAAATGAGGAGATCCGTACGAGAACCAAAGTTACCGACATAGTTCTAATGATTGTGAAACTGAAGTGGCAGTGGGCAGAGCACATAGTTCGATGGACAGATGGCCGTTGGGGCAGTAAAGTCCTCGAATGGCGACCACGCACCGGTAGACGCAGTGTTGGTAGGCCCCCCACAAGTTGGACCGACGATCTGGTGAAGATCGCCGGAATACGTTCGATGAAGTAAAGTCAGTTTGGATCTATAATCAATAGTTATCATACTTCTAAACAATTATATATAGCCTCGCATACACTGTTTGATGTAATAAATACAAAAGACTGCCGTTTCTAAATGAAAATTGATATAATACTGATAAATAAATAAAACTACGTTCACAAAAACCGACTCCAAAAGCTCAAAAATATAAAATAACTTTAAATTGTTTATTTAATACACATCTTATGCAAACCTTACCTTTAATACTCATGAAATACTATTATTGATATGTGCTTCATACTGATAACTGCCGAACTAATCAATCAATAAATCTCAGCATAATCGGTATATATACATAAAAAAATACCAACTGAGTTGAGACCCTGCTCGTTTTCGAAGTCGGTCAAAAATTAAAGCTTCTAACAATTATTTATTTGCAATATTTTAGCCCTTATAAAATGAAATATATATTAATGTTCCAATTTTACAACATAATTTTAGTTGAACTTGTTTGAGAAACACTGTGCTGTACATATTATTATAGTCGTCACCTGGTAAATTATGCTGCAGTTACTGATGAAAATACTATCAAATACGAAGACAGAATGGGCAATACGAGGTCATGGAGTAACTGTATTAATATGAGTCTGTAGTTATGGGAGTATGGCGTCTCATCTTACCTCTTTTAATATGATATTATCTTGAAAATAAAGGGATACACAAATTAATTCGAAAATAAAATTTATGAACGATGCGGGACTCGAACCCACCACCTCGCGTTCCATGCGAGCGCTCTACCACTGGACCAACCTTTCGAGTGACGTGAAGTTCATATATCTTGATATGTCTTTGTTCAACTTTCAGGTTGTGGTTTCATCTACAGGATCTACTTTACAGTTGCTAACCTGCTCAAACCCAATATTTGCATATTAGGAAATTAACTTAAAATGTCTTTCAAATCTAAATTTGTTATTTATTTAAGTAATAAAAAAATATCTAATATTTTGTTGCGCGTCCAAATCTATTTTAACATTCCTACCAAGATATATCATATTATGCGAACGGTGGTTCGTTGCCGTGATGGAATTTATTGGTAAAACGAAAAATTGATAAAAAACCCGAAATATATTTTAAATGTATATAAAAGTCGTCAATCTCTTTCGCATATTTTGTCAGCGATGTATTTTGTTATAGCAATTGAAATGTATTTATTTAGCAAAATGATTAAAAACGTCAAGTTAGTTACATTATTTTCATCTTCCATTCTTTTTAAGTTCAGATATTCTGCTGTTATTTCGATAGTTTTTCACTGAACGCTTTGTGATTGCGTGGCGTTCTATTCAAAGTGCGGTCATAACACAACTGAATTAAAACTCTACTTATGGATGCGCAGGCAGAGTTTTTCTTCATACAATTTTTAAGCGTATTTGTGAGTTTAGTTGTTTCTTGTAAGTCGATGATGTGAAGTTACATACATTTGATGGTGGTTTTTCATTGTATCAACATGTGTTTCACATCGAAAATCATGTACTGCGAGATGTTTGATATGATTTTGGGGCCCATCATCACTGCGTCTTCAGATACGTGGTCGCCATTCGAGGACTTTACTGCCCCACCCGCCATATGTCCGTCGAACTATGTGTCCTGCCCACTACCACTTCAGTTTCGCAATCATTGGTCTCGTGTGTCTTTGGTTGTTTTGTTTTATTGTTTTCAGAATATTACAAAAAGTGTGCTTAGCATATATATAGTAACTACAGACCAATTGTAAAATACTATAGACGTTTGTTTTATATCTTACAAAATCAAGACTCCCTCGATATGCTTCAGAATTCGAACATTTATAAAGAATCAAGAATGATAAAATTTAAATCAATAAAAAATTCTTCGTCCTCAATATTAGTTTTATAACATATTTGTTTGATAATAATGTTCTTTTACTTGTAAAAACAGAAAAATATAAATTATTAAAGTTTAAAAAAACACGCAAAGAATAAGAAACTATTTAGTTATGGAACTGTTTTTAATAAGGGGTATTATTATAATTAATAGGGTAATTATTAACATTCATCTGATAATAGGATCACTTGAGTGTTTTAATACCTAATCATCAACAGTTGCGTACAAGACCTTACCTACACCTACTACACCACATCTTGCGCGAGCGCTCGGCGTACGGTCGATGTAATAGTTGTGCGGATGATATTTTTTAGTGTACAGTAATAAACGTAATAATGGTTCAGTGCAAGAAATGTAAGCTTTTTATGTCACTTAATAAAGATGATTTTGTGAAGTGTAAAGGTTTATGTGAAGGCGTGTATCACAAAAAATGTTTATGCAAACCACAATGTGTGATGATTGCCCGAAGAATAAATGTACCTCTACATATCTAGCACAATCTCCAAAAATTAACATAGATCCATCAGAAGAATCAGGCGAGAAGGTTTTGTATGAGGTAAACAAAAACTCGAAGTACTATATAGCGTCGAAAAAAAGTTGGGGGACCTGACCAATAGTGTCGAGTTCTCTGCTGAAATGTACCAACAATTATTGGAATACAAAGAAGATTCTCAGAAGAAAATTAAGGCTCTACAACAAAAAAATATATATTTAGAAAAATGCAATAGAGCCCTAGAAGAAAGAGTACAAGACTTAGAAATGAAAGAAAAGGAAAAAGAAAGAGAAATCCAAGGAATAGAAGAGAAGACTAATGAAACACCATATCGGTTGTACAAAGTGTAGCTAAAATATTGAATGTAAGCCCGGATGATATCGAAGATGCTATGAGGGTAAGTCAACAAAAACAAAATGACTCGCGGCCAGAAATTATTGTAGCTACACTCAAGTCTAAATAGACTCGTAGAATGTGGATGATGGCGAAAAAGGACAGGAAGATTACTAATACTAATATCTACCATAATTATAACAATGAACAAAATATATATATTAACGAATCCCTGCCAAAGTATAAACGTCAACTTATGTGGATGGTGAGAAATAAATTAAAACCAAAAGGTTATCTATACTTCTGGGTACAAAATGGCAATATATTAGTTAAAAAAATAGCGAAGAGAAACGAATTTTTAACATAAGATCAGAAATAGGCTGTGAGGTTGTGTAACGCGGAGCATATGACTGATCACGTGAGTATATCTGCGGTCTTGGATAAAACGTGACGATGCTTGTACTTCGATGAGCTGACTACTGGTGATCTGTATGATTCTATGACTTGATGTACAGCATTATGAAATGGTTCTCGAGGCAATCCTCAGGCCAACGAGTATGTCTGTCGATCATTGTTATCAGATAACGATGTCCTTGAGCAGAGGTAGGTAGAGGTTCAACAATATCTATCGTAGGTGATATTGTTATTGTTTCTATGCGACTTAATGCGTTGGCAATTATATTATTTTATCCACAGATAATAATTGGCGCGGTCAGCGTGGCGTTCCGTTTGCAGTATGTGTTTTATTCATAGCGAATGTGAGGGGTTTGTGGTATGTGAATATAATTAATTCACGTCCTTCCCCTTACGGAAATGTTTCACTGACTTATAGACGGCTGAGAGTTCTCTGTCATAAGCTGAGTATTTCTTCTCCGCCTCTGAGAATTTCTTTAAAGAGTAACCGAATAGTTGCCAATTATTTTCGATGTATTGTTGTAGGACGGCACCGACTGCATTGTCAGACGCATCGCAGAATATTGCGTCCATTGAATTATTGTTTTACCACGTTTCTTGACATGGTGTACGTAAGCGTTTAGCGGAGCTTGTATTGATGCAGCATTCGGTATGTGGTCACGATAGAAATTTAACATGCCTAGAAATCTTCTATAGTTTTCGGTTTTGAATATTCGGTAATAGCTTTAATCTTTTCTGGTGGCTATATACCGTTTTTTGATACGATGTATCCAAGAAATTTGACTTCCGTTTGGCCTAAGTTACACTTCGCGGGGTTGATAGTGATACCGTTTTCTTCCAATCTTGTAAGAACTGTTCTTAGGTGATCGCGATGCTCAGTCTCGTTTGCTGAGGCTATGAGCAAACCGTCGATGAATGGGAAAACGTAGTCTAATCCACGGAGCACTTCGTGAATAAATCGCTGAAATGTTTGTCCCGCATTCTTCAGACCAGGACACATGCGAGGAAATTCGAATAAACCCATTGGTATGATGATAGCTGTTTTCTCTATGACCTGTTCCCTGGTCTTCAATTGTGCGGTTCAAGCGCGGTTGAGGTCGATTGTGGAGAATATTGTTTTGCCAGACAGATGATGGGTGAAGTTCTTGACTCTTGGCACTGGATAACGATCGGGTTTGGTTATGCTGTTCAATCGTCTATAATCACCGCATACCTGTATATCGCCATTCTTCTTAGGTACTATATGGAGTGGTGGAGACCATGGGCTTTTACTCGGTCTGCAGAGTCCTTGTTGCATCATCTTTTCGGATTCTTTCTTCACTATTTCATAACGATGAGGTGGAATGGGACAAGCACGGCAATGTAATGGAGAGCACGGCAATCCTTGTGTTTCAATATAATGTTCCACTTTAATTTAAGGCGATAATTGCATCGAAGTTAATCTCGTGGTGCCGGGGAATTCGGCGAGTATCGCGTGGTACGGGGCCTGTATATCGATACTTCGTACTGTGGGTAAGGTCATTGAAATTATTGGAGCGTTGATTTTAAGATTTATGACGGCATCAATCAATCTTCGATTTTTTAAATCTACTATGAGTTGATGGTGGTTGAGAAAATCGGCAACTAATATTGGTTTAGTGACGTCAGCTACAATAAACTTCCACTTGTATGGTCGACGGAGGTTGAGATCGAGTTCTAATGTTTTTTCACCATAAGTAGAAATTGTTGTGTTGTTTGCAGCGTACAATTTAAATGGTAGAGGCGTTGCTTTCAGGCCTAGTTTTCTTGATAGGACGGATATATTAGCACCGGTATCTACTAAGAATGACATCTTTGCTTTCTTGTCTGTGACAAAAAGGCGGTATGATGTGTGAAGGACGCCGGGTTCCGCCGCAGCTAACGTCCGTTCTGGTTTCCCGATGGCTCTTTCTTGAAGTTGCAGGACGCAAGTTACAACGTCGTGCTTCACTACCAAATCGGCGATGGTAATAGCAGTAAGGTGTTGGTGAGCTATTGAGTGTGCGAGAACGGTGTTGTGATGAGCTTCTATTGCGAGATGACGAGCGAAATCGGTGGCGATGATAGTGTTGATATGGCCTTGACTTGACTTCGGCGACTTCTAGTGATAGTTTTCGTATCTCGTTAATAAGGAATTGTGTGTTTTCTATCTGATTTGACGTCGATGATTCTGGAACTGATGCTGGGGGCTGGCTGGAGACGGCTGGTGGCTAGCTGGAGACGGCTGCTACCTCCTGGATTTGCTCCATCATCGTGTCAGCAAGCAACACTAGTTCCTCCAGCGTGGACCTCACGCTGACGGCGAGCACGGAGCGGACGTGGGCTGGCAGCAGCTTACTCCACATCATGTGGAGGGTGGAGTCGGTAACCTTGTCCCTTGCAAGGTTACGCATGCGTCGCAGTAGCTGTTGAGGCTTCTGGTCTCCAAGCTCCATCTCGGTGAGTAAGTTCTGGTACTTGCGGCTGTCGAATTCTTCATACACCGATATGAGACGTTCCTTGATTGCTGAATATTGTTTGTCTCTCGGTATGTTAAATAGGATGTCGGAGATTTGTTCGATGTCAGCCTTTTTAATTTGACGAGCACCATCTGTGTCAGCTGGGCATGACTCCTCTTGAGGTCATCGGTGGCGGCTTCAAAGCTGTGATACTACAATCGCGGATTTTCCCGCCAAAATTGTGGTATGCGCATCGACAGTGAAATTCTGGAGATTTCTGTCGCAGTGGGCGCTGGGAGTGGCTGAGCCTGGTTTGTGTCTTCCATTTCTTCGTCGGGTAGATATTCCTCGAGCAGAGATTCGATGAACAGAAATTCGTCGTTTTGGAGAGCTGGTGAAGCTGTTCTTCGATGTGTAGCCGGGCAGAGGTTCGGTGTTCTTCTGTTCAGGCTTCCTGGCTTCCTTCTGTCGGTGTTCTTGTTCGGGTTCCTTCCGTCGGTGTTCTTGTTCGGGGTCAACACTTTAGAGACTGAGCGTTTGGAGATTAAATAAAACAACTGCTTGACTGTGAGGAATATGTGGAAGATGTTATATTTTACTTCACTTACATGATATATATACAAAATCCTTAAAACTAGTTAACCAATAACAATTGTTACTTAAAAAATATTTGCAAGTTTAGAAAATACACATCAATACTAAAGCTTACATTTTGACCAATAGTTAAACGTTTCATTCAATAAGAATTGAGAATAATATTATGTGTTCTATCTCGCTCTAAAACTAATGCTATCGCAGTAAACCGGCCAGCGAGCGCGCGCTTGTGTAAACTCGCGTCGAACCTCGATCATCCGATGATGAAGAATTGATTTTTTACCAAAATAAATGGATATGTTACTCATATATTGACTAGAGAAACAACCAGAGGAGGAGGTATAATAATATACACCAAGGATACTCTTGCCTACGAGGCGCAAGGAATAAATACAACATCCGTTGAAGTAATTCACGGGCAGTTGACAAGTGGAAAGACTAAAACACATATATTTGCCTTATATCGACCACCAAAGAAAAACAAGTTAACAATATATGAATTTCAAAACATAATAAAACCTATACCAAATACCGATAATATAATATTGATCGGCGACACAAACATAAATACTCTGAACGGGATCACAAGCCCAGTAACGACGAAATACAAAAACAGCCTGTGTGAATGGGGCCTTCAATGCATAATACCCAGCAGTGAAGTTACACGCGAAGCGATAGTGGACGGGCGGAGTGACACGTCGTGCTTGGATCACGTGTGGGTACGAGCGAGATACATAGACGGCGATGCAACTTCATTTGTACTCGAAACTCACGTGTCGGACCATCATGCAGTAGGACTGTCATTAAACTTGTGTAAGAGTGAAGGAGATAGTCGCGCTTTAATATCAAGCAGTAAAGACAGTGTCATTAGGCGGACAATTATTAGTGATAAGTTATTGCAACGAAAGTTTGACGAGTACGATTGGACGCAACTGTATGTATTAGAATGTCCACTAATATTATTTCAATTATTGTGTAGTATTTTTAATAATTTTTATAAGGCCTGTGAAGTTACTGTAACTGAACAGAATAAACGATTAAGACAACCATGGATAGATCACAACTTGTATTCGATGTTAATGCGTAGAAACTACTTATTTAGAATTTGGAAAGCTGAGCCGAGTATGTAAATGAAGCGCTCTTTATTGATTACAAAAAGGCTTTCGACACTCTGGACCATAATATACTACTACAGGCCATGCATGAATGCGGGATACGTGGCCCTACTAATAATTGGTATAGAAGCTATTTGGCTCATAGGAAAATACGTACTATGATAAATGGAGTCGCTGCGGAGGACGTACAGTATTTGCGCCAGTAGGGTATGCAATGCATGTCAATAGTGTGGCAAACGTAGTAAAAACCTGTCAAGTATTTATGTATGCGGATGATATTTGTGTAATATACCGGTCAAAAGATATCTCTATTGTACAAAAAAACGTGCAGATCGACTTTGAAAATATCACGAATAAACACAATTGTAATTGTACGATGCTGAAATATGTCACAAATTTCAAATATTTAGGTCTCAACATTATATATATCCAATGTTACAAACATTGGATATATGTATTGCCCATTTTATATATAAATTGAAATCTGTACTAGGAAAATTTTATCACTTAAAGAAAATATTAAATTGAGACACATTAAAAGTCGTATACTACGCGCTTGCAGACTCATTGATTAATTATGGTTTGGTAGTGAATGGGCGAAAATTTATACTTTACATTAAGAATCTACAAATTCGGTTGATTAAATACTAAGTAACTAATAAAGTAAAAATAGCATGCAAAAAAGAGTACAATAAGTTATTTTATACACACATATATATGTGAAATACTACCGATAGAACACAAAGTCGAATATTTAATAGGCGTGGAATAGTACTATAGTGATAGGTATAAAGAGACTCTGCATAATAAATATAATACTAGAAGGGTTAGGGAACAAAAGTTAATTAATAATAAAATATCAAATTATTACGGTAAACGTACAGATACAAATATGGTACCCTATGTATTAAATAATATAGACTTATTAAGACAGACCCCCAAGATAAAGATTGGATTACTTAAGAAAATTAGCTTAAGAATGTATTATTAGACAATATTAGGTAATAAGTATAGAAATATAATATACCATAATAATATAGTTATTCGCAGCTTACATTATTATACTTTAATTTTAGAACCATTTTATGTTATGTTTGTAAGTATATGATTAGGTTATTAGTACGTAATGTATAAAATTAATGAGCGCATCTCGCCGATAAACATAACGTTTGGCGAGTAAATAGATGTAATTTAGATGTAAGTTGATATATGTTAATAAATAAAAATATAATAAATAAATCCTCTAAAATATTCTGAAACAGTTAGCTTGCTGCTAACATTAAAAAAGCCAGTTCTAGTTACCATAATATCATACAAAGGAGTGTTTTTATGAAAACGGATGATGTAATGTTGTACTAAATTTCATTACAACACTCGTTTGTATGATGTAATGGTTATTAGGACATTGGGTGTTTTAATGTTGGCGGTAAGCTATCTTTTTTGGAATCTTTAATAGAGGATTCAAAGCATGGGTGTAGATAAATAATATTACATAACGATATAAAATCCACTGAGAAAATTTCCAAATGAATCTAAAATATTAACAAAGGCTCAAAAAAAAGGTAAATAAATTGTATTAAGATATAATTTAATTTCAGTCTTAAACTACTTAAATTAACACATCACAATGTATTTAAATTAATGTCGTAACAAAACAACATTTATACAATTAATGAGCTACTTGGGACATCTACGTTATAATTCAACAAATTCATGCAATTTATTTAAAAGCTGCGTCATTAATTATTTCCAGCCTTTGAATAAATAGCTTAGGACTATTCTCGACGTTTGCATTTAATAATTAATAATGTTACATTTTATACACAGTTTATGTAACCGTTAACAAACGCAGTATGTAATTATTGTATGCTCCTCTGGCATGAATCCTAATGCTATTGCTAATGCTTAAAGCTACGGCCACACCTGCCCGTCAAGTAAGCGGGACGCGATGTGGGAGCGTCCATGACGCGAATCTATACGTTCACACCTACACGACTATGACGCGAACCGTCACTCATATTTTGTTGATGCATGCTTTTCTCACCATCTTTTTACTGGAATTTAAATTGTGGTTATATCTTTCTCGTTCTTAACATAAGAGTCTGATTCAGATGAAGAAGACCTTTTATTGTATGCACTTGCGGTACAGACCACACGGTAAGTAAGGTTATAAAATATTAAGCTAATCTTTATATACGAGTATTAATAATTCTTGTGTACATGTGTTGACAGTGAAGTCCTCCTAAACGACTGGACCGATTTGAATGAAATTTTCTGTGTGTGTTCAAGTGGATTCGAGTATGGTTTAGATTCACAATTGAACTACTTTCTAAATGGCTGGACCAATTTCGATATTTTTTAGAATCTCGATACAGTCTATATATAATTTTCCTACGTATGTTAGTGATCTCCTAACGTCTGGACCGATTTTTCAAATTTAACACGTGTGTACAGGACAAGGTCTGTCGGGTCCGCTAGTATATTATAAACTATTTAACAGCTAATACCCGCGACTCCATTTCAGTAGATTTAGGTTTGTTTACTATGCCACAGGATCTACACGATTCTGAGATTAAATATGTATATTATGTACACTGATCACTAGATGCGTGCGTCCCAATCTGCAGAAGCGGTCGAATCGCGTTATAGTCGCTTAGGTGTGTCCGGCGCCATTTAAACGTCATGGGAGGCGACCGCCGCGCGACTGACGTTCCCGCTTCGCAGTCGCTTTGGTTGCTCAGGTCTGGCCGAAGCTTTATATTTCATTAGGTTTCATACCAAACAGATTCAAACAAATTTTTAACGTATCTAGCATTATTTTTAGCCTCACACAAATGACTTGATAAAGTACATTGACTTTCTTAATTCAATGTAGGTCACATTACAGTCCTGCAATTTGTATTTCACATTTCCTTTTATGTTTTATTTTATAATCTTTGGGAAACTTACAGCTAATGACTTGGTTAGTAAGCTTTTATGATAAGGAAGACCATTTATAAGTTATCACTATATATAATAAACTGCAGCAGATCAAGACACCGAGGACCGAAAGGAGTGAAATGCTTTAGCGGCCAACGTTACGAAAACCTTGAATTACGAACACGGCTTCAGAATTAAAGAACGTGACCAAGAAGATACATTTATATTATTACTAGCTTATACTTCGTCCACGTAGATAAAGATAAAATGAATCTTATTTCGAGCAAGATTGCTATGGCAAACTAAACCTACTATTAATATAGTTATAGACCATCCACGTTCAGTTTTTCACAAATCCCGCGGGAACCATTTATTTATCCGGGATAAAATATAGCTTTTGTATTTTCCCAAGCTACATTGACTATCGCTGTACCAAATTTCATCAAAATGGGTTCAGTAGCGTCGACGTAAAAGAATAATAAACAAACTGACACTAACATTTATAATATTAGTAAGGATGTTCCTTGAACTCCTGATTATCATCTCATTTGGAACCGAAACCGAAATGGAATGGATATTTCATAACAGCAGTAGTAGCATTAATCAGACCGAGCGCAGCCGCGGTAATCACAAATCCCAATTAATTGCAATTAAATTGCAATTAGTTTTTTTTAATTATATATTTGATAATATACAATTGATTAATATTGTTTGACAAAAGTTATGAAAAGAAAAATCTGTTTGATTATGATTAAACGATTATTTTTACAGATATATATTATATATTTTAATATTTTTAACCTCCGTAAAATATTGTCGTCCAAAATATCACAGTGTCTGAAGACGAAGGTTTTTTACCAATGTCTGTTGCCAGTGATGA
>CATIXN010000022.1:9574242-9593088 GCA_949711725.1 Leptidea reali | reverse complement strand
GGGTCACCTGTTGTTAAGTGATCACCGCCGCCCACACTCTTGCAACACCAGAGGAATCACAGGAGCGTTGCCGGCCTTTAAGGAAGGTTTACGCGCTTTTTTTGAAGGTACCCATGTCGTTTCGTCCCGGAAACACCGCACAAGGAAGCTCATTCGCTTTGTAGTCGAGGGAGAAAGCTCCTTAAAAACCGCACTGTGGAGGACCGCCACACATCCAGATGGTGGGGATGATATCCTAACTTGTGGTGTGTCGTGCGAAGGTGGAATTCGGCGGCAGGAATTAGGTTAAACAGCTCTTCGGAACACTCTCCGTGATAAATAGAAGACACACAATGAAGCGACGTCTCTACGCAACGCCAAGTGATCCAGCCGTTCACAGAGGTAGTGAGTCCCCCACAATTCGAGCTGCTCTACGTTACACGCGGTCAAATGGATCGAGCAGATACTAGGGCGGCTTTCAACTGCCGTCAACGAAAATAATGTGGCTACTGTAAGGCGACTTATTGAACAAACCCCGCGGATTACCTATGAGACAATTCAAGGACTATTGGGAATTGATATGAGCCAAATTCAGAAAATTTTACAGGAAGAATTGAAAGTTCGGAAACTTTGTTGTCGTTGGATCCCTCATGAACTGACAGCGGAGTAGAAGCGGACTCGCGTGGAATGGTGCTCACAGATGCTAATGAAGTCGACCACGGACATTCTAATGCTGTTTATGACATTGTCACAGGAGACGAAACGTGGATTTATTGTTTTGAACCTGAAAAACACTAGCAATCTTGTGAATGGGTGTTTGAAAATGAGAACAGGCCAACAATAGTGAGGCAGGCGAGAAACGTTGGTACAAATGATCACAATTTTTTTCTCAGCTATGGGTCCCACCTGCACAATTCCACTTGAAGATCAAAAGAGTGTTAATGCCGAGTAGTATTCTACCATTTTTTTACCCAGGGTGTTAAAAAAAGTTCGCGAAAGACGACCAAAAAGTCGCCTTCTCCTACATCATGACAACGCTTCTTCACAGACGGCTAACAAAACTAAGTTATTTTTAGCTTCCGAAAAAGTACAACTCGTCACCCATCCTGCACATAGCCCGACCTAGCACCCTGTGATTCTTTATTTTCCCCAAAATTAAAAATTCAAATCTTGAGAGGTTTCACTTTTACCAATTCCGAACAGGCAGTGGTAGCGTCCAATCAGCACGTAGGAAACATACCTTCAGATCTGTGGTCCTCCTCTTTTAAAAAATGATTCGATCGCTTGAAGAAATGTTTAAAATTTTAAGTATACGTATTTAGAAAAGCAATAATCATAATATTTTGGTTATAAGATGTTGTTTTTTTAAGTTACGCAAAACTTTTAGTGTGACCTACGTACTGACAAAATTTAGAGAACAGATTAGTATAAAATATATGCACGAGATTTAAAAATTAGTTTGCCAATGAATGTGTACCTTGTACGCATGCAATTTATTTTGTTAATGTACTGGTACATCAAATACAAGCATAATAATTATATGAATTCAAAAATAAACTTATTAGTATGGGCAAGGATCGAATGACAATGCCTCTAATCTTTGCATCACCGCTACTGTATATTTTTATGATGTTCTTATGTAACTATGTCTTTATTTTTTTGTTATAATATTGTATTCGTGTATGAAAATCAATTAAAAGGCTGTCAATTAACGTATAGTCCCTGTAAAGTTAACACGAAAAGTCATCAGCGGTCCATTTATGATATTGTGATGAGAGAGGGTGATCGTGTGCTATCAATCATCGTGCTCATTTGTTGATGACCGACCTTATAAAGTGCTGCTTTAAATAAGCTTGAATGATTTGCCTGAATTGGTATCATTTATTCGTTACCGGTTCGTGTTATAAGCAATGTCCACCGTACGAGTAACCGTGATGCGATCGTGCGCAGTACGAGACAACTCCAAGGGTGTGGATTTTTTGGCCTGATCCAAGCGTATGTGTTGTTGTGGGTTTCCACCGTCTTCTGTATTAAAATTTGGGTGTTTTTAAATTTCAATGGCTTTACGTACCAGTCTTGGGAAAAATCTATTTTCTTTTACCAAAACTTTTGATTATTCGCACCGGATGTAGTGAGTTGACGGTTTGCTATGTGAAAACGAGATCATAAAAGGTCTTGAAACGTTGGGTTAACTAATATAATATATTACATATATACTTTTACGCAAAAATATAATGTAAAAATTGTTATAAAAACACCCGTTTTAATCCTTTAAAAGTGTTTTATTTAACTTTATTACAATACCATCGACGATCAAGTCATCTCTAGCTAAGTTATTTGGCATTATGCATATGGTAGAATTCATATTCTTTCTGCATATTCTACCACATATATTACGAGATTTGTTCAGAAATATTTTTCAAATATTCAGCAATCGAGTTTCTTTGCCAAAGATAACGTTAAAACGTAAATTTCCATCCGCATCTCTTTGGTGTCTGGTATTCAATAACTGTATGTTTCACCAGATACTTTTAGCCTTGCACAGCCGCTTAATGGAATCATTTTTCCGAAAGTGTTCTCCAACTGATACAAATAACGCACCTTCTAGACTAGAACAGAACACAGCCCATGTAAAAGGATTACAAACCAAATGGTATTGCGAATATCCATAGGTGGCTGTTATTTTTTATGAGGATAAAACATGACGAGCAAAGTCATTTACTCGATATGAGAAGACGAACCCGAATTTGTATTGCTTTGTAAATGCACTCGTCACTTCAAGACACAGAATGTTTTTATTGTTTTTAGAAGAGGAGGACAAATAATCGTTCGGGTGATGTTAAGTGATCATCGCCACTCACATTCTCTTCTAACACCAAAGGAATTACAGGAGCATTGCCTGCCCTGTAGAAAGGTACCTACGCGCTTTTATTGAAGGTACCCATGTATCGTCCTCGAAACACAGTACAAGGAAGCAACAGCTTGGAACTACGGGGAACGAAGTTCTTTGAAAACCGCACTTTGGAGGAACGCCATACATCCAGATGGTGGGGATGGTATTGTTATTTGTGGTGTGTCGTGCGAAGGTGTAATTCGGCGGCTGTAATCAGGTGAAACAGCTCTTCGGAATACTCCCCGTGTTAAATGCGATAGACGACGCACAATGAAGCGACATCTCAACGTAAAGCCAAGTGACGAAGCTGATACTGGGGTGCGCCAGACCAGAGATGACAGCAGTACTCCATGTGTGGCCGGACCTGCGCTTTGTACAGCGCTAGAATGTGAGCCGGCTTGAAGCATTGCCGTGCTCTATTTAAGAGACCTTGCTACTAGAAGGCCAAATTGGCTTTGCCTTACAGATGACTGCGAAGGAAATTCATTCCACACCTTTGTAGTACGTCGAAGAAAGCTCCTTGTAAACCGCACTGTGGAGGACCGCCACACATCCAGATGGTGAGGATGATACCCTAACTTGTGGCGTGTGGTGCGAAAGTGGAATACGGCGGCAGGAATTAGGTTAAACAGCTCTTCGGAACACTCCCCGTGATAAATGCGGTAGAAGACACACAATGAAGCGACGTCTCTACGCAACGCAAAGTGATCCAGCTGTTCACAGAGCACTGCGTCCCCGACAATTCGAGCTGCTCTGCGTTGCACGCGGTCAAATGGATCGAGCTGATATTGGGGTGCGCCAGACCAGATATGACAGCAATACTCCATGTGTACTCCATACAGCACTAGAATGTGGGCCGGTTTGAAGTATTGCCGTGCTCCATTAATGACTCCCAGTTTCTTTGAAGCCAATTTGGCTTTGCCCTCCAGATGGCCACGGAATTGGCAATCGCTCGAGATTTCGAGACCCAGTATTCCGATACTAGGCGAGACTTTTAGGAAAGTGTTGTCGAAGAGCGGTGAAACGACAAATGGGGTTTTTTTTAGTGGTAAACGCTCAAAATTGAGTCTTCTGGGGGTTAAATTGGACAAGGTTCAATTTACCCCATTCCGCGACCTACTCAAGAGAGGACTCGATAGAAGACACAAGTTTCTCCCGGCACTGGTCGACGATTTCCCGAGAGAGACCTGCATGGCCCGTGTATACGGCATCACCAGTGCTGTCGTCTGCACAGCAATAAATGTTGGAGAAGTCTATGGTAATATGCAGAAGAAACAGCGTAGGAGATAGCACACAGCCTTGGGGCACTCCAGCATTCACGAGCTTCGGGTTCGAGCAATGTCCTTCGACAACGACCTGTATGCTGCGCCCAGTGAGGAAGCTGGAGGTCCACTTGCACAAGCTCTCGGGAAGCCCAAATGATGGAAGTTTAGAGAGGAGCGCCTTGTGCCATACACGATCAAAGGCCTTCGCTATATCCAGGCTAACTGCCCCGCCTTCCCCTTGTTTTCAATAGCCGCAGCCCATCTATGTGTTAGGTATACCAGAAGATCACCTGCCCACCGACCATGGCGAAAGCCGTATTGTCGGTCGTTGATCAACTGGTGACCCTCTAGGTATACCAAGACGGCTTATTATGCTCTCCATGATTTTGGAGAGCAGGGAGGTAATAGCAATAGGCCTGTAGTTTGCCGGATACGAACTGTCTCCTTTTTTTTGGATTGCATGGACAAGGGCTGACTTCCATGAGTCAGGGACTACGCCTTTGGAATAAGAGTGCCGGAATAAACGCGTTAGCACCGGCGTCAACTCAGGGGCACACGTTCTAAGCACGATTGGAAAAATACCATCCGGCCCGCTCGACTTCCTGACGTCCAACGAAAACAGAGCTTGCCTATCAGTTTTCTGTCTGAACTGTACTTCAGGCATAGAGCACTGACACCGCGGGATGGTCGGCGGTGTTTTTCCGTTGTCGTCAAGAGTCGAGTTGGAGGCGAAAAGAGCGCACAGGAAATCGGCTTTCTCTTTTGCCGTATGGGCCAGGGTGTCATTCTTCATGTGCAACGGCGGCATGGACGGCTGGCTGAAGTTCCCAAGAGCAGCTTTCGACAACGACCAGAACTTGCGCGTTCCGGTCGGGTTACTGTAAAGCTGCCGATTTTGACGACGTGTTTTGACTTTGCACGGGCGATTTGCCGCTTAAAAAATCTGGAAGCACGGTTGTATTTCCTCTTAAGAACTATGCAGTTTGGATCCTTTGTACCCAGCGCCGCAACCCAAGTTCAGTACGCCTGTTTTTTGCAGTCAGATGCTGCTTTAACTGACGCATCGACCCGGGGATATGATCTACCACCGATCGGTACTACAGAGCTTGGTATAAAAATATCCATGCCCTGTAGTATCACATCGGCTACTGCAACGGCGCAGGCACTAGGATCATCCGAAGGGAAACAAACCCTGCTCCAAGGGTAGGATGCAAAAAAGGAACGCATCCTATCCCAATCTGCTGACTGTAGTGCCAAACGCGGCAGGTCGCTGGTGGTCTGCGACGTGGGCGTCGGATAGGCACTACACTCCTGACCAGGCAATGGTCGGTCGTTCCGAGAGGGGCGTCGACAAAGACCTGGTAACCATCGGGATGTGTAGTCAGCAGAAGATCTTATAAGGACGGCATGTGGCTATCCACATCCGGGAGCCGCGTTGGCGACTCCACCAATTGAGACAGACCATACGCCAATGCAAAATTATGCACAGATCGCCCTGCGTAGTCTGTGGTACGTGATCCAAGCCATTCGGCATTGTGCCCGTTGAAATCACCCAAGACTACGATTTAAGCGGAAGGGATCTGTGCAAGCACGTCGTCAATTGCCGCTTGAACGCAGCCCATGAGATGATCGGTTTCTGCGTTACCACTATGGGACCTGTAGACACACGCATAGATGCGGACGCGGTCCTCTAAATCTACGCGGAGCCAGAGAGTGGACAGGTCCCTACCCTCAAAATTGCCGAGACGGCGACAGCAGATATCCTCCCTAACGTACACACATACCCCGGTATGAGGCTAAAAATTGTGCTCAATTTTGTACCCGGGGTACGTTAAATATGACGTATCGCTAGGTCGAGATATCTGCTTCTCCGTAAGGAAACACAAGGCCGGCTTCGCCGTCTTAAGTTGGTGGTGGACGGCGTTTAAGTTGGAGTGAATTCCCCTGATATTGCAAAAGTCCACGTTGAGTGTGGAGTGGGGTGCCGTGGTGTTACTGCCTCGTTTGTCCTTGGTCATGCGCGGTACTGTGCCCTCCCCAGAATACGAAGGGCAGCCCGAGCTAGAGTGCTCGGGGAGGGATTCTCCGACTCTGGTAGAGCCGGTACCCTCCTGGGATATTATCTCTTTAGGGACCGCTTTCTTAATCTTTGTTGGGGAAGGGGGGGGGGGGATATGGCCTCCAATACCGGCATGAAGTAGCGGCACTAGGCCGCTACTTCATGCCTTACTGTGCGAGTGTGGTAATTAACCCGGACGAGTCTCTCCCACTTCTAATAAGCCCTTAACCGCCTCTTACGACACCCATGGGCCTGGGACTCCCCTATTCTTTTATGCCCAGGGGAAAGTACAGGGCAATATAACTCCTAATTGAAGTGTTTGTCATAAACTATGTACTGTGATTTTTAATTAATTATTTTATGTTGATTGAGCAGTATTTTGGGCTTGGCTATCTTGTAAGTCAGTCGAAATTAAATAGTCTTAAATAAAATTTCTGTAAATCTAGTGGAACATATAGTTCAGAATTTGGCACTTTCTTCAGAAAAATAAGCTGAGCGTGAGCCAAATGCCAATCAACTTTTAGCGAAGATAAATTGTGAAATATCGTTGATATATAACATTATTTCATTAGCTGCATGTAAGATTTGAACAATTTATGTGATTCATATACTGAATATATAATGTAATGTTAGGTATGAGTACAACAAAAATTTTTAATCATTCGTCTTGGAGCTACTGTAATTAGTTGTCAAGCAATTTATTCGTAAATTAGTGAAAAAAGTGTAATCCCGGACATAAAAAGTGGAAATATTAGTGTAATATAATTTTACCTGTGACATACAGTGTTATACCAGTGTGTAAAGTCTTATTGCATAAAACCCCGAAATAGTTCTACGACCGGTGGTTTTTTCTTCTGCTTACCCACATTGCAATCTTCATAAATCAAGTCCGGCGTGGAGTGGACACCACGGGAATGGGCTTAGGTGGTGAACCGCGCCGTTTTTTTGTATGAGCACCTGACTCGCGTAAATCGTAAATTGTTTTACCTGGCGAGAGAGGAATTTGCACGACAGAGATATTGGCGCTTTGTGTGGACCCGGGGTGGGATATGCTCGGCGAGATCTGAAATCCTCTGTTCATGTTATTCGTTCTGAACAGGACACAGTAAGGTTTTTGGCAAAGAGTAAGTTTAGTACTTTTTAAAAGTAATTTATTTTTATTACATAATTATATTGTTTTCGCTATAGTTAACAGTTGTCGATCACATTATATTGGAATTTGGAGAGCTACAAAAACATTAATCACAGCAAATTATTATTATTTTAATGCACTTCTCTCTTTTCTAATGACGCTGAGTCTAAATGATAACGACAATAATTATAATATTGTCTGGAACTTTATGTACTATATTTTAGTTATCTTTATTTTAGCTTTAATGTGTTTTTATTATATAGAGATTCTATAATAATAATAATAATAATATAATAATATTGACACTTTTTACACAAATTATCTTGCCCCAAGTTAAGGATATATAGCCTGTGTTTAGGTTAGGTTACAAAGATAATGATATTTTTAATACAATATACTTACTTAAACATACATAAATTCATATAAATATATCTACATATAAACATACATAAATACATTTAAACATCCATTACTCGGAAACAAACATCTATATTCATCATAGAAATGCTTGCACCTACCGGGATTCGAACCCTATGATTCTATGTGACATGGTTTTGCAGTACTATTGTGGACAAGTTTTACTAACTTTAAATTTTAAAAGTGGTTGTGTTGTTATTTTATTATATGTACGTATAAATATTATCAAGTATGGTTATATAAAATAAAAAATTATCTACATATTATATTAACAAATTTATATATTTTTTTATTCTCTTACACATATAAACGTTATTTCACTTGGTCACATATTATATATTGTTTCTAAATATCACTATGTTCAATCAAAAAAAAAACTTAAAATTGGTCTGCTGAATCCCGGCTCACTTGGAACCAGACATGACGAATTCGTAGCAGCAATGCAACGTCATGCTGTTGATTTGATGGCTATAAATGAGACGTGGCTGTGCCAGGGCCAGGAGGGTCGCGCACCCGCTGTCCCTGGATACAAACTACGACATGTTCCGCGCCCAACCAGCGTTCGCTCTCGAGGCGGTGGCATTGGACTCTACACGAGACAAGGCCTGTACGTATCTTATCACATCCAATTACACCAAGCGTTGAACAGATGTGGCTTAAGCTTTTTATCCATGGCAGAGTTTTGGTCGTGGGCACCGCGTATCGACCTCCTTGGATGGATGTCAATACATTTTTGATGCTCTTACTGAGTCAATGGACGCGTTTGTCTGATGTGAAAACATTGTCTTACTTGGGGATTTTAATATTAACTTTTTTGATTCAAATCATATTAATTACAAAAAACTTGAAACATTTTTAAACACCTTTAAATTAAAACAACATGTGACAGAGGCAACGCATTTCACTTCTCAAACAGAAACACTTATAGATTTAATATACACACATGTTCCCGTATCATCTGTTACAGTGGATCATGTTGAAAGTTTGAGTAGCCATGCGTTTATATCATGTGTTTTAAATATAAATAAAGACCAACCTGTTCCAAAACATGTTATGTGTCGACCTATAAAAGACATTAACGTGAATGATTATAAGCAATCATTAAGTAACAACCAGTGGGAGAAATTATTGATATTAGAAAATGTTGATGAAATTGTATTCTCATTAACATCGATACTATTATCTTTATAATAATCTAATTTGTTAAAATCAAATGTAATACATAACCTTGGATTAATATTACAATATTAGGAAGATGATGCAGTGTCGTGATGAAGCCCAAGTAAGGGCACGCAAAAGTAAGCTTGAAACTCATAAGCAATTTTATAAAGAAATAAAAAACTTTGTTAAGTTCGCAATACAAAGAGAGAAACAGACATATTTTGATACGTACATAAACTCCAATATAAATAAACCTCAAGTATTGTGGAAGCATATTAAACAGAATACTCATATAAATACCGAGGGACAACAACAGTGTTAATGGACGTAGTGTACAATATTCTTACTGCTCAAGATGATGAAAAGGGTACGATTTTATTACTACTTGATTACTCACACGCATTTCATACCATAAATTCGAGTCTGCTGCTCTCCAAACTAAGTTACTATGGATTGAGTCCGAAAGCAATAAAATGGTTCCACAGTTACCTGAGTAATCGAACCCAAAATGTAGTCATTACACATGAAGATGGAAGTAGGTCATTCTCAGATTGTAATGCTCTTGAGCGCCGAGTACCTCAGGGATCAATATTAGGACCGCTATTATTTATCTTGTATAGTGCCGATGTTATTAAAAACTTTAAACATTGTAAATATCAAATTTATGCAGATGATATTCAACTTTACATAACTTTTAAGCCAAACGAGATTACAGAAGCAGAAAAAATTATTAATTCAGATGTCAGCCAAATCTATACTTGGTCGGTAAACAATTCACTGGTTCTTAATCCATCTAAGACCAAATTTATGATACTGGGAACCCCTAAAGTCGTTGAAAAAATTGAACGTTAAAATCCTAAAATAGTTGTTAATAATAAAGTTATTGAGCGAGTTCATGCGGTTTGTAATCTAGGATTAATATTTGAAGAGAATCTTAGATTTGAGAAACATATAAACTCTATTGTTGCGAACTGTTTTTATCGTTTAAAAGTACTCTATCGCATTAGGACCATTTTAAATACAAATCTTCGTGTCAGGTTGTGTGATGCTTTGGTACTCTCTAAATTTAATTATAATGACATTACGTATAGTCCTAGACTACGAGCCCGCACCAAAAGTACTACACAACGAGTGCAAAATGCCTGCGCCCGGTTTTGTTGGAATATTCCACACTGATCTCATGTGAGTCCGTATGTTATCTTTTTAAGCCTTTTGCCTTTTAAACGCCAGCATATCTCTATTCGAAACTGTTATGGGCAAATGAGGGCAGGGTGTTGAATTTTATAACAAGGAACATTGTAAAGGCTAAGCTTTGTCCTCCCAAGCATCACACTGCGGCTTTCAGGGGAAGTTTCAAGTACAATGCCACCAAGTGCTAGAATAATTTACCACCGCCGCTACGGGGTTTATATACAGTCTCGAATTTTAGAAAAAAAATACAAAAAATACATATTAATCACCAAAACCTCCCTACATCTCCTACCTTGGTGAGCACTGTGTAAATTCCATTGTATTATATAAAATAGCTACTCGTATTTATTATTTTTTTTTCTTCTTGAAATAACTGGGAAAATGAGACTTAGCATCTTATGTCTCAAGGTGATAGGCGCAATTATAGTGCCGATCAGAGTTATTGGGTTTTTCAAGAATCCTGAGCGGCACTGTAATGGGCAGGGCGTATCAATTACAATCATTGAACGTCCTGCTCATCTTGTCCCTTATTGTCTTATAAAAATCATCCCACACTTTATTCTCATCATAATCTAACTTTCATAACATTTTTTTTTATATAAGAGGGGGCAAGAAGCTCATGGGATGGGGAGAGGTGAGGCATACGCGCATCAGGTGTGTCAATAAATACGTTGCCGGCCTTTAAGGTGAGTATGCTTTTTTCTTGAAGGTCCCCAAGTCTTATCTGTTCGGGAAACCGCAGCCAGTAATTGATTCCACAGAGTGGCTGTGCGAGGCAGGAAATTTCTAACGAAACGCGCGGTTGTGTAATGACACACGTCTACGTGTTGCGGATGGTACTTTGCACGTACTTTCCGTTGGTGGAATTCGGCCGCTGGAATCAACCCGAACAGCTCCTCTGAGCACAAAAAAAATGATAAAAAATGAAAATTGAATTATATTAAAATTATAATTCCCCGTGATAAATGCGGTAGAAGATGCAGAGAGAACCCACATCTCTACGCAATGCCAAAAAATCAAGCCGATCAGAGATGGCTTGATCGTCAATGATTCGAACCGCTCTTCGTTGTAAGCGGTCAAATGGAAGAAGCTAGTACTGGGGAGCACCCGCCCAGAGGTGAGAACAGTACTCAATGTGAGGCCGAATTTGTGCCTTATAAAGTTGCAGGCGGTGGCTTTTGTGGCTTTGTGGCTTTGTAGTGAAGTACTGTCTCGCCTTACTGAGTACACAAAGCTTTATAGAGGCCAGTTTCGCCTTCTCTTCCAAGTGACCACGGAACTGAACGTCACTCGATATATCGACGCCAAGAATGCCAATATAGGCTGTGGCAGTTAGGGGAGTGAATCGAGGGGATACGACAAAGGGAGACTTTTTAGTGGTGAACGCACAAACTTGTGTCTTCTTGGAGTTTAATTGGACTAAATTTTGTCGGTCCCATTCCGATACTTTGCAAAGCATAGTCTCCATTTCAGATACAAGTTTGTTCCGGTTCTCGTCGACGCTATCCCGGGATATGTTGGCACGGCCGGTGTAGGAAGCATACCCTGTGCTGTCGTACGCATAACAATGAATACTGCTGATTTGTAGCATATCTTTGACATGCAGAAGAAACAGTGTAGGGGATAGCACGCAGCCTTACGGGACACCAGCGTTTATGGGTTTTAAGTCGGAGCATGCACCGTTGATAACAACCTTGATGCTCCGATCGGCCAAAAAGCTAGCGACCGATTTGCACAACTTCTCGGGAAGCCTATAGGATGGAAGTTTCGCTATAAGCGCTTTATGCCACAGCTGATCGAAGGCCTTCGATCAATGTCCTAAATGTCCTAATGTTCAAACTCACCGCCAACGCCTCTACCTTCGACTCAATCGCTTGTGCCCATTTATGGGTGAGGTAAGCAAGATACAAGATCACCAGCTGAGCGACCCTGACGGATACCGTACTGGCAGTCGCTGATCAGCTGTGCTCCTCTAGTTATCCCTTAAGCTGGCGGTAGATGATCGACTCCATTACTTTGGAGAAAATGGAGGTAATGGCAATGGGGCAGTAGTTGGACGGATCCGAGCGTACATCTTTCTTAGGGATCGGGTGCACTAATGCACTAGTGCACTGGTTATAAAGGCATTTATGCGGCCGGCTTCGTGTGCCCGTTTAGTTATAATTTTACTTACAATTACTATGGATTTTTTTCTGAAAAAAAAATGGCGTGCGTACAAAGTACACATGTCAGAAGTTAAACTTCTTTGGAAAACTATTTAAAAAATCTTGTTTGTATCAATTATCCTAATCTGTTCCCTAAACCAATCCTTTTTGTCAATATTAGAAATTATTATTCTACTTACTAGCGGCCACGCGCTAAACCTGCACGATACATCGCTAGTAGGGAAGATGTTCTACTTTCTCGCGGCCGGATACTAATGCACGATACAACGCTGGTATGGAAGATGTTCAACTTTTTCGCATCCACGCGCTAAACCTGCACGATACAAAGCTAGTGGGGAAGTTGTTCTACGTTTTCGCAGCCGCGCGCTGAACCTGTACAATATAACTCTAGTAGGAAGGTTGTTCTACTTACTAGCGGTGCCATGTGCTTCATCCTACGTTCGCCCTTTCTCACTCTATCTCAATCGGTCTCAATCTCCCTCTCCCTCTTCTTGGATAAAAACCTCTCACATTTTCGTGACACTTCATTGGCACATATAGACACTGGATTTAAAAAATGATCCCAAATTCGTTCTCTGCATCCTCGAGAAGCTAGGATTCGATATCCACATTGTTAAAATGATAAATTTGAGCGGCGGCCATCTTGGATTTCAAAAATGATCCCAAATTCGTTCTCTATACCCTCGAGAACCACGGATACGATATCCATATTGTTAAAATCATAATTTTGTACAGCGGCCATCTTTTATTACAAAAAATGATCCCAGTATCTTTCTCTGCACCCTCGACAACCTCAGATTCGATATCCATATTGTTGATATCATAAATTTCCGCGGCAGCCATCTTGGATTTCAAAATTGATCCCAAATTCGTACTCTGCACCCTCGAGATCTTCGGATACGATATCCAAAATATTGTCAAAAATCATAATTTTGCGCGGCGGCCATCTTAGACTTATTTTTTCGATTCATCGAGTTTGAAATCACAATGATTCTAAAGAAGTTTCACTTCATTTAATTATTATTATTATAGTCTTTTTTCCTCTCTAATAAAAGATTGATATTTTTTTTCATTAAACTATAATGAAAACAGTGATAAACTCTAGATACAACTCTCTACAACTACCGGTAAATAAACTCGGAACCATTTTTATATATACATATATTGGAACAAACATTGTAATTAATACTACATACTGAGACTGCAAAACTTTCGTGTTACGGTCGAATTAAAATGAAGCTTTCATTATCTGGAAGTTTATTTGAATTACATCATTTATGTTTAGAGCTTAAGGACGTATTTCAGAAACTGTTACAATATCCAGCTTCACATGCGGGCTTCTATCTATTCACTTGTACTTCGAGTCTGTATTGCAATTTCCTATCAATACGCTGAAAGACTCTGAGCTTTGATACTCTTAAAAATTGTTTCGTGTTACGATTTATCTAAAGTTAATGTAGAAAAATCTAAGAAAATCTATACTTTTTTTGATTATCAAGATTTGCTATAAAAAGTGAATAGAATGATATTTTTTTCTTTTTAATGGAAAAGGAGGACAAACGAGCGTACGGGTGTTAAGTGATCACCGCCGCCCACATTCACTTGCAACACTAGGGGAATCACAGGAGCGTTGCCGGCCTTTACAATAGAAGTAGAAAAAAATATATATAGTTATAGGTAAGTTCCATATAATATTACATATGCGCATTCATATTTAAACAAAAATGATATGAATATAAAATATTGGCGTATTATCCTTCTCAGTAAATCTGAAGCCTCATGGAAAACACTTGATATTATTATAATTTTTTAATATTTCATATTATATTATAAAATGCAAATGTTGAAATACAAAATTCAAATTAAGTAATAATTATTTTTCAAAACTTAACATTTTTCAACTGTCAAACCCCAAAAGGCTAAAAAAATTGATGTTGACCGATTCTCAGACCAACCCGATATGCACACAAAATATCATACAAATGGGTTCAGCCGTTTCGGATGAGTTTGGTAACAAACACCGCGACATGAGAATTATATATATTAGACTAGCTGACCCAAATTAATAAATGAATTATATTTATTACAATTATATTTATATATATAATTTATATTTTTTTAATAGGAAGTAAAACATCTGGGTACAATAATTGTTGTAATATAAATACAACCTTTGTCGTACTGTGACGTCCTTATTAACATTGTGAAGAAGCTAAGCATAATAAGCTTTGAACTAAATATGAGGCCCTGGTCATCAGGATAATACTTACTTCTATTGCTGTTACCAAATATTACTCTGATCTCTGCTTCTCTTGTGAATGCCTGGCCAATAATACTGAGTGTTTCATAACATTGATATATAGAGCTCAATGTGCCTAAAGAAGATTAACATTAACAAATTAAATCCTACACCAACTATTTTAGGTTATAAAGCCATAAAGGCATTAATTTTCTCAAAATTTACTCCTTTATAATTCTTTTTGATGTCATTCCTAATATACTAGATGCTACTACCGCTTTGGAAACAAATGGCGCTCTGAGAGAGAAGAAGCGGCGCAAGAAATTCTCACAGCATTCTTTTTTTTGCGCTCTTTTTTGATCGAAATATACAATATGGGACTGTCATTGATATTGCTATAAAATAATCATAAGCTAGTCCCAGGCTGTCGGATCACTTAGATATTCAGCTGTGAAGTTGTAGGTATTTACGACAGAGCGATTTTTTAATAAAATATTTAAATTTATTTATAAATAATTCCTGAACAGAAGCTGGGACTTTATTATAATAGTGTATACATTTACCCTTAAAGCTATTATGTATCTAATGAAGCCTACTATAATCAGTTACAAGCAATCCCTTATTTTTAGTGTTATAATAATGAAAATCTTTATTAAGAGCAAAAAGGTGACGCTTTTTGTGAACGTATATAAGCATTTCTGATTTCATTTAAAAAGGTTTAACTACACCATTTCCTATTTTTCTAAATTTCAAGTATCGTACAAGTGTGTTAGTAAGTGTTTCAAATATAATACGAAGCCTGTATTAAGTTCGTACTTGCACACAAGTTATCATATGTGCAAGAGATAAGCGAATGGCGTTCTGCCAAACTCCGTACTGCAGTTTGATTACAAATATGTTGAGAACATTTTAGGACATTATCTAACGTAGTAGACGAAACGTTAAATCCTTGGAGAACTGCTGAGAAAGCTAATTAAAATAACTTAAGTACAAGATAGTTGCCAGAAACAAATACTTGGAGCTATTCCCTAACCTAAACAAGGACTGTCACGTTACTAAATTAAAGTTAACAAAAGTAACATATCTCAAAGTCAAATAAACTTTTCTCAGATTTTGAATCGTCACTATAAATACTTCTTTTAAATTACTGAATCTAACATATGTTCGGAAAAAGTAGAGCTCGTGAGAAGAACATACAAGAAACTCAACAGCCACTTGTTTCAATCAAATATAGTATTTTACAATGACTGTGATACAGATAAAAATGAGTTTGTAAGGTGATGCATCCAATATATGAATCGTGTTTAAATAATATCAAATACTAGCTGACCCGGCAAACGTTGTTTTGCCATATAAAGTATAATTCACGCGATAGTTTTATAAGTAATAAAATATTGCCTATATTATAGCCTGTACATCATTTTGTTCTATTGTCAATAGTTTTTGCAGCGCACGCAAAAATAGGATTTCGATTTTACACCTTGTGTTACAAAATAGCAATTTTATTACGGATCCCTAATTTTGAAAAAAAAAATCCTATAGCCTTCCTCGATAAATGGACTAACCAACACTGAAAGAATCATTCAAATCGGACCAGTAGTACCAGAGATTAGCGCGTTCAAACAAACAAACAAACAATGCAGCTTTATATATTAGTAATAGATTTCTGTTTTAGTGAATTGTGCTGTACATCTACCAATTGCTAAGAACTTTTTTACCACGATTCATACAAATAAATAAATTTCAAACTTCAAACAATAAACTGTATATAAATTATCGTATATTAGACGCATCAACTTTTAGAGCTTGAATTTATTGTTTGTGTAAGGCCGCTTCGCCGAATCAAACAAACACAAATAAAAATGTTTTTATAATGAAGACATTATTATATTCAGTAATATTAGTGAAGTAATGAACAGTACAATAATTTATGCAAGCACTCCGAATTTTGGCTGTGCTGCCAAGAAATCTTCAAAACACAGTTTAATGATCATTATGCTTTTACATTGTTAACTAAGTTGCCAATTCCCTTAGCAATAATAATTGAGCTGAAAAATATTCAAGTATTAAGAGAGGACCGCCCCAGTTTTGTGCGGATGTTACTTAGACAAAATATGTGTGAGAATCTCACACATATTTTTTTAAATCATATTACATGCGGATGCATGTAGTATGATTTAAATTTACATTTATAAATTACCTCCATTATTGTCTGTATATATAATTGCAGATTTAACAAAGTTGATTGAATTTGTCATTATTATCAATACTTATCTAAATGTTATAAGTATTCTTCTGCTGTTCAGAATAAGAACGAGACTGGAGTGAGAACTACTATCAAGGCATACAAGTCATCTTTTCCAATAAACAATCGTTCATACAATATGATACAATGTCTATTTATAACCGACTTCAAAAAAGGAGGAGGTTCTCAATTATTAACCGAATTCAAAAAAAAAAAATTAAAAACAACAACCAACTTCAAAAATACCAAATACTATTCCAAAACAATAGATGTACTGTGCACTAAAAAGTATGACAATAATTGCGTATTTTTATACAATCTTATTTTATTTACGATTCAGCCAAGGTAGGTTTGTAACTACATATATATTACTACATAGTTATAGGTGAGATGTGCTTGAGTCACACGCGCGACGTGAGGAGGTGAGCTGAGGCCAGAGCGGGGCCGCGGCGGGAGGACACCGATTGAAATAATAATCGTAACTAGTATTAGATTTATGAATTAGATTGTATAAAATACGCAATTATTTTTATAGCTTTTAGTGCATATTCTATCTATGTTTTGGAATAGTGTTTATTATTATAGATATAATATGCATTAAAAAGTAAAAAAAAGGATTGCGTTTTTTTATACAATGTAATTATTTAATATAATTCTATTTACAATTATTGTTATTTTTGGAGGCGGTGACACCCCGGGTAGGTTTGTAACTATATATTACATAGTTGTAGGAAGGTTGTAGGTGAGATGCGCTTGTGTCACACGCACAGCATGACAAGGTCACTTGGTTGTTTTTTGTTAATTCACTTTTATTTGACATAGATATTTTTTCTTCTTTACCAGTGGGAGGCTCCTTTGCACGGGATGGCGGCTAGATTATGGGTACCACAACGGCGTCTATTTCTGTCGTGAAGCAGTAATGTGTAAGCATTACTGTGTTTCGGTCTGAAGGGCGCCGTAGCTGGTAGTAGTGAAATTACTGGGCAAATGAGGCTTGACATTTTATGTCTCAAGGTGACGAGCGCAGTTGTAGTGCCGCTCAGATTTTTTAGGTTTGTCAATAATCCTGAGCGGCACAGCATTGTAATGGGTAGGGCGTATCAATTACCATTAACTGAACGTCCTACTTGTCTCGTCCCTTATTTTCATAAATAAAATATACCTATATATGACATTTCATTACATATGACAATTCATACAATGAGCGGGGGGAGAAAGGTACTTAATTTATATGGCAAAACAACGTTTGTCGGGTCACCACTTGTAATGAATAAATTAATTATACATATTTTGTTTGGGAGATGTGAATAATTGTATTTACTGATATGAACACAGCACAATATTCAACGGCCGCAATATTTTGAAAGGTTTTACACCTGTCACGTTCTATAATAATCACTAGATAATGGAGTTGTATTACTCTTTTTAAATGTTCTCGTATTTGTTACAACTTATCCATCATTGTTATGAATTTATTTGTCATATTTTAAGCTATTGAAACGTGATTATAATTTTATTTCATCTTCTTATTAACAAGCTGATCAAATCCTCTATATTTTTTCAATCGGCATTATATAGAGACATCAATTGATTATCCATTTTGTGTCATTAACCGTATTTATCTCGGGGAGTGCTAAGAAGAGCTGTTTGACCTGATTCCTACCGCTAAAATTCCATCTTTGCATAGCACATTATGCTCACCATCTGATTGGCATTTCAACACCAACTTTATGGCACTTACAACTAAAGTGTGGCATGTACTTCCTTGTCCAGTGTCACCAGGCAATATGACGTGGGTAACTTCAGAAAAGTGCTACACTTATCTTAAAGTACAACAACGATTCTGTGATTTATTTGGTGCTGCTAGAGTAAGTGTAAAGAAAGTTAAATCGTTAATTCACAGGTAAAAATGACATGAATGTCAAAGACTTAACCACCATTTCGCAAAAGATGAGCTTTAATGAGAAGAAGTGGCATTGCCACTCTTTAATATAAATATCATATAAACATAAAAATCCCCGAAGATTAAGTGGGATGCCGTTTTCATTACATCAGGTTTTCTACTTTTCGCCTAAAAAATAGTCTCTAGTCTATGAGAGA